>LPNX010091129.1:263294-376923 GCA_001517045.1 Pseudotsuga menziesii
AATATAATTTTTGTTTTAATGGTATTTTTTGTTATAGTTTTAAAATATATATAGTAAACCTGGATCGAGGACGTTGGCTGAGAAGAGTTGTGCACATCGTGAATTAGGTGGGTGGTCATGACGTCAGATGCAAAATTTACTTGGCCACTAATGCATAAAGGAGGTTTAACTTGATAGTGATAAGGAGAGGTCATCATTGCATTATACATATCATATTATGCGAGGTCATGAGGCCTGTATTAAGAGGTCTAAGAATCAAAACCCCTAGTCACCTAGTAGTTAATTCCTCATTTTGTTCTAGTGTTAGGATATCATTAATTAATCATTTTTTGTTAATTTCCTATATTTTAGACTAGGTAGTTGGCCTCCACTTACACCACTTAGTCAATACTTTCCATATTTATCACAATAGCACCTTATACTAATTTTGGATAATATTCTTCCAACTAATTGGGTCGGCCACATTAGAAACTATGCCTTCCTTTCATTTTCTACCTTTAGACTGCTTTTACTTCTTTTCAGTGGATAAGGTAAAGGTAGCTAACTTGAAAACTGGTACCTTTTATGGAAATTCCATCCTCCATTATTTTCTCTCTAAATTCCATTATTAGTCATATTTTCCATCACTCACTCATGCTTTAGCCAATTTGTGAGCTCTTGGAATGATTTGGAAACTTCTATAGTCACCTTTGGGGATTTATCATATTTAGTAAGCCTGTATTATGAGCTAGAATGAATTGTCTCCTTATAAAATCGATTTTTCTTCTCAAGGATGTATTATTTATGTACACTATGCTGATCAATAATACAAGGAATATTTCTCCAAAATTCTTCACTTCTCTTGTGTTCAGTCTCATTATTCATCTCTCTATTTTTCTTTTGTGTGTTGGTGAGAAATATCTTTGTAGCTATATCTACATCCTAAATTTCTACAATATGCATTTGTATTCGTGCACTACTATGCTTTGTGAAATTCCTCTAAAATGATGTGAATATCTGAAGTCAGTTCATGATCATGCAAGACATAAATAAATTCAAGAAAACACAATTCATTTAAGTATAAATAGATTTAGCTCTAACATCTTTAAAGTTTGAGCCTCATCATTCCCTATCACATATTATCCTTCATCTTAGTATTTATTAGGGACTAAGATGTCCCACACCCACTCACATCAAAGTCTTTTGAAGGACCTTTAGTAACAGTTCCTAGAAAGATGAGTCGCGGTGATATGATCCTTCACTGTCCTTCACTAGCTCACATTAGAAACCTTATAATTCTCTCTCATGCCATTATGCTATCATCCTAACTATCATATAATGTAAATTCATAAATTCCTATTTAGTTATTTGTTGAGAATTACTAGCCAATTCTCCTCATGTATTACTTATATTTTCTACTATGCACATCATGAAACTATTAGCAAAAACAACTACATGTGGTTCATAATTGTTCAATTAATAGATAGACAACCATCATCAATCCTAACAACCTCTCCTTTTCATATTTGGTGTGACCATGAATGAATTTTTATGCACGATCCACATTTAATTCCATTGATAATTGATTGAAATAATGAAATCCTTGCATTGACCAATGAAACCCTAACCTATAAAAATACAATAATTAAAAGGAAGAGTTAGTTGTGATATCTAACTTGGTAGCTCCAAAATCAAAATTAGATGAATGGTGTGCCCCCAGCTAGATTTCAAATATCTAAGGCTTTTTGTGTCATCTCAAACCTGGAATCCTGCAAATGATTTCTAAAGTTTGTGTTACACCTTATTTATATGCTTTCCTTGTATTTTTATTTTACCTATATAGACACATAAAAACTTATTGTGATATGTCATATGTTCCATCGATTTCTTCTTTCCCAACACATCCACATGGTGATGTTTGTTTTGCATGATAAGGTACTTCACAAGGAAGAATTTTTTTCACTTAAGATCATTTTTTGCATATTTATCCCTTATAGATCACTTTTTTTTATGCCTCTTACACCATTATCTTAATTTCACACAAATATTTGTAATATTGTATCCATTTTATATTTGTCATTATTTTTTTTGTGGGAACCATTTTCCTACCATTTTTTAGTAGGACCATTATGGATCATTCATGCATATTTATTGAAACTATCATATAGAGGGAATGTTGTCTTCTCTTATATCACAATCTCTTTGTTTTTAGTCCCTGAATACATGTGTATAACCCCACCCCTCTATTTGAGAAAGTGGTTTATCCCGTCCATATTTGTATTTTCCCTGGCTCAATGGTAGTAATTTACCTACATGCAGGGTTATGATGGATAAGTGTTTCATTGCATATGGGATTCCATTCCAATGCTTCCACTTTAGGATCATGATATTGTATAGTCTACATATTAGAGATAGCCTCTTGCTTCTTTCTCATCATGTTCACAATGTTTAACTTTAAACTCCCGCATAATTTTAAATTATATTTGTTTGTATTACATTGAGCTTCATTATATGATATCCTCCACCCCACCTACTCTATATTGTCAATACTATTTGTGGTTTTATGATCCCATTAACCTACCTCAAAGGATATTTACCCCACTATATCAACCATGGTTTCTTCTATCCACCATTATGCATTACCCCCATAAAGAAGTGATTCACTTTGTTTCACTTTTAAGGCACCTATCTCCTTGCTTGTACCAAATCCCAATTGATTTTTTATTTTGTAAATAGTGCTCATTTAGAACTATTACATTACATGATGTTCTTATGGAACCATTCCACATTTCCTTTGTTTAGAGCATCGTCATTGAGTTTATTTTCCCATTTCCTATAGTTATTACTTCTCAATACTTCCTTCCAGTAATGTGATATTTCATTTTCCTCCATAAGTCATATCATATTTTTCATCAATATTGTTTATACTGTGAGTTATCATCTTAATCCTTTAACATATGACTTGACCTTATCTCTTAGTGTTTTGTAATTTCTTCCACATTAGTGGTCCCATTATTCTCTGAACAAAGTCTTTAGTTCATATATCGTTTCTTTCTTATCCATTATTTTCTCAATCATAGTTAGTCCCATTTACTATATTTTACAATATACATCACATTTATTTTATAGTGTTCCATTATACTTTGACTCTAGTATACCTTCCTGTATCCACATAATCATGTGCCTTCAGTATGGAAACTTGGTCTGCATGTATCTACATAATCATGTGCCTTCATTATGGAAACTTGGTCTAGGAGATTTGTGTACTTTAGTGGTTCCATTTAAATCAAGGGTGGGTCACCTCAAAGTATGAAAGGATAGTAATAATTGTTCCTTAACATGGTCGTTTCTCATGTCCTTAACATTAGCTCATTGTCATACATTTTAGGATCATACACATTGATGTTTATATTATTCTTATTCTTGTCAAATGCCAAAGAACACCAAAATTTGTTGAAATATTGTAACTTCGAAGAATATTCTATATGTATCTTTTTGTGGTCCCCAATGGTCCTATCGGGAGAACCACTTGTATTACTTTGTACCTCTATGCTTCTAATTGGAAGAACTAATAAGAGTCATGAGGTAGTCCCCTCTAATTGTAAAGGTGGGTCATTAGCACCCCAGTGTGGTTACTTGAGCCTACATGTGTAACTCGATCCTACATGATTAACTCAAGCCTACATGTCGGATGTGTTAATTAAATTGAATAGATGAATCTAAATAGAGGTGTGGCGCTCCTCATTTGGACACACTCTCTCACTTGTGTAGCGCATTAGTGGACAAGAGAAGAGTAGCTGGAGAAGGAGGAGGATCAGGCTTTGATCTGCTTGTTGGTTTTATCTTTTATCTTTTGGGGCATCTATATTGAGGAAGCTTTTGCTGGGTTTTTCCCTTCAGGGTTTTCCCAGGATAAATCTTTGTGTTCCTTTTGTATGGTTGTGCTTGTCTATCTTTCAGTGGCCCTGTTTATATGCTTTTGTTATGAAAATGAAATGAAATACTGATGTCTTAGCTAAGCATATGAAAAATTCAACATGGTATTAGAGCCACCCTGAAAGAAGACATTGTGTAGCTACAGAATATAGGGCTTCTAAATTTTTGGTTCTCTCTCCACAATCAATCAACAAAAGAAGGCTAGGTTGACTCTCAATTGAAGGGCGCATCTTTCTATCGAAGCAGAATTCGATTCCAAGCATTTTCAGTTTTCGGTGCGGGAAATTAGGGCTTCTTGCAAAAGAAGAATTTTTGAGTGAACCTGGCATAGGATTGTTCTCCTCATCAAAATCGAAGTTTAGAGATCTGGATCAAGATTTTTGGTTGGGTGAAACTCCAGGAAAATCAAACCCTAGTTTGACCCCAAGCTAGAAAAACCCTAAATACTAAAAATGCTAAGTTTTGGTGTATTTGCTATATCCTGAGATTGGATAAGGTTTAGGATTTGAAAATCACCAAGGCCAAAGATGAAATCCTGATGTACACTTTTGCCAAAATTCAGCCTCAAATTCGATGTATAATGGGAGATATGATCCCTCCAAGTTAGGGTTCTAGCCTCTTCCAGAATTCATCCCTAAATAGGACACATGGGGAAAATTGCTATAGATTGGGCTACAGAGGTCCAAATGGAATTTATGAAGATGTTCCAGAAATATCACGGAATTTAATTTCTATGTTCTAAATATTAGACTCAAAAGATGAACCAGTGACACTTGGCATGCCATACAACTTCGTTGTTCTGAACAGTCCTGTAAAAGGTCACCTTGGGAAAAGGATCATAAATCCCAATTGGTGAAATAAATTCTGATGAAACCTATGGTGTTGGATCATGGACATGCTAGGTTAAATCAGTGAGAAATTTCATACATAGAGGAGCAATAATTTCAAAGATATCACAGAAATAGTGATAGGAATTTCAGCAGAAGAAATTAGAAAACTAGGGCTTCCTATTCCGGGAGCTTCCTCCACTGTTTTCAAAAAAGGAGTACATTGGACAGCTCCATTTGAAGAGATATATATTTCTATCCAATCATATTTGAAATATTCAAAGTTTTTTAAATTAGGGTTTCTCTGAAAAGCCCTAGATCAGCCAGCTTTGGAAGCAGGATGGACACCTCAAATCGGTAAGATCTAATCTTTTGCTATTTGCATTTGATGTTCTCATTTCAAAGTGATGTAACACATCAGATTGATGATAAACAAGGTGACGTTGACAACTTCCAAGCATGGAAGTATTTGATCTCTCTAAATAAAATGAATTGGACACCTACATTAGTAGAGAGGTTCCAGAGGAAGATGAGGCTCAAAGCCTTACACCAAAAGAACTTGGTCAAGGCCAAGAAGATCATTGCTAATTCAGTCACGGATCAACTTGTACCACAAGTGTCTTACCTAAAGACACCGAAAGAGATGTTTGATTCCTTGACCAAGCTATTTGAAGGAAAGGACATACATTAGAAGATGACCTTAAGAAATAGGTAAAAGAAGAAGTGAAGAATGCAGAAGTGGTGATAGCCACCTTGAATGGCCTCCCAGGATCATGGGATTCATTCATTCAAGGAATGTGTGCCAGAAGGAGGTGATTACTTTCAGCAGACTCTGGGAAGAAGAAGAAGCTTAACTCATAAGAAGATAAAAGAAAGATGGGAGCAAATTGAAGATCAAGCTCTCACCATTCAAAGAAGATCCCTCAAGCAATGAGGAATATGAAGAACTCAATTCTTAACAAACCTCTTATCCATCTAATCATTTGGATAAGAAATGATGATTTCATGAATGAAGAAGATGATAAAGTAGAATGATCAAGATGGTGTCTACCCACGAAACAAATAAAAGATAAGTATTCAATTGCCATTTCAGGATATCATTTTGTTATGCATTTGTTTATATTCAATTGATGTATTATGCATGATAGCATGTTTGCATTAACAACAATATACTACTAATATGCATGTGATGGGTAAGTAGCTCATGGTACTATACAACTCTCCATTGCTACTTATCTAGAATGAAACCTCTTTGCTGACATATTGGATTAGTGCACAATCTCAATGATGTCATGGTAGAGATGGAAGGCATGTAGAAAGTTTCCGTGAGATATGGATGAATGTTGTATTGGCTAAACATTTGCATGATGCATAAGAATTTGTCGTTATGCATATGTTTTATGAAATAGTTCTAACCATGCAACTGGTGCATTTGAATTGTAGGAAAGGTCCTGTACAACCTCCTACAAGAAAAGAAGGATGAGACTTGTTCTGAAGAACAAGTGATGACAATTCAAGATTCACTCCAATAAACATGAATCTGAAGCTCCCAGGGTCAAAGACACCATGATTCATAGCTTCCTCTGCTAGTTGTGAAGCCATATGGCCACGAAAGTTGATGTCAGGTTTATTCAACCTAGAGTTGGACACTACCGTGATTCTATGTGACAATCAAAGTCGTATAAAGATGACAGAGAACCCTATATTCCATGATAGATCGAAGCACATAGAAATCAGGTATTTCTACATATGAGATAAGATGCAAATGATGATGTTTCAGTATTTACATACTGTAGATACAGATGATGGTGATTCAGTATTTCTATACTGAATATAGAGATGATGATGTTTCAGTATTCCCATACTGAAGATATAGATGATGATGATTTCAGTATTCACATACTAGAGATACAAATGGTGATAGTTCAGTATTCACATGATGAAGATGTAGATGATGATGGTTTAGATGATGATGTGCTGACCAAGACTCTATCATGAGTAAAGTTTGAACACTTTCAAGACAATCTTGGTGTTGTTCAGAAGGACCTCCCTCGAAAGGGGGAGTAGTGATGTTGCAATGGGATTGTATTGTCCATGGGCACTTGCCCTAAAGTGATCCGGTGACCTCAGTCCTTGAGAATGAAGAGGGATTGTATCATCCTGGGACATCTGTCCAGAATAGATCCGATGACTTTGGTCCTCGAGAATGTGGTGGGATTGCATCCCTGAACTTCGGTTCAAAATGTATCCGGAGCTCTCGACCCCCGTGAATGTGGTGGGATTGCATCATCCCTGGACTTCGGTTCAAAATGTATCTGGAGGTCTCGGCCCCCGTGAACGTGGTAGAATTGCATCATCCCTGAACTTCAGTTCAAAATTTATCCGGAGGTCTCAGCCCCTGTGAATGTGGAGGATTGCATCATCCCTGAACTTTGGTTCAAAATGTATCTGGAGGTCTCAGCCCCTGTGAAAGTGGTGGATTGCATCATCCCTGAACTTTGGTTCAAAATGTATCCAGAGGTCTCATCCCTCGTGAAAGTGGCGAATTGCATCATCCCTGAACCTCGGTTCAAAATGTATCCAGAGGTCTCGGCCCCCGTGAATGTGGTGGGATTGCATCTTCCATGAACTTCGATTCAAAATATATCTAGAGGTCTTAGACCCCGTGAATGTGGTGGGATTGCATCATCCCTAAAATTCGGTTCAAAATGTACCCGGAGGTCTCGGCCCCCGTGAATGTGGTGGGATTGCATCAGCCCTGAACTTCGGTTCAAAATGTATCTGAAGGTCTTGGCCCCCATGAAATTGGTGGATTGCATAATCCCTGAACCTCGGTTCAAAATGTATCCGGAGGTCTCGGCCCTCGTGAAAGTGGTGGATTGCATCATCCTTGAACCTTGGTTCAAAATGTATCTGGAGGTCTCGGCCCCTGTGAAAGTGGTAGTATTGTATCATCCCTGGACTTAGGTCCAAAAGTGATCTGAAGACTTTTGTCTTCGTGTTGTGGATTGCAGGTTGTTGACGATGATGATGACGTACTGATCGAAAGATCAGAGTATGATGATGATGATGTTGTTGTTCGAAAGATCAGAGTATGATGATGATGATGTTGTTGTTGTTTGAAAGATCAGAGTATGATGATTATGATGTTGCTGTTTGAAAGATCAGAGTATGTTGATGATAATGTTGCTGATCGAAAGGTCAAAGTGCTGAAGATGATGTTGTTGATCGAAAGTTCAAAGTGTTGAAGATGATTTTGTTGATTGAAAGGTCAAAGTGCTAAAGATGATGTTGCTGATCGAAACGTAAAAGTGCTGAAGATGTTGCTGCTGATTGGAAGGTCAAAGATGTTGATGATCAAAGTGGTCAAATATGTTGCTGATCGAAGCGGTCAAAGTGTTGATGTTGCTAAAGACTGAATATTGAAGATGAAGACTACATGATGTTGAAAAGCTTCCAATGATTTATAGATGTGTTACCCTGATGATGTTGATGATGTCCTCTATCTCTATCTCTCTCATTATTGTTGTTGATGATGTTATTGTAGAATACCCTTCTTGTTAAGGGGGAGTGTTGAAATATTGTAACTTCGAAGAATATTCTATATGTATCTTTTTGTGGTCCCCGAGGGTCCTATCGGGAGAACCACTTGTATTACTTTGTACCCCGATGCTTCTAATAGGAAGAACTAATAAGAGTCATGAGGTAGTCCCCTCTAATTGTAAAGGTGGGTCATTAGCACCCTAGTGTGGTTACTTGAGCCTACATGTGTAAATCGAGCCTACATGATTAACTCAAGCCTACATGTCGGATGAGTTAATTAAAGTGAACGGATGAATATAAATAGAGGTGTGGCGCTCCTCATTTGGACACAAACTCTCACTTGTGTAGCGCATTAGTGGAGAAGAGAAGAGTAGCTGGAGAAGGAGGAGGATCAGGCTTTGATCTCCTTGTTGATTTTATCTTTTATCTTTTGGGGCATTTATATTGAGGAAGCTTTTGCTAGGTTTTTCCCTTTAGGGTTTTCCCAGGATAAATCTTTGTATTCCTTTTGTATGGTTGTGCTTGTCTATCTTTCAGTGATCCTGTTTATATGCTTTTGTTATGAAAATGAAATGAAATATTGATGTCTTAGCTAAGCATATGAAAAATTCAACAAAATGTATGAATATTACATGGATTATTTATTCCACATGTGGGAGAAATCCTTTATGTACCCCCTACAAGTTCCACCTAGTTTTGGTTACAATGATCCAAGTTCAATGATAGTACTATGGATTTGACTAGATTTATACAAGAAATATTTTGAGCCACAAGTTAGATCTTCCTTCAAGACATATATTTTAATAAATTAGGTCCCTTGTTGTTCAACGGGGATTTAGATTTTGTAATTATTCTCTCTCGAGGAGGAATAAGAACATTTTCCCTAAGAACAATGCCCCATGAAGTAGGAAATCCGTGTCATATTTTCCATCGACCTAGAGGGAAATGCAACTTCCGTAAGAGCACACCCTCCCAGATAGTTTTAATTTTGGGGATATATATGATTTAGAGGAATTCCTTTAAGAAATGATTATTAATTATAATTAGTTCTCATCCTAAGTGAGTTAGTTCTATTCATTATTATTTTGTAATCTTGAGTGCTGGGAATACCTAGATTAGGGTTTGGACTTAGAGACTTTGTAGGCCTATAAAACTTGCCTCTTGTATTCAATATTAAAACAATAAAGTTAGTTTGTTCTTCTTCAAGTCATAGGTTTCTCATGTGTTATCTATTTTATTGGACCAGTTATAGCTTTATCTTATGATTTTATTTTTGTCTCTTAAATCAATTTCAAAATTGTATTATGTATTGTTCCCTAATTCTTATTTGCAAATGTAAGTTTCTTGTATCAGAGTTGTAAATTATTAGCCTTTTAGGGATGTTTGAAGACCGCCTCCACCATATTATTATCTTCAAGCAGAATATCTCTTAAAATATAGGTTATTTTGAGAACATCCTCCATCCTAATGACCTCCCTCAATATATATATATATTTTTTAGCACCTCTCATATTTTTCCTAGATCTATCGCTCCTATATTTTATTTTTAGGCCACCCTTACACCCTAGGACTCTTTCTTGATGTCACGTATTGAGTAAGATTTCCACGTGAATTCCTAGCCTTTGTCAACTTTCAACTTTCACTAGGTTTAGTTCTTTTTTAGCCTACATCAGCATTGATTGTTTTTTCTATAGAGAATAATCTCCACACAACTACTCTCCAAACATCTACATCGCCTTTGTTTGGTTCTATGATAGATTCCCTTCACCATCACTACCTCTTCCTACGTCCATGCAATATTTTATATGGTCTTTGTGACCCTCAACAATCCTCATTTATGGGCATTTATGCCAAATCCTAACTAGATCCTAGGGTTTCATCTACACAAGTCTTTTTTTATCTCAACGAATCCTCAAAAGTCCTTAAAGGAAGAAAAAACCCATTTTTTTATAGTATTTCCCAATACGTGGTTAGCTATTATTATTAAATCCCTAAATCTATAACCTAGGGATTCGACACCTATGTTTTCCCGCTAGAAACTAGAATAATGATGGCCAAATGCATGGAGATGTCCTATATTCTTGGATACATAGTATTCTTGGAGATGGCCAAATTTATAGACATGTCAAACCATGACGAGATGGTAATGTATTTTTCTTGTAAGAAATCATATCAAAGGACTTGCTCAATCTTTGTGCCAATCTCACCCGGAAACTAGCGAGGTAAGGTACATGCGTTGAATTATATAACAAATAGGCTGGTAGTATAACATTATTACTATAAAGGAATCCTTATGGCGGGACTTTAGAAAGTGATTTATTCACCAAGTTAATTATCTAACCTTAGGTTCCAACGGATATAGTTTCCTCAAGGCCTAGGGAAATGTGCCAAAATTTTCAGTTAACTCTTCAATAAGCTCCACCTCTAGTTGTATATAAGAGATCCATAATAGGTGTTGGTGCATAAAGCATAAATTTAACTATTTCTTTCTACTTTTGTAACAAATTTACTATGTTTGAGAACATTGACCTTATCCAATTATTCCTTCATGCCTTTGCAGTTGTGATAATAAAAAAAATTTATAGCCCTTTTAAAATCTTAACCCTAAATTAAACTCTACTACCCCCATTTTTTAAACCCTAGCTAAATCCTTAATTCTTTCAACTCCCCCAATCCTCTACAATCCCAATCACATACTTTATTTAGTCCTAACCCTCATCTCAATACTTCACATCATCAACATTAGTGCAACTACCACAAAACTCGAACTCATGATTCTATGGAATGCAACTTCTTACAATGCCAAGCACAATCCAATTTAAGACTTATGTTCTAATGAACAAGACAATGACTTCATCACACCCCTTTCTTCCCATACCCAATATTTGTCTTATTCTAAGGTCATTTATATACCAAACATAACCACAAAAAGATACTTCCTTACTCTTTATAACCCAATCCAAATCACCATCAACACTATCTCTACTTTTCACTTACGATTTCCAACTTAAATAGCAAGTTTCCATTATAATTATGGAAAATCGAAGGAAAAAGAATGTGTTCTCTTAGACATTTGTAAAGCATATCCACCTTCCTACCACCTTTCACCTATCATGTTAGAAATCTTAGGTGGGTTCAACAAGACAACCCTTGTATGTTAGTAACAACACTATTTGGTTACTATTTTCCATTTTCCCTTTCCAAGATATATAATTGTTACATGTATCACCTTGGATACTTAGAGACATTCCTTAATATTCGATATAAAAAACAATGCAATTCCATGTGCAGTTTTAGCGACAACACCTGCCAATTAGTGAAAGATGGGAAAAAAATTAAACTAACATATTTTTCCATTCCCTTTTCTTTCCCCACAATGTCTCAGTAGGATGGTCTACATAATTGAATATGCATCACTCTTTACCCTTCTATGGAGGCAAATTTGTCTAAATTACCCTATTCCTAGTTATTCCCTCTACTTACTAACCTCTAGAACACTTAGTCTCTTTCCTAGTGCATTCTTACAATTAATTGCGCTCATAGTCCTCTACTAATATTAATAACTAAAATAAAAAAAAAACATAATTTAGACATTATAACTACAGATCACACTCCTATGGATAATGACCTTTGTCCTTAATAGTAACAATAGTAAAGAATTTTGCTCTCCTATATAGTAACAACAGTAAAGAATTTTTCTCTCCTATAATATAAGTGTGTTCGCATGGATTACTTATCAAGTTCAGGCCATTAGTGGTATTCCATCCCTACAACAAGACAAACCTCTCTGCAATAGATCTTCAGGTTATCAACAATCGCTTGCTTTAGACACCCTCTTGAGGTCACCTTTCAACTACATCTCTAGGCACTCTACACCATATTTTCTAGCATACCTCTTTTCATTGAATATTCACTTGCACAACAATCAAGAATGAAGATATTAGTTTTTCATGAGATAGTAAGGAACATGTGATTTTTTGGGTTTCGACACAAGGCATGTTTTGAGCATCTCATGGAAATTTTGATTTCATGGATAATTCCCTCACCACTACTACACACACCCCCATTTTGGGTAATGAAATACATATTATGGTCCTTTTTAGTACAATGAGCCATTGGTATCCCTCTTGTTTTTTTGGATGTGTGCGCAATACAAACACACTATCTGTTGGCTAATCTTCCAATATTTCCATATACCTATGGTGCTTCCAAGCCATGGGGGGCTTACTAAGTAGACAATATTATAGAATGTGACTTCATATTGGAGGATTTAGTAATCTAAAATATGGAATCAATATATTCTCTAGCATATAACAGTAAAGGGATATTTTTAATACATTAAAAATATGTAGATAAAGGGGGTTTATACTTATGTATATAGGGGGTTGAATAATGTACTGTGGGGTTTGAATATGTACATTTTGTGTAAGTTTGATTTTGTATGAAGTCAGATTACTATTTGAATAAGTATGATTTGTGTGAAAGTGGTGTGAATCCAATTGTGTTTGGGTTAGAGTGGCATTTCAAAAGGAATGATCTATGATTTAATGTGATGTGAAGTTGATTGAAATGATTGTGAATGAACTTGACTTGTATTTTTAGGGTTGTTACCCATATTCAAATATTTTATCTCACTAATATTTCATATTTGACCTTGCAAGGTTTCACAAGGTTATAAGAGTTGTTTCATGTTGCCACAATAAGGGTGAAAAAAGGGGTTATAAAAATGTGGTGGAAAAAATGGATATATAGTGTGAAGTGGATATATAGTGAAAACATGGGTCTTTTAAATTATGAAGGTATATTGCACCCCTCCATCAAAATTGTTTTGGAAGAAATCCTCAATATGTCATGAAATTATGGGTATTCTCCTACGGATGTATGCTATATGTCATGGTTTAGGGGGTGAAACCCCTAAGTTCCGAGCCTCTCGTGGTGATTTATTGTACTTGTATCTTGCTACATCCACAATGTTATATGCATACTACACTTTTATTATTTTACTCCAATAGATCCACACTTAATCCACACTTCATAGAATAGTACAACTACTTTTACACTCTAATTAAACCTTCGATGATATATCATACATTGAATAGATCCTATCAAGTATTGTACACACTTTTTTTAATTTCTACTCAAGAGGACCAAACATTACATCTCATCTCAATATATTCCATTCCACATATTTAAAACATAGATGCTTGCTCATGCCTCCACATAGATATAGATTATTTTGTTATCTCATCATCACTACTTACCTTCATTACACTTTGGTAACATATAGGTTTTCTTGATACCTAGAATGATCTCACTTCATTGGAGTTTTCATATTCCAAGACCATCATTTTGTAGTATGACAATTCATTTCTACATACTATAGCCCCTTTTTGTAGCAATAACAAGATTATATATCATAGCTTTCTTCCCTTGTATTTGTGCCATTCCTAAATAAAGAAGAAATAATGGATGTTTTTCGCTTAAATAAAGAAGGATTGATGACGAATAAGAATGTGTGCTCCATGATCCAATCAACCCAAGGAGAAGTGTTACTTCCTTAAGGGTGTTCCCTTCTATAGAATTTGGATTTCTTACTATTATCATCAGGTAATTAGTTTGAGCCATCCCCTTAAAATTTGAGGCACATGCATGAGAATTATTAGTTATCTAGTGCCCAAATTTTAAGTAAGTAAACTACATTAAATAGTGTTTCTATTCTTGAGTTCTCTTTGATCAACTACACCTTTATCTTGCAATTTATAGTTATGGTTGTCTCTTAGAATAGTTTGAAATTTGTATTATTCATTGTTTCTATAGTTTCTTGCTTTCATATTTTAGATGCATATGGATGTTTTACAAACTTCATGTCTAAAAATATGTTCAAACAAGATGCAAATATTATGTATCTCTGGAATGTCTATATAATCCTTAAATTTTTCCATTATACATTTAAGAAGTATTCAACTAATTAAACATTTAAAAGGCATGAAATTGATTAATAATAATTAATTTTCCAACCTTTTGGAAAGCATCCAATCGTTAATGGATGCATCTTTCAGGGTAGTGATTTCATGCTTTTTGAATATGTGTTTATGTATGTAACATCATTGAGAGTTAATAATCTCTCCTAAAATACAACTATCATGAAAAGGAGAACAAAATGACATGAAAACGAGTACAGAGAGAATTTATTTATTTGGATTAAAAGTTTATTATAAATTTTGAATTCAACGAAATTATAGTTTTTACTTTACTGTCTTAATAACTACATGTTATTAAGGATGTGGAATTTTATAAAGAAATGTTGTTTATGTTTTGATAAAAACCTGGAATTTTGTAAAGAAATGTTGTTTATGTTTTGAGATTAAAGAAAAATTTTACTATGTTAATTATAAATGTTTGTATTAATTTTAATTTTTAAACATTAAAATTTTAAAAAATAATTATATTTGTAACAAAATTTGATTTTCTTTTATTAATAAATTTTTTCCATTCTAAACTTTATTTTTCAATTCTTTACAATATAAAATTTATAATAATTATGGTTAGTTGTATCCACATTTTATTATCAACTCTTAATCTAAAATACATCAGAAAACTACTTATGAGCTTAGTTAATATAAGTTCAATATTGCATAGAAGTAATTATGAACTTAGTTAATATAAGTTTAATATTACATAGAATTAAAATGCATTAGAATTTCAATTAATGAATCATATATAAAAGTAAATAAAAAAGGTAAACTCTATAAATAATAATAATAATAATGGAAGATAAATTAATAAAATATGATGAATAAATTGTTTGCTACATAAGATTTACTTGTTCATTACTATAAGAAAGTTTGTAAACATAACATAAAGAAAAATGTTTAATAAAATTGTTGAAACCAACAATATAAACCTATCATTAACCTAAATAAAAATGTTTAAAATATTTAATAAAATCATTGTAACCAACCATTTAGATGTCTTTTGAATTTGAGATTCCTACAACTCATAATTCAAAATGGAAAGCTCAACCAAGCTTAAGAATAATTTCAACTAAAATATGAAAACGAACATCCTCCTACCATATACTCATAAAAGTTAAAAATTTAAATTCAAAATGGAAAGCTCAACCAAGCTTAAGAATAATTTCAACTAAAATATGAAAATGAACATCCTCCTACCATATACTCATAAAAAATTTAAACTTCAAAATATCTTGAAAATGGTTTTTTATTTTATTTTATTTACTAAACAAGTTGTTTATATATACACCTTTTTAAAGGAAGGATTACATTAACTTTAAACAATCTATTTAACTACTCTTAAATTTTATTTGTTTTTAAAAAGTGCTAAACGAGCATATTATGTAACATAAATATAGAAAATCACGATATGTATTATCTTGCACATAAACTAACTTGTGAGATAAAAACGTGTTAAGCTAAATGAAAAATCTGTCTTACCTTTTCCGTGCATCCACAGCCGCGTAAGATAAAATCTGTCCTCTCTTTTCCAAACATCTGAATCCAGAATCTATCAACTGACTTATGATATAAAAACGTGCAAGTCTATGCAACATTTGCCTTCTTTTTCCTATCTACGTAGTGATTTTATAAACCAGGTTAAGACATTCAATTCCGAACATTTTGATTTGGTCAAGTAAGCCTATAATTTATTGCTACATTGTTAGTTCGTGATATCCAAAGTAAAACAAAATTAAATGTTGACTTTCTCGTATTTTTATATTCATTGGAACTCTCAAACTAAGAATAAAAAGTTTAACTTATTATTATTAAATTTTACTTTATATTTTCTAATTATGTAATTTGAGTGATATAAAACATTATAGCTTTTTATTGATATGAAATTTTATAAAAAATTGTTATCTCCATAATTAGCTTTAACATGAGTATGATTCTTAACATATAATTTTGCTTTAACATGGGTATGACTCTTAACAATGACAAGACAAAAATCATGATTATAAAATCTTAAGAAATACAGCTATGCACATTTTATTTATGATAATAGAAATCTAGAGGGAGTGAATTCTTACAAGTATCTTGGAATTGATATTCATCACAAGCTCAATTGGAACTAAAGCATTTAGAAAATGATTAATGAAGGGTGGAAAGCTTATTTTGGTCTTGAAAATAACTGTAAATCAGCCAATCTGGTCATGTGGGATAAAAATAAGTTCCTATTTGAAACACTTGTCATCCTTGTTATCTTGTATGGATGTGAAGTGTGGGTGTGCAACATTTCTAGAGAATCTTGGAGGAAGATTGAGCAAATCCACGTTTATAACTTATAACCTCAAAATCTAAACCAGTGAGCCTTATCCTATTCTCCTCATAGAAGTGGGTCTTTCCCATCTAGAGCATTGCTATGACTAGGTAAGATGTACAAGCATAAGATAAATAACATGGGAATCGAGAGACTTCCTAAAATTGCTTTAAAATCAAGCCAAAACCAACTTATAACCTCAAAATCTAAACCAATGAGCCTTATCCTATTCTCCTCATAGAAGTGGGTCTTTCCCATCTAGAGCATTGCTATGACTAGGTAAGATGTACAAGCATAAGATAAATAACATGGGAAATGAGAGACTTCCTAAAATTGCTTTCAAATCAAGCCAAAACCAACTACGTCTCAAGTGGTGTTGGTGTAAAGATACTATGGCTTCGTTAAACCATAACAGAAAATTAAGATATTATAAGAAGGTCATTAATCCTAACTTGGAGGACCAGAAGTATCTATGGGTAGTAACTAGTTCACTAAAGAAAATTAATATAGTCAAGATTAAAACAAACTCTCATGAACTCCACAGCTAAAGAGGGCATTGGTCTATTCCTAAAACTCCATCATGAACTCCATGGACCGAAAGAGTTTTCCATCTATGTGAGTCTATGAGCATTGAGGAGGAAAATCACTTTATCTTAGAATGCCTTGCTTACACCCACATTACATCTAAGTTTCATAGTATTTGTTACAATACAAACATTTATAACCTCCTAACTTGCCCAAATTATTGTGAGCTTGGAAAGCTTCTTGACAAACTTTTTTAACACAAAAACAAGATTTTAATGTAAACCAAGTATTTTTCTTCTTAAAATCCAATTGACCAAAGTTACTCATCATCATGATCATCATAATTTAAAATCAATAAATTAAAACAATTACACATACATTTTAAAAGGAAACTATAATAAAATTCTAAAACTGTGAAGATTTGAAAAAGCAATAAACAAAACCCTTTAACTTTGAAAGAAATTGAAAATAAGATTTCAAAACAATAAACAAAACCCTTTAACTTTGAAAGAAATTGAAAATAAGATTTGAAAAAACAATAAACAAAACCCTTTTATTTCTTTGGTGCTCCCTGGGTAAGCAGTACCCGTAAGAACGGGTGGATATGAAAATAATACCAACAAAGAGCCCGAAAAATAGGAGTGACGAAAACTCAACCGACAGATACAAAAATATTAAAGGGAAAATGGTGTGGGTGGGTGAGATTTCCGATCATAGTCCATAAAGTTGTTCATTTTCTCCGCGATAGATGACCTTAAATACCTTGTCCCCCACGGGTCGAGGCTCATGCACAAAATGAACAGGGGCAGGGAGGAACTGTGATTCCAATTTCTGTTTGCTTGCATGCCGGCAGCTTTCGTTCTCTCCATCCTTTTATTAATAAAGCAACGGGAAGCATTGAGAGAAAGATGTATGTATTTGTGTGTATATTCATATGATGTGTTTTCTGTGTCAGGTTTGTGTCCATTGTGTGCGTTCTCTCCATCCTTTTATTAATAAAGCGACGGGAAGCATAGAGAAAAAGATGTATATATTTGTGTGTATATTCAGATGATGTGTTTTCTGTGTCAGGTTTGTGTCCATTGTGTGCGTTCTCTCCATCCTTTTATTAATAAAAGCGACGGGAAGCATAGAAAGAAAGATGTATATATAAGCTAGGTTTATTGGGCTTGGACTGTATATATATATATATGCCTGACAGCTAGGTTTATTGGGCTTGGACTGTATATATGCCCGAAAGCTAGGTTTATTGAGCTTGGACTGTCTATATGCCTGAAAGCTAGGTTTATTGGGCTTGGAAAGTAATGCTTACATAGTAGGTAATGTGTCTGGGGAGTAAGGACAAACTCCTTTCTGTTCCTCCTGTGGAAGAGTGGTGCATTACAGAGAGATTTCTAGAAGTCCATAATAACAACAGTAAAAGCTGTGAGAAATCTGCCTTATAATTTCTATATGTATGAAGAATCCGACGAGGTAGACAGAAGGGCACGAGAATTCAGCCTGAGTGGGGTTTACTGTTCGAATTGATGGGGCTGTGCGCACCTGTCCCGTCAGCTTGATGATAGTAGGGAGCAATAGTCGGTGTTTTATGAATCAATTGGTCGGTAGTTTCCCTTGTGGTCGGTTTTAGGAAAGATATGGAATCCGGAATGGAGTCAACCTTGTATCCTATGAATAATGCGCAAGAAACCGAGGGCGAGGAGCACATGCCTCCCGGATTTAGGTTTCATCCCACGGATGAGGAACTGGTTACTTACTATCTCACCAAAAAGATTTTGGACAGCAACTTCTCCGCTCGTGTAATTACAGAGGCGGACCTGAACAAGTGTGAACCTTGGGATCTCCCAGGTATATATACATGATATATCACCATTCTAGAATATTGCATCTTGAAATACTATGAAGAACATCAATTTATCATCTATTGTACTGTAAATATTATGTTATAAGATTGATTGCATGATAACATGTGTGCAGGGAAAGCTAAAATGGGAGAGAAGGAATGGTACTTCTTCAATCTCAGGGACCGGAAGTATCCAACAGGCCTTCGGACCAACAGAGCAACACAGGCTGGATACTGGAAAACAACCGGGAAGGATCGAGAGGTTTCCAATTCACGATCATCTGCGCTGGTTGGAATGAAGAAAACGCTGGTTTTTTACAAGGGCAGAGCTCCCAAAGGAGAGAAGTCTAACTGGATAATGCACGAGTATCGTCTGGAGGGCAAATTCTCCTACCATCGCTTACCCAGAAACTGCAACGTGAGTTAATAGAATTCATACTATAAACTCAGAGCTCTATTGTATACATTTATATATCTAGGTCTTGATTTACTAAGCAGAAAGAACAATTAAGCTAAGCTTGAAGTGCAAACCTAAATGAATATTTTCATAATTAGAGGATCTTTACAACCTGTTTTGTATACATATATATCTAGGTCTTGATTTATTAAGAAGAAAGAACAACTAAACTCAGCTTGAAGTGCAAACCTAAATGAATATTTTCATAATTAGAGTGTCTTTCCAACCTGGTCTGTAAAACATCTTTCTTTGAGCAACAAAATAGTGACATAAACCAAAAAACAAAAATATATGATGTGTAGACTCTTGCACTTGGTGCAGGATGATTGGGTGGTGTGCAGAATTTTTCAGAAGGGTGCAAGCGGGAAGAGGAGCTCCTTAGGGTTAATAAACAGAAACGCATACTTTGATCTACCTGGCTCTCCATCCTTGCCCTCACTCTTGGAATCCCCTTACAACACAACAGCTGCAAATGATCAAGAAACAGGATCCATTGAAAGCGAATCGGGCACTTCTGCAAAGGGCCATGATGTGTCTTACTTCTCCACATCCATGGAACCTAGGGCTAATTTTCACAAGTTTCAACGTGGCAACAGCTCCAGTTATCCTGATTCTTCTGATCAACTTTCAGAAATGGCTAGACAGATGAAGCATTCTTCATACATGCAGAATCTTATGACCAATGATCCAAGGATTCATATGAATATGAATATGATGCCTGCAGCTGCACTGTTCTCATTATCCAATATGAAACGTGAGCAGACTAGTTCAATACTGGAACAGCAGATGGGGATTCAGCAGCTGCCTGCAGGTTTACCGCCCCCTCTATTATTCAATCCACTGCCTTTCCCTCCTAATCCGTTAAGTATGGCGATTCCTGCATATGCATATTCTTCTACTTTGCACTCTTCAAACTCAGTTTCAAAGGCCCTGGTCAGCCCGTCTGAAGGAAGCTCGGTGGACCCATCTTCTAGCTCTGGTTTACATCATAAATCATTAGACAATGACAATACTACGGGAGCGAATAATTCTGTCCGGAGCTTTCGGTGGGCTGACGATGGCCTCTCTCAAAAGGTATTGGGTCAGCCTATTCAAGAAGCCAGTGAGCCACAGTGTAATTTGAGTACAAACATGATTGATGAAATGACTTCTGTTGTCTGTAATCAATTGGATCAACCACTTGATCAACTGGATTCTTCAACAGCTCCTCCAGTGGACTTTGATTCTCTCTGGAATATCAGAGACCATTTATTTTAATGGCACAGCAAGAAACATTTTGTATATATACAAGGAGCTGTGTAGGGCACAAAGAGAAAAGAGGAGAAGAAAGTTGAAAGAATACAGTGTTTGAGTAAAGGAGAAGAGCTACGAAAGAAGAGAACCATCTAGTTTGTAAGCATCTATTTCATCTGGTAAGCTTCTGAACCCTGTAGGTGACGCTTCTGATTGTTTTTAATTCGTTCACAGATGAGAATTGAACCAAAAAGTCACACCAAATGATCAGAACACATCTGGTTTAGGGTTAGAATAAGTGTAAAAGAAAAATGCCTTGTGTAGTTTAGGGTTAGACAGTTTATGACGCTTTAATATTGAAACTCAAAATTGCTGTGTGTATTGTCTGTGTGAGATAACATGTTTATTTCAGATTCCATAATTTTTTAACTCCTTATGAATGTAAAGCTTTATTAACAGTGGATCCACCTGTGGTTTTGTGACCCCTTATGAATGTAAAGCTTTATTAACAGTGGATCCACCTGTGGTTTTGTGCATTTTAAGGCAGCATTAGGCCTACCAAAGAAGTAGCTACCATAATCACATTTTTCGAGTAAGTTGACTTTCATGGAGAAAAGCTTGGGAAAGTTTATTTATGTTTTTCCAGAGAGTTATGGAAATGTTAGAATGACTTTGAACCTTAAAAACTGACCTTTTGTTTCAATTTCAGTAATAGTTAATGTTTAGACTATAATAATGTTATATTGGGATGTTATATAAGCAAGTTAAGATTTTTTCAAGGATTTAAATATATATTAATAAATAAATTTCCTTATGATATTGAGAGCAATCAATTTTCAATGCAAGTTGTTTTTTCTAGTTTAATAAAATGTTTGTAATTTAAAGAATGCTTGTACTTTAAAGAATGCAATGTATCCGGGCAGTTCATATATTAAAATTTAAAATGAATTTATATAAATTTATTATATTTTAGTTATTTATTTTTTAATTATTATTATTAATTATTTGTAATTTATAAAAATTTAATATTATTTATTAATTTTTATAATGTAATATTAAGAATATAAATATTTTTTCCCACATAAAAACTCAACTTTTATATTATTTAAAAAAAATACATTTTTAGCTGTTTCTATGAAAAAACATTTATGAACATATCCAAAAATGGCCTCCTACTAAAATGAGTGATATCTTTCAAGATACAACTTTCCAAATAATTCGAGGTCCAAACAAAATTGTATCATAACATTCCTATCTTGTGAATTACAAAGCAAAAAACTTCAAACCACATCATTCATATCAATATATGTTCAAATTTTAAAATGGATATAAGATAGTTTCCTCATTGATTTAAATTTTTATTTTTAGTAATGTATCATGTACCTTTTAGCATATCCTTTCCCTATATCCACATTTTCCATCATATTTTTGAGTTTTTTAGACTGTTCCAATTGAGGAACCAATTGAACATTACGAATCCTATTTTGTCCACTAATCCACTTAATAATGATTTGTGAATCACCAAATATCTGGATATTTTGTACCTCTTTTTCCACTATCAACCATAAGTGAAGTCTTAAGGCACTGAATTCCACAAAGTTGTTTGTACCATACCCAAGGCTTGCTTTAAAACTGAAGCAGTGCATGTTAGAAAGGTAGAGTAATCTACCTACACCACATCTCTTCGGCTCACCTTGAGATGCTCCATAAAAAAACCCAAGGTTAGCTATGATCAATCTCTTCCTCAATTGGTTGCATCTAATTTTCATCTTCACATTATCCCTAGGGTAATAATCGATTATGCCTAAACTTTGTAAAGCATATTTTATAGGCAATACAAATGAATCCTCCAAGCAGATTGAATTCTCGGCAAGTAATATTTCCTAGGCAAAAATCAAAGGAAGAGATCTAATACCTTTAAGGTCTTCATTAATGCTCCACTCTTTACGACATGTTTCCATTGATTCACCTTTCCATAAATTCGATAGATTTAATTTCTTTTCAATTTCAGACCATACAGTCCTTGTATAAGAACATTCAACTACAATGTGGAATTGGATTCTTCCTCATTCTGGCACAAAAGCATATGTCATGTCCCTCTCTTAAAGCCTTTGAAGTACATCCCAAGTAAGTTTGTTATTTGATAGAAGAAACTACATGAATATCTTAGTTTTCATTGGGAACTTAAACCGCCATACAACTTTCCACCACCAAACCGGTTCAAAATTCACCATATATTGAATCAGATAGTTGTATCCATTTTATGGAGTGTAATCCCCATTTGAAGAAAACATCCATACTAGAGTTTCTGAGCTTCCACCTATCCAAACATTGTTTTTTTCTTAAAGTTTGATATATAATCATTCCATAAATTTTTATCATTATCAATTAGTCCCACTACTGCATTTGTTAACCAACCTTGACTCCAAAATGAACAAGCACCCAGATCAACTATATTATTAACTTTGTTATACCCTCAATCCTGTAAGAACTCAATCAAATGCATAGGAAGAATATACAACAGGTTACATCCCACCCATGGATCAACACCCAATTGCACCAATAAACCATCTCCCATCTTCCAATTTAAACCCGGTCCAATTATATCAAACGACTGTATAAATTCCTTTGAACCAATGTATATAATCATGCTAACCTTACTGGACAACAAATACATTCTAGAATTATACGAGGGTAAATATATTTTCTAACTACAATATGTACCCACAATCCATCACCCTTCCTAGACCTTCGGCAATAATAAGAAAAAGAAGCGGGGCTAACATGCATCCCTATATAATTCCCTTGCTTGGCCAAAAGAAATCTAAAGCAAACCCGTTGATAAGTATAGTGAAAGAAATAGAAAAAAGACATCACATAACCCAATATATGAAAGGAACTGCAAACCCCAGATGTGATAAGACCACCCGTAGATACATCCAGCTAACTCTATCATATTCCTTGGATAAATCATTTTTTATAACCATCTCTTTTGATTTCTTGTATTTAATAGTGTGCATACCCTCATGAACCACTCCAATAGCTTCATGAATATGTTGTCCTAGGAGGAACCCAAATTGTTCACTCGAAATGTAGTTACTTTACTAATGATCTTGTAAATATAGTTATAGAGTGATAGTAGTCTAAAGTCCTCAAAACTCTTCGAAGAATAAAAATTTGGAATTAAAGCAATGAAGGTTGAATACCGCTTGTATTTTCCCACTCTTTCTATATTCTTCTATAACCAACAACAAGTACGGAGACAAAACATAAAAAACTCCCAAATAAAATTCCACGGGAATACCATATAGACTCGAACTTTTATCATTTTTGAATTGATCCAAAATATCGATGTAGATATGTTCCTTTCTAAACTCCAAAACAAAAGGATCCTAGCACTCATCTCAATCAACAAACAATCCGATTTTTCTTACCTACAACCAACTTTGACTCCAAATATGTGATGTATAGGGATTTACAATGTTGTCAAGAGTCCAATACTCTCTTTCTTAGAGATGTTGGATTGGATCCATCGACAACTAGATAGATACCAAGCCCACATCTCATTATGGAATCAACACTTACCCTAATACCTGACTTCGGTCCAATTCACTAGGCTAAGAAGCAACCAATCACTGTAAATTTCATAGTGAGAAATTTCCATTGGTTTGAAGAATTCAAAATAGACTCATTATGCCTTCTAACCTAGTCAATGACTAGGTTTGGGGATATGTACTTCGCTATCAAGATCCTCTACCACATCTTATCCCTTGTAAAAGAGAACAGATGGATTTTCTCGGAAGAACATGATTTCAAAGAATTATAATTTTGACCCTCAACCCACCCAAGACATTTAGAGAAGTGATGGTTTTCTAGCTTTATATATGGAATGCATTTGACATCCACTCTTCGCCTTACATAGGGATGTGAAAAATTTGTTTAATCCTATGAAGGATTCCTTTAGGATTGTGAGCCATCAAACACCAATAGATGGGAATGCTCTCTAGCACAATTCAAGGAGCACTGGTCACTCTCCGCATTAGAGACAATGATTGCACCAAAAATTAACCTATTTTTAATATTGTAAGCTAAGACTAATATTCCTTACCATATTTATTTGGTTTGAGGATGTTTCCCAAATACTTTATGCCATCTTCCAAATTGCAGACACAGAAAGGAAATAATTCTAACTGTGAATTCCTTTGTTGAATTAAATTGTTAGGATAATAAACTGTCGAGTTACAAATTTTAACTTTCGTGCTTGTTTTTTTATAGAAGCGTTCATTGATTTCCTTATAGTGTCTCTCCTTCTAGAATAAATTGAAGAAAAATAAGAGATACCATCAAATAACAAAAAAAAATTGAAAAAGAAAGGTTGAGAACCACCAAAATAAATCTTCTAAATCAGCCTCCTCGTGCTCACATCATGAATAACACGACTTAATCCTTACACAACCAATAGAAAACAAGGGGATTGTGGAAACTAGTATGAAATACTACAATATGGCTTAAAAAAATCAAAACTTGAGCCATTTATCATGATTAAAAAGGATGAGAGGACACAAATCCCATAATACATCAAACAACATCCAAACTAAACCGAATGTGAAGCAAGAGGAGGCTAAAGTATATCCAAGAGACATTGTAGTAATATTTTGATAATCCCATTTTGATAACTACAACAAGAATGTGGTTTAACATTAAGCAGTTCATGTCTTCTTGCATTGTGCCAATATCCTAATGGATGAGCACTCATATGCTTTATGTCCTGGTTCTTGACACTCATAGCAGATGGCTTTGGGTTTGTCTCTGCGTCTTCCTCCAAAAGCTCCTTTGTGACCATAATTACCTCGATCAGTGGATTTTTCAAATCCCTATTGTTATTCAAGTGCACTATCTCTTTTCATGCTCTCTTATCGTCACTCATCACAAACTTGTTATTTCCTTGCCCCACTAGTATGACCTATGGTGGAAGAAAAATTAAATGACTTTTAGCACTCAACTTTCCTCTACTCATTGAAGTCTTCCTGGACAACTTCTCCTCTTCCTTTAGGGATACTTAATAGGATTCTTCAACTATCCTAAAGATTAATAGGATCAAATCGTCATGAATAACATACTTTATTATGTTTACATACCTTGCGACTACCTCCTCCTCTTCATCGGTCTGTCCTAACCAGATCGGTAATTGATAAAATTCCTTTGTGAACTCTTTCACATTCATTTTGTTTTTGTCACGAGTTTTGCAATTCCTTGAACAGGAAAATCATGTAGTCGATAGGAAGGAATTTATCCTTCAACATGGAGACTATTCTCTCCCAAGTATTCACTTTATCCTTTCCTTTATTCACTCTATTGGCATGTACATTATCCCACCACAATGAGGTATGACCTTTTATCCTTAAACATGCAACCTTCACCCTTTTGGGGTATTCTATATGCTCTAAATTAAATATTTATCCACCTCTCGGATCTACTATATCAAATCCTTAGGATTTATACTTTGACAGTAGGTAGGCACATTCATCTTAGCCTTACGTCTCATTTCAAAAAATGCTTTTAATAGCTTTTCCTCTAGATCTTCTACTCCTTCAATATCAGGTGCATTTGCTTCATTCTCAACCTCTTCATCACTATGATCAAGGGTTTCTATCCCCAAAATCCTGTTTAGGGTTTATTTTACTATTGTTAACTCATTTTTCAACGTCCTCTTTATATGGACACATTCTTCAAATGTTTCATAGTTGATAGTGACCCTACATCCTCCATGTTGTCTTCTACCATGAACAGTGATGCCTTTGTGAGCCATTGATTATGTTGCTCGACTAAATCAACGCTTCTTATGCAACTCTACCCAACCGCAACTAGAGTTTCTTTTCTCATCCAATCACAGCTAGACCACTCAAATAGGATAACTTCCTTCTCTAATACCAACTGATGCATATGCCACCTGAGTGGGATGCTAATCAGTGTACACAACGAAAACCAAGCAAACCAAATCACACAACACAAGTCTTTTTGCCAAGGATTATGGATTTTCAAATAAATTAAACAATATCTTTACAAGAGGAATATATAATGTGAGATTAAGCTCTGTTCAGTCAGAATGGATGTCAAATTTCTACAACTTCTATCAGTACACAAACTTGAGGGAATTCTTTGTCGTCACAAACAATCCTAGCTATGGCTAGTAACATAACCATGGAACAAAAATCTCTCTCTTTCAAAATCAAATTGGTATTTATAGCTTATTGTAGTGCTTAGTCCACTTGAATATCCATCTAGAAGCTTCACTTACTTCTATGAACCACCATGCTTCATTAAATACTTCACGTGGATCCTTTCAACAAGTTTCACCACCTATCCTTTTGCAACAACCACCATAAATGCTTTGCAACTGTTTCAACTACTCCAATGAATCCACTCATCATGAGCTTGGTTTTTTACTTGGCTATTTTATTTTCATAATCGACTTGACTCGTGAATCCCTCCCTTGTTTAGTCGGGATCACCTTCGACCCTTCAGTGCTCTTGCTTCTAATCGTTGCTCATTGACCATGCCTAATTAAATCGTCATGACACTTCTATTCCTTATCGATTTTCTCCCTTGATGTTGTAGGTTATCGATTATCATCCAAGCCTCCCTGTCATCTATCTCTAATTGTTAATCTTGGGTCTCGATGCCCGTCCATCACTCTAGAAATTCATCTATTGAGAGAAAAGTGCATTGTAGTGAAGGAAGGGAAGCTTTTAATGTGGATTGTAATCAATTGTATTTATATCTATCCATTGTGTAGTGGGTTGGTTGGATCCATGATTATCCATGGTGAGAAGAAGTTTTTCCCTACCCCAATTGATTATTTTTATAAACGAAACTATATTTTTTTGCCACAACTACTAGGGATGGGTTAGGAGTATAGGTCTCATACCAAGTGTAGTATCAAAAATGTCTTCAATTGGAAGCTTTCCATATAGATTTGGGAAGTTACCTAAGCTAATCAATTTGAACTAAGAATAGAGCAAACAAATAGTGACGTGAGTGAGACATAAAGAAGTTCAATCATTTTTATCCTTTCAATATTCACACTATTACGGAGGGTAGTTTCAATATTACATATGCTATATAGGGGTGTTTACATATATGAAACAATAAGACCAACATCGAAGAAATA
Source organism: Pseudotsuga menziesii (assembly GCA_001517045.1). Lineage (NCBI taxonomy): Eukaryota > Viridiplantae > Streptophyta > Pinopsida > Pinales > Pinaceae > Pseudotsuga > Pseudotsuga menziesii. Next base: position 291,086 of record LPNX010091129.1, read on the forward strand.
TAAGGACAAGTATGATTTAAGTACAAAACACTTCTAATTAACTAATGGCACAACATGGAATCTACTTCTAGTTACTGCATGTACAGGTAAGTTTGAATCGATACTCAAAGGGATATAGGGTTACTGCATGTGCTAGTAAGTTTGACTCCATACTCGAAGGGAGATGGGTTTAGTTTAAAATATTCCATTTTAGAGCTAAGAAGAAGGTCACAAGAATACTTAGTTTGAAAAAAAAATCCATTCTTTAATTTCAAACACTTGGATTCCAAGAAAATAATATAAATGTTCCTAATTTAGTCAGTTCCATTTCCTCTCAATGCTAAATTTCAAATGCATAAAATTTTTAGGGTCACTACCATCAAGAATAAGGTCATCGACCTAGACAAACAAGGATTGGGAAATGATTTACTACTTTATTTGTAAATACATTGGGTTAGAATATCATCTATCAAAGTTGGTTTCAAGAATAAAGATATCCATTTTGGAATACCAATCATGAGGAGCTCACTTAAGACCATAAACATATTTATGAAGTTGACAAACAAGGCTAGAGTCATTATGAACATAGCTACGATATTTTTTGATATATTTTTTCTATTGCAAATATGCATGCAAGAAGGTTGATTTGACATCCATTTTATGGACCTTACATTTATGTGAAGTTTCAAAAGTGAGAATAAGTTACACGGTGTTTATTTTGATGATAGGGGCAAAGGTTTCACTTTAGTCAATTGCTTCAACTTTGGAAAATCCTTTGGCAACTAACTAAGTTCCTAAGTATTTCAACGCTTTTATTTGATGCATACTCAGTCCAATAGACCCATTCACCTATGACATTTTTTCTTCCATTTAGATGGCGTACAATATCCAAAGTATCATTCACTAATAAGGAACACTATTCTCCACTCATTACTATATCCCAATATAGATGACTGGAATATTTTACAAATGTTTCTAGATCATGAGTCTCTAAAACTTGAGCCAAAACAAAAAAACATTCACTATAATTGTGAATGTGTTCAATATTGATCTTTGGGATCATTGAAAAGATCAGTAGTTGATTCACATGTTGTACAGATCAATCTAGGAAGTGGTGGTGTTGGTGTAAGACCATGTTAAATGGACCAAACAAGTGAAAAGTGAATAGGTGGAGGTGTATTTTCATACTTACTTGCATCATCTGAAGAAGAAACTAGAGTGGGGTCACTAGTAGAGAACCTGGGGATAGAAGATGGTTTATAATAGAAGGTGGCCTAAACACCAAACTAAGCTAATTGGCCAAGACATTTTCGTCTCCAAATCATCTCATATTCCCTAGTGAATATGGAATATTTGCTAAAGCCTTCATGCCTCTTGTCCTTACAACTTTAAAATTAATACTATGGTAATGGGGAAAAAATCCTTCATGCCTCTTGTCCTTACAACTTTAAAAAAAAAATTTAAATATTTTAAAATATGCTTTCTTGAAAAATTACCCCCACAACAATCACAAAATCAACTTAATCTAAAGGATAGTTTACATAATAACTTATCCATTTTATCTCATATATGAAACTATCATTTATAAAACAATATGTCAAACACCAAATACCATCAAATATTTCGTCACTCAACATTTTTGAAAACATGTTTGAATATTTGACCGTCTCAACGATGTACCTATATCATTTCACATTGCATGACCACATTACCCATAAAGAAATGTTTATGCATGAATTTAAGAGCACACCTAATATAATTCAAGTTGTGGCCAAGTATAAAAGCATATATACTAAAATTTTAATATAGTTCATAATCAACAAAGCCCATGGGATAAGAAATATACCTCTTGAGCTTATCTTTACCTTCATCAATGGCGTTGTATATTTCTATAGTCACATTGACTCACGTTATTATAAAAGTTGCAAATCGTTATTATAAAAGTTACTTTGCAAGGAATTTAAAAGATCTCCGAGCTGCGCTGAAACAAAAAGGTGATATATGTATTAATTTGATCTTTTATGTGCGTATAATTTCATCGTCTTTAGAAGCTCATGGAAATAATCCACGATTTCCATTAATCCACACCAAAAGATTCAGAAAAGTTAGAATCATACTGATAACCATGAACCACTAAAAAAAATTATGATATTAACACAAAAATCTATTCATTCACTAATCAACACTTGGATGTGGTGTGGACACAATTATAAATCAAACATATTTAGAAGTATAAAGAACACTATGAAAATTAGCTATGCTATGTTCATAATATAAAGTTATTTCCAATAATGAAAAGATGGAAACAATGGTAAGGCAGAAAATGATTGTATAGATTTGAGTTAGCTTTAGGTTGTATTTTTTTTAATTAGCTTAGAGTAAGAATTCTAGTGTAAAGCTTAAATTTCACCATAAATTTGAGCATTTTCTAATGTGCCCATAGGAATGAAAATGTAGCTAAAAGTGGTTGTACTTGTTGGACTCAACAACATCTGGAATCTGAAACTTTTAAATAAAATTCAACCGACATAGTGTAACTTAAATTTTATAATAAGCATTGCAAATTGGGTCACATTTCATTGTCAAAAGAAAATGCTTTGGGAGTACTTTTGGTCACATGCAAATTCTTTAGTGAGTTAACCCTTTGGTGCAACCAATCACCATGCTTTCCATGCAACTTTCACACCTACATTTAGATCTACTTCCACACGTGCACTCGGAACCAAAAACCATACCTTCAAGTCAACCACTCAAGGTCACTCTGTGATCCTTGTATCTTTTCTTTCTAGTTGTATGTATTTCAAATTTGATTTTTACAATTGCAATTTCTCTCTATTCAAAATGATTTGATTTTCCTTTGTAGATGTGATAACACAAACAACACATCTATGCATTTTCTTGTCTATCCTGATTTGTGAGAAACCATACATTTCATTCAAACATCAGTACACATATTCATCATCAACAATGCTATGGACATACTTTCTTCTACCACAACCACAAGAGACTTAATTACATAATCAATGTAGGGATACCTCATCAATTAGCATTCACATACTCAATGTAGGGACACCTCATCAATTAACATGTCTTTATCAATGTGATGTATTGTGAAAAAAATACAAAGAGATATTACTAATGCTATAGTCGTGAATTCCAACATATACTTTATCATGTAAACTAGGTTGACATCCCAAATGTCACTACTACAACATCATTGGTTTCCATCACTGATGCTTCCCAACTTCATTTACGACATCTATTCACAAACATCCACAATGTTACACCAACCTTGGAATACTAGAGCCTCCTCCACTGTAGGACTAATAGATTCTTGTCAAAAGAGGAGCGTTCAAACTTTGACATAGCAATCCATCTTTTTGCAATGAACATTATTATAGACAATCATAACAAAAATATGTTAGGATAGTCAAACCCATAGTTACGCATAGGAGACATTAATTTGTCAATTTTGTCATATTCCTAGATTCCTTACTATGCTAGTTGGGATCCACTTGCACCTAGAAGTCAACAAATGATAAAACTGGCTTAAGGAGCGCTTTAGAAACATCCTAGAAAAGATTCTAACAAATCTATGGTAATTCTAGAATAGGAAAATTTCCCTTCTATTTTTTCTGGAAGTTGCCTTGCTTTTAAGAAGTTTTAAGGCAAAAAGGGAAAAGCTAGTCTTGCAGTAACTGCCTTGTTTTTTCCCAACTCATCCTCCTTTATTTTATCCATCCAAAAGCAAGGATATGATGTCTTTCCATCACTAATCATTTGGTACATATCACTCATCCAATTCGTGAGTATCTTGACGGATTAGGAAAGTGATTTATGCAGCCATGGGGGATTTTGACTCGTTTAGTAAGCATGTTTTATGTCCAATTCAAATAGAGTCCTTATGCTTTAAATATCTGATGTAATTATATATTTTGAAAGCGTATTACTTTATGAGGTTGGATGATGTACACTTATTCAATAGAATATTGTGTTATGCTCCATATTCAGTCTCCTTTTTGTATAATTTTGCATGCTTTACTAGTAATTTTGTGAGTGTAATTTATCTACAACTTAGGATTAATTTCCACATGGTATCAGATCCTTGATAGATTGATTCCTCTCCTTCCATATTTCTATTGTAGGCTTGACATCACTAACTGGGAGTGCATTCTTCTGGTTGAAGGGTATAGTTTCTAAGATATGGACCAATCTCAAAGGATCATCTTGACTCCATTCAACCTTTTCAAATGGAAGGATGAGATGGAGATTTTGTCGGGGAGTAAAGGCCTCTACAAGGTGACCATGGAAACTTATTCTAATCCCAATGCAGCTGTAGAGAAAATTAAATGGCACAACAAGAGGGATGAGGCTTATGGTCTTTTGTGCTTGAGCATTTCAAGATACCTCATTTTCCATCTTGATGGATTGACAATACCAAATGAGGTTTGGGAGAAGCTTTATACTCTATTTGAAAAGACAAATGAAATGAGGGGACATCAACTAGAGAATGAGTTTATCTCATTGAGTCCTAGTAGCTTCGAATCCTTGCAACTCTACTTTTCCAAGTTAAAGGCCCTTGTTCTGTAGTTAAAACAGTGTGGAATCGATAAGAAGGATGAGCAACTAGTTTTTACCATAATTTTGAATCTTGGTCATGACTACTCTGTGTTTTTTTTTACCTTCCATGCCACCAAATTGACAACACGAGCCTGGAAGATTCCTATGCTTGTTGAGTTCATGGAATCCCTCACCTAGGAGCAAGATAAATTGGTAATGATGGGCACCATCAAACCTTCCAAAGACCAAGATTTGGTTGTCGGATATTAGAGGGTGGATTCCAAATGCAAGAAGAAAGGAAACTCAAAAAGCCACCTGAACAAAAGATAGACAAGTCCAAGTCTCAAGAGGAGTCCTTGTGCTCCAAGAAGAACAAAGGTGAAATGAGCAAGTGTGCATACTACAATAAGGGCTATCATCCTGAGAGATCTTGTATGAAGAAGAAAATTGAGATGTTGACTTAACAAATAGAGAAGGAAAACATCTCCCTTTCTGAATGCACAAAGAAGAGGGAAGGAGGATCAAATTCAGATGACAAGGAGAGAGCTCATTCCTTGGTTACCAACACTTCGAGATCATCCACCTTCATCATTGATTTTGGAGCTTCAAGGCACATGGTTTCGACAAGGGATACTTTATCCTCTCTTGATGATTCGAAAGGTCCAAATTATGTTTTGGAGATGACTCTGTTACTGATAGTATGGGGAAGGGTAGGATTGATCTTGACCATGGTTCTTTCAATGATGTGTTGTATGTTCTAGGTCTTGTTGCTATCCTCTTGTTAGTGTATCAGATGACACACACTGGTTATCCTAAGAAGGTTGTATTCTCTCCCAATGAAGTTGAAATCTCAAATATTTTGAATCGTAGAGTCATATTAAACGGTGTTGTGGATCATCGTTTGAAGGTATACAAGTTTCCCATTTCCTACCTTTCTCTAACCCCTCTTCTCTTCTCACTCATGCTAATGAAGCAAGCACCCTCTAGCATGAGATATTTGGTCATCTTAACTACAAGTATCTTTCATATTTTGTGTCCTAAAGACATGGTCATAGGGTTACCAAATATCAAGTTTTCTAAAGGAGTCTGCCAAGGTTGCATCCTAGGAAAACACCCAAAGCACAAGTATGAAAGAGTCAATCATGAGAGAACCTTTGCACCCATTGAGTTAATCCATAGTGACATTGTTGGTACATTCCCTAATATGTCCATGAGTCAATCCAAATATGTCTTAACCTTCATAGATCACTTGTACAGGTACTTTTTGGTTTACTTCCTAAAGCATAAGTCTAAATTTTTTTACCTCTTCAAGGTCTTTCGAGCCTTGGTTGAGAACCAATCTAGGAGGAAACTCAAGATCCTTAGATCTGATATTGGTGTTTAGTATGTCAAGTCTGATTTCATCCATTATTGTGAATATGCAGGTATCCATATGCAACATTCTATTCCCTACACACCTCCACAAAACGGTGTTGTTGAGAGGAACAATAGATCACTCAAGAAGATGGAAACTTGTATGATGTATTCTAAAACTTTTCCATCAAAGTTTTCGGCTTAAGCAATAAACTATGCATCCTATATCCATATTAGGGTGCCTCAAAAGAAACTTGATGGAATCACTCTTTTCAAATCTTGGAGTGCACACAAGTTCGATGTGACCCATTTCAATATTTTTGGCTCAAAGGTTTGGGCTAGAATTCCAACTGAAAAGAGGAAGGCTTTGCAACCTGTTACAACTGATTTTACCACACATGGTGAATCACACTTTTATGGCCTTCCCTGCCCCTCTACAAACTCCTCAGACCCCATGGACCATTTTTTTACCTCTGATGTTCCCAAGATCATCCCTAAAAACATGCAATAATTGCCATACGCAACTTTTAATCCCTTTCTCGCATATATACGCAGATTTTACCCTTAAATCCGCGTACATCGGGATGTGTGAAAAAGGCTAAATGATTTTGTAGTTTTCCTTGATGTGGATCTGAGTCACTTGTCTCTTGGCCTTATATATGCCTTGAGATCGCTCGAATTTGACCTTCCATTACCCCATTGAAGAGCTATATAAGGAACCCTTTGGATACATTGAAGGAGGAGGAATTGAAGAGCAAGAAAACTATAGTCCATTGTTGCCAGAGCTTATACTTGAGTCTGCATCCCTTTGTCCCTTGGAGCACTTTGTGTTCTTCCCAAGCTTGCCTTTTGCTTGTGAAATTTCTATCGAGAGATGGAGGATTGAAGTGGTGGAGGCCCAAGTGGGGGACTCAGTTTCTCCGATTCGCAGACGTGCCAATAGAGGTTGTCACTATTGTAATCTCTATTTTATATCAATAGAAATATATTTTCCTGTCCAATAATGTGTATTTGAAGGAGTATTTGATCCATGGATGCTTTTAAATGCTTATATGTTATTGATTATATATGCTAGAGTAGGTCTAACACAATTATATATAACATGCTTGTCTTGTTTGCTGAATGTTGAGGAAGCAAATTGCTAATACAAGCGAGAGTGGAAAAGCTCAATGGGGATTTACATCAACCGTCCGGAATAAGGTACGAATCGAGATATTTAGTGTTAGATGTTTGAATTCTCTTGCATATAGGAAAGGATTGATTTCTAGAGTTAATCTATCTTTTGTGGTACCCGAAGCCATAGGAATTTCTCTTCGTAACAAAATTGGTGACTCCACTGGGGAGTTCCTAGTCATTTTTCCTTTGGGGGTTTTTATTGGCATTCAATGTTCTTGAATTGCTCCAATTTCTCTATTTCTGAGTTGTGTATGGGAGCATGTTTGCCTGGTAGTGTCTGATAGGAGTGAATTTTGTCTCAGTTTATCTGTTTGCCTTCATTTTTATCTCTTTTTCTTCCTGTACGCGAGTTTTTTCCTCACAGTCATGTGTACACGTAGTTTTGACTGAGATATCCGCATATATACGTGGATGTTCTGTACACAGTTGCGTATGCCTTGAGTTTTTCCTTTTAGAGGAATATTGAGTGTTGTTGAGTGAGTTTTGATGATTGTTGAGTCTCCTTAGGTGCTTCTAGAGTCTGTATAAACCTCTGTTTCTGACCAAAGATGCTTTTTAGGGTAAATTTTTTTTAAGAATGTTTTTGTCATTGCATTTTCAATTTTTCATTTTGGGATTAGTGCATTAGGTCTATTTTACCTTAGTGCTTTGCATGGGTGCTGTTTGAATAGTGCTTACAGATTTTGGGGCTGGTAGAGTCATTCTTTTTCTTTATTATCTCATTTTTATTCAAAAAATCCAAAAATATTTGCTTCTTTGCATCATTATGTATCATTGCACTTCGTATTTTGCATGGTACTTGCACTAGGTTTTCTTAGAGAAGTATTTATACTGCTTTCATATAGGAATGATTGCATTTGTTATTTGAAGAAAATTTTGCATTTCACGTAGTAGCATGCACTTTTTTTCATTTGACACAATACATTTGCATTGATTGTTAGGTGTGCATTTTACTTCATGTTGCGTCATAACACCATTGGTTGCATGATCATCTACCTCTTTGAGTAATAAGCCAAATAAAATCAACACTTAATTAAAATGGATTACACTATTTTCTTTTATAGGGTACTGTTATCATTAGATCTAGTCCAACAAAATTTTAGTTTCTGGAAGCATCCAAATGTCAAAGTGACCACTCAGGTTTCAATTTGAATATCGAGATCAGATAGAAAAGTAATCATGATAGCACTCATGTAGAAGAAAAGTTTACAATTTGTGTGTTTGAACGGGTTGCCTCAAACTCCCAATGGATCCCCTCCGACGCCCTTTATGTTGATGTCAACCTATTTAAAGTGTCTGAGGAGAAAGCATCCCAAATGTTTGATGATAAGACCCTATTAGTAAATCATGTGGAGTCTAGTTTTGGAGCAAGGATGTTTGAGCAGGATCACTTGGCTGATGAAGCTGAGAATCTAATGATTAAGTTGAAATTTTTGACATACAAGCTTAGGAAAAGCAATATTCATGCCATCCATCCAACAACCCATTTATGATTATGTTTGGAATAATGCAACTCATCCTTTCACAAATTCCATATTTTGACCAACTCTGGTGGCTTTCTATAGTAGTTGTTGTCATGTCATTTAGCTATTCATCAATAGGACTTGGCCTTTGTATTGGTAAAGTTGCAAAAGGAAACTTTCATGGAACCCCTACCGGAGTTACAGTAGGTACAATCACTGCCGCACAGAAAGTTTGGCAGACCTTTCAAGCCCTAGGAGACATTGCTTTTGCCTATTTGTATTCCATGATTCTCATCGAGATTTAGGACACACTGAAAGCACCTCCCGTAGAGAACAAAACAATGAAGAAGGAAACTGTGCTGGGCATCAGTGTTACAACTGTGTTCTACATGCTATCTGGTGTCTTAGGATACGGGGCCTTCGGTAATAGTGCACCTGGGAATATTTTGACTGGTTTTGGATTCTACAATCCCTTTTGGGTTGTATACTTTGCCAATGCATGTGTTGTGGTTCACCTGGTCAGAGCATATCAAGTATTTCTTCAACCACTTTTTTCCTTCATCGAGAAATGGTGCTCCCGCAAGTGGCCAAGAAGTCAATCCATCCACAAGAATTACCATCTGAATATCCCCGGATATGGGTTGTACAAGGCCAACCTTTTTAGATTAGTGTGAAGGACGGGCTTTATGATTTCAACAACCCTCATTTCCATGCTTCTGCTATTTTTTAACGATGTTGTGGGGATTCTGGGCGCAGTGGAATTTTGGCCTTTGACAGTGTATTTCCCTGTCGAAATGTACATCGTCCAAAAGAAAATCAAGACTTTTTTTTGAGCAAGTGGATGCTTCTGCAAACCTTGATTGTAGTCTCCTTCTTTGTTTCATTGGCAGCTGCCTGTGGATCCATTGAAGGCATTATCCAAGACTTGAAGTCGTACAAACCTTTCTCGACCACATATTGATGGTAGAGTAATGTTATTCATTCAAGAAATATTGGGACAACTGGAAACTATTGGTTCTGGAGTTTAAGCCAACGACTTAAGCAGATCGACATAGTCAAGGAGATAAAATAGTAATCATAGGAGTAACCCCATATTTTAGGCATCATTCGATCCTTCAAATACAAGTGGAAAAATATCAAGCCATCAACTTCAAGTTACAATGGTAATTCGAGAGGCGGTTCCATATTTTTGTTGCAATATATCTTTAATTCCAATCTAGTACAACATGTGGCATTCAAAGATTTGGTAAAAGGATCACTTCCAGATTTCCAAGACACCTGGTATCAATAGTTGGCAGTTGAGTTATCAAATGGCTTTATTATTTCCAGATTTTCAAGAATAAAGTTAGCAGCCAGAAGAAGATTCAATGCACAAGTGGAAGGGGATTCATCAGTCAAAGATAATTCAGTGAGATCTAACTTCAACAACTCCATCAATTAGATATTTTGACAGTTTGTCTAGATTTCTTCTAGAAAATAGAAATAGCTTATTTTTGGTATGGAGCTTTTATAAATACTGTAATCTGTAATATGGAAAGAGGGTGGCAATTGGAGCGATGGAAATCCAATTTTGATGATATGTTGTATGACATGAAATGCTCTGCATCTTCAATACAGGTTCTGCTTTAATATGATTACGATTTTGAGTTGACTTTGTATCTTATGAATTGTATTTTTTGTGAATTATCCTGTATATGGTCAATAAAATCCCATTACATGATTCTCATGGTGAAATACAGTTATCTTTTAAACTTTTAATGACAGAGTCAGTCTCATCTCATAAATTCATGCTCATAGTTTCTTTGATATTGAATTTTGTATTCCATTTTATGTTATACAGATCTTTAATGGTTATATGATTTCCTTATATCTTTGATTACATACCAGCCCAATTTTTATCTTGATTTCATTGAATTATATTTTTGAAAAAGATTTCTTTAATCTTGAACCCTTGTAGTCTAGGTTCAACTTTAGGGATAACACGTACACCAACAAGATTAGGTTTTAGGGTCTTGGAATAGTTCATTGTGAGTAAATTCTCCAAGACCACTAAACAACAACATGTATTTGTCTGTCCAGGTGAGAGTGTGAAATTCCTTGGTATAATTAGTGTTTCTTGGGATGCTCCTCTTACAAGGGAGTTAAACACGAGGCAGTGTGAGCGGTTATTGATTGGGATGACCCCTAGTCATAACTGAGTAGAACTGGAGATATTTCTAGGATTGTATTCATATCTAGGGTCTCTTTTGAGAGTTTCGGGCTTTTCTACCCTGCCCATATGGTCAGTTCTACCTGCGACTATCCGCTTGAGCATTGATTATATTGAGGTGACCTTAGTTTCCTTACCTAGGTTATCGAGGGGGTACTTCGCAGGGTTTATTCTGCAAGTGTCATAGCCAGGTTGGGGTCGGACAGCACAGTCTCTATATGCATTGAAGCCGAGGGCCACAATAATTTGTTACGAACCTTCGTTTGTTGTGTATGGGAGTCTCAAGCCTCTCCTAGGTGAGACATACCTGCTTCATTCAAGAGCTGACATATCCTACCCTTGTTTTCTTTTGATTGGCTTTAGATTATATAGGTGTATGCTCTATGCATGCTATATTACCTAGGGTTTGCTTAATTAGAAGAGTCTTTTTCATTTTTTGAGTCATTGTAGATTCGGGTGCAACACTTTGTTGTTCTCGTCGTTTAGCAGGACTTCTGCCTTCTACATCTCCTCCTCCTTTGGGAGAGAGAAACACATAGTCCAGGCGGACTACTTCTCACATTGATTCACACATGATGGGAGATCATGAAGATGAAATTCTTGAGTTTTCTTCTCCACCTCGTGAGGTTGGGGAAGAAGATCCTACTCTTGTATATGATCCTTCACCTGATATACCTACACACTCTAGGTATGATCCTTCACTTGATATACCTCCACACTCTAGGTATGATCCCTCATTCACAGGTCATTGATATTGGATGTTGGGCGAGGAGACTCATCATGAACCTATGAGCACTAGTTATGTTAGTTATGGCATGTCTGGTATCCCTGCACATGATCTGACACACCATGCCAAGTCAAAGTTTGAACCTAACACTACGCCTAGGGGCACTCCTATTCCTTTCCATGTGGAGAGATTTGGGAGCATGAGTCACATTGCACCCTCCATCCCGATGGTGGAGGCTACATCACATGTTCATCCTAGACCTGGTGTTAGTAGTCCTATTCGGATACCAGAACCAAGACGAGTGACTATAGGAAATAACACTTACATCACTTCACATGTCCCTTCATCCTCTATTCCTAGTTCTTCGAATGCTATTCCTCCCCCTCATTCACGTGGTCCTTCGGGTCGGAATGTTGCTACTAGTCATGTTTGTACTGCTGCTACTCACGTAGTCATGTCTCAGAGTCAAGTACCTCATGTTGTCTCGAGAGGTGATATTCCTACTTCTGGAAGGTCCTATGGTCTATCGCAGGGAGTTCCCCATATTCCTACTTATGGAGTTTCTCATGGGACATCCCATGGGACATCTTATGGAGCTTCTCATGGACAATATTATGGACTGCAGTATGGACAGAGTTATTCACCTTATGGGAACGAGTATAAACAACCTACTTACTCCCTAAATTATGGTTTTGTATCTCCAAACAGTCAAGGTACGCCAAATTATGGTTCTTCCATGCCACCCTACACAGGTCAAACGGGAGGAGGACACTATGGCGATGGCCATGGTGGTTACAGTAGTCAATCTTATGTGAACCAAAAGTATCAGGGAGCATGGCATGGACCTGCTCAGCCTAGACTCCCTTTCCTCACAACGTTGAATTTACCTGACTTGTCGAGACTAACAAACGACCCAATATCTCATGACTTGGATTGGCCAGTTGTCCCTACCAAGCTTCCCTCGGACATTCCCAAATTTGAGGGAAAACCAAGAGAAGATCCTAGTGAACATGTTACTACATTTCACCTTTGGTGCTCTTCTAATTCCTTACACAATGATTCGATCCATTTAAGGTTGTTTCAATGCACCCTCACCAGGCCTTCAACGAAATGGTACATAGAGTTACCTAGGGGGGAATTCGTTTTGTTCGATGACCTAGCTATGAATTTTCTTAATCACTTCCAACTACCAATGCGTTATGACATTGGTACATAACTCTTGTCGAAATTTCGACAAGACAAAGCTACACATATCTCAGACTATATCCAAGAGTGGCATAGACGAAAGAGATTGATTAAAGCCTTCATACCGCGGGAGTTTCTCCTCGAGTGGTTCCTTAAATTGTTACTGCCTTATATAGTGAAGGATGTTTATACGTTCGAAGTTCAGAATGAGGAACAAGCCATTTTTAGGGCACAGGAATTGGATTTGATTTCTGCTCAATCCAGATTGTTATATGAGATCATTCCTAACGCTCTGCATTCTAGTTTCGACCCTAAGGTCAAACCTGGATCACATGCCGATGGCATTGTTGGTTGTACGAGTACCAAACCTGTGGATTCTCTTGTGCAACAGGTGAGTCAATTTTCTATCAACCAATCTGCCTTGGGACAAGGCATGCCTTCGTCTCAACCCACCCAAATGGTGAATGTGCTTTCGGTGCAATCGTCGGACCAGAAGGGTAACCAGCAACCCGGAAGGAATAAGAAAAAGGGTAAAAACAATCGTAAGGGTGGGAATAGGAATGAAAATCCTAATTCTAATGACAAGAATGCCCGCAATTTTGGGTTGACAAGCAGTCTAAATGTAAGGTTAAGTTTCCTTGTAAGTTGTGTAAGGACGACCACCTCGCTCACTTGTGCCCTCGTATGGAAAATGCCTCGAGATTCATAGCATAGGGCGTAGCTGTGCCGACCAGCCCTTTACCACATAATCAAAACATGAACTCGAGGACCCATGATCAGTCTGGTGGAGATCAAGATCCGCCGGAAGCTAGTAGAGGTCATGGTTGCATCAATATGATGTGTGCTACTAAGTTTGTGACTCGTATGAAGGACTATGGTTCATCACAACCAGACCTTGGAAAGGAACCTGCTCCACCCAAGAGTCCTTTGCATATTGAAAACCCTGTGGATAAACCTAAAGTCGCACCTCGCATTCCTAAGGGAGTCCTAAAGCGTTTGGGACACAATCCTAATGCCCGAGCCACCCAGAACTATTCAGTTGTTGAGGATTTGGGCCACACTCCTTGTGCGATGTCTACACTTGAAGTACTTCAGAGTTGTCCTTTGCAAAGGAAGGCTTTGCTTTTTTCTCTTAGTTTTAACGATGATAACTCTTCCTCCGTCATCAAATTTGAAACCGCGGGACTACAGCCTTGCTTGCCTTACTATGTGTCTCTCTTGATTCATGTAGAATGTCTTAACATGACTGTCAACCACACTGTGATTGACGAAGGCACTGCTGCTTCTGTGATGTCTTTGTCATGTTGGAAGGGTTTGGGTTCCCCCGAGCTGTCTAAATCTGCTACCATGTTGACTAATTTTGATGGTAGATCGTTTCAGCCACACAGAATTCTTCCTTCTCTTAAGGTCCACTTGGAAGGGAAGACCGTCGCGATCGAGTTCGAGGTGGTTGATGCACCCCTTGACTACAATCTATTACTGGGTAGGAATTGGATGTATAGTATGCAAGCCATAGCTTCTTCTCTATTTCAATTTGTATGATTTCCATTTAATTAGAAGATTGTTACGATTGATCAGACATCATTCAAAAATCCAAGTGTTACTGCATCATCGGAGACTTCTATCCCGATTATCAATCATTCTCAATAGGCAACTGGGAGTGTGGGTGTTGGCATGTATCCATCCCTTATGAGAAGCTTTATGTGTCCTACACCCATTCTTATGATTGGGTCTAGTTTCGGTGGGGCTTCATCTTCATTGAGATCAGTGTATTTTCACACTTCCCATATGGAAGATCATTGGATCCTTCCTACACCAAGTCCTTCGAGTAAGCCTATCAAAGCGGACATGCCGTTGCCTGCAGCAATGATAGCATATCAAGCGAATCTTGAATGTGTTGTAGAGCCTAGTCCTTCCTCTTCACGAACAGAGGAGGAGGACCCATATGTGTTGCATGCATGGGTAGTTGAGTCTTCTCATGCATATGATTTCCTTGATAGTGTTTTTCCATCAGATGAAGCTATTATTGAGGCCATGTCTAGAGTTGAGCCACCTTGGGAAGAGTTACATCATAGATCTTATTTTCTTCTCGAGCTTGACCGTTTGGAGTGTGAATACTTTAGGGATATTCTTAGTGAGAGAATTGGTAGTCCCGTGGTTCCATTGAGTGCTCCTGGTCTGATGGCTGATGGAAACATGGAGAATATATCTCCTACCATTCCTATCAATATCTCTTGCAATCCTGGTAAGATTGAGAATGTCTATATTAGGGAAGAATGTTCCCATGCTGAGATTCAAGAGTATACCAAGTTGTTCAAAGAGTTTCATGATGTCTTTGCTTGGTCATACGAGAAAATGCTAGGTATTGACCCTCGCATTGTTGAACATGAAATTAAAACTTATCCTAATGCTAAGCCTATTGGACAACGCTTGCAAGTAGTGAATCCTAGAAAAGCACCCGCGATTAAGGCTGAGATAGAAAAGTTGTTAAATGTCGTTTTTATCTATCCCATTCCCTTGATGAAGTGGGTTTCAAACCCTATTTCGGTTGATAAGAAGCAGGGAGAGATCCATATATGCACAGATTTCTGTGACTTGAATCGTGCCTATCCTAAGGATAATTTTCCCACACCATTTATTGATCAAATTTTAGATGAGTGTGCGAGAAGTGAGCTATTTTCCTTTATGGACGGATTTTTCGGATACAATCAGATCCAGATCAAACCCGAGGACCAACATAAAACTGCATTTATTTGTCCTTGGGGTACCTTTGCATATCGGAAGATGCCTTTCGGCCTTAAAAATGCTGGAGCCACATTTCAGTGGGCTACGACCTTGATTTTTCATGATCTCAAATCGATTATTGAAGTATTTTTGGATGACCTTGCTGCTCATTCTCGTCAGAGGATGCGTCATTCCTACCATTTGAGATTAGTGTTCAAAAGATGCTGCCATTACTTGGTTAGGTTAAATCCTCATAAATGCATATTTTGCGGGAAGTATAGTCACTTATTAGGGTTCATTGTCTCCAAGGAGGGTATAAGAGTCGATCCATTAAAGGTTGAGGCAATACTTCAATTGTCTCCCCCGAGAAACATTAGATATCTTCAATGTTTGCAAGGCATGGAAAATTTCTTGCGGAGATTCATGGTTAATTTTGCCAATTTGACTAGAGGCTTTATGCGTCTTCTGAAGAAGGACACAACCTATTGCTGGGATGAGTGAGCCTAGGAGTCCTTTAAAGCACTTAAATGAGCCTTAGCACCGGCCCCCATGATTAGGTCACCCAACTATAGCCATGACCTTTTACTTTTCGTGGCCGCGTCCATGGAGACGATTGGTATGGTTTTGGTTCAAGAGGATGAGGAGCTCCATGAGAATGTCAAATATTATTTGAGCTGAAACCTTATAGATGCGGAGATCCGTTATTCCCATGTGGAGAAACTCGCCTTAGCTACCGTTCATGTGGTTCAAAGGTTGAGACACTATATTCTCCTTCACCGGACCTTAGTGGTAGCCCATGTCAATCCATTTCAGTTCTTCCTCACTAGAAGGATGATCGAGGGAAAGTATAATAAGTGGATTGTCATCTTCCAAGAATTCAATCTCGAGTTTGATTCGGCAAAATTGAAAAAATTAACGATCTGATTTCCCAAGCGAGGAAAAGGAGGAAGTTTGTGAATATACATTTGTCAATGAGCACATTTTCCTGATCTCAACTTTGGATCCATGGTATGGGGATATCATCATATATTTACAAATATTGAAGGTCCCTACCCACCTTTCACGGGATGAACGACGACGGTTACGTCACGTATCCAAGAACTACCTTATTGTAGATAACACATTGTACTGTCATGGGGTAGATTCCATTTTACCTCATTGTTTAACTCATGAGGACGTTGAGCTTGTTCTGAATGATTTCCATGGAGGGGCGTGTGGTGGTCATTTATCTGGGATTTATACAATCCAAAAAATCTTGAGAACGGGTTATTTCTGGCCATTGATATTTAAAGATTGTGTCAATGCGGTCAAGAAGTGCCACCCTTGCCAGGTGTTTGCACACAATATGTGCTCACATCCTACCTCGTTACATCCGATTATCACCACTGGTCCCTTCACTAAGTGGGGGCTTAATTTCATGGATTGCAACCCAGCTTCAACTGAGGGGCATCATCATATTATAGTGGTTGTTGACTATTTCATGAAATGGCCTGAGACTATGCCCACAGTTAAATCCGACGGTGAGAAAGCTGCACATTTCGTATTCAACCAGATCATTACTCGGTTCGGTATTCCAAAGGATCCTGTCACTGACCATGTAGTGTTAGGATTATTAATCCTCCCTTGTCCAAATTTGGTCATATGTCTAAATTGGGAGTCATTTCTAAATTAGGAGTCCATCCAATCTATTTATAGTCATTAACACCATTGGGTCCACTTGACCTAATTGGGGCACATGTTTCAGTTACTAAAGTGTGGGGAACACTAATTGAGGTTTACTGCCACTTATTGCACTTGATTGCATAAGTTTAGGAGCCTCCTAGATCAATCCCTACAATTTAGGAAGCCACTGGGAGTGCCAAAACCAACCAAGGTCAATTCACTTCAGTTAATGACTAGTCAAGCTAAGTTAGGAGTTAGTTACATTCAGTTGAAGTCCTCTACATTCAGCTAGCGCTAGGTTTACTTGACTGCACACATGTGGGGCGCATTTCTCACCTACCACAGTCAGTTAACCTTAGTCAACACTGAATGTAACACTTTAGTTGTGTTTTAGAGCTCCGATGAACTCCGGTTATGGTTTAGACAAGGTCATTTAACCACTGAGTCCTCCGATAGTGATTTAGACAAGGCCTTGGTTATGTACAGTCAAGTAGAGTCTAATCAATTTGAACTTCCTCATGTGGATTCAAATTTCTTGTGGCTATTAAAGCCATTTTACTTCTTTGTAATTATCATCGGATTACTTTTTTGATTAATGAAAGCATTCACAGCTGCAAGCCTTTTCTACTATTTCATTCTTCAATTGCTGAGTAAATTGTGAGATCCACTTTGTGAGTTGTGTATTTGTCTACAGATCTATATCTTCAAATTTACATGGTATCAAAGCCTCGGTGGACAAGACTCCTCTCCTCCTCAAATCTCCAGCCAGATCAATTTTTTTTCCAGTACTGCACCGGAAGCAGAGAATTTACCACTTAATATCCCAAGTTAAGAAATTGTTGATCAAACCTACTTTATCAACTATGCTGGGTGTGAAGGAAATTCCAAAAGTGTAGACTGTCGACCTTACTTTGTATGTTTGATTGTGTGATAGGTTATCAGCTTCTCTTACAGCATTCGCTACAAGCATCCCTTTCTTCTCACTGCATTCGCTATAGCAGCTCATTTCTTCCTATTACATTCGAAATGGCTCATCAAATAGAGCTTCTCACTCTAGTCAACTATCACCAGTGGAAGGATGACATGATAGTATTGCTCCACACCAAGCATCTCTTTAGACTCATAGAAGAAACAAAGGAAGAGCCAGAATCAGATAAAGACAAAGCTAAGTACATGAACAGGCTTGATGAAGCCATTGGTTTCATGCTCTTCTCAGTCTCTAGAGATATTCGATTTCACATCCAAGACTTGGACATTCCCAAGGAGGTTTGGGACAAGCTTGCTTCCTTATTTGATAAGCATGATGAGATGAGGATCCATCAGCTAGAAAATGATCTGATTACTCTCAATCCATCTAATTTCGAATCTCTAAATGAATTCTTCTCAAATTTCAAGAACCTAATATATCAGTTGAAGCAATGCAAAGTGAAGAAGGATGAAGATCAGCTCATCCTTGCCATTCTCACAAAGCTCAATGCAGACTACTCAGTCTTTGTATCCACCTTCCAAATAGTAAGGCTCACTACTCCAAATTGGAATATGCCCACTCCCAATGCCTTCATCCAATCTCTTATTTCTAAGAATCATAAATTGATCCAAATGGGGAACATCCAATCTCCCAAAGATCTAGCTCTAGTTGCAAGAGGAGATAAGGTAGCGAATGACAAAGGGAAGCAAAGAGATGAGTCCCCTGTGAAGAAAGAGCAGTCAAAAGAAACTTCAGGTTCGAAGAGAAGCAAGAAGAATGGCAAAGGCAAGGACCTTTTCTCTTACTATGGAAGGGGCTTCCATTCAGAAAGCTCCTGTATGAGAAGACAACTTGATGAAATGTCCCTTCTCTTGAAAAATCACAACATTTCTATACCTGCTAGTGCAAGGAAGGAAGACTCTGAATAAGAAGAAGAATACCAAAGGAAAGGACATGCACTGAAGGCTTGCTGCACATCAGCACCTGTCTTCCTCATTGATTCTGGAGCTTCCAACCATATGGCTGCATCCATAGAATCATTCTCTTCTTTTTAGTCCATTGATGGTCCTAGTATTCAAATGGGCAATAACAGTGAAGTAAAAACAAAAGGGAAGGGCTCTATACAACTTGAACATGGAAGGTTCAAAGATGTGCTATTTGTTCCCTCCCTAGCTTCAAACCTGTTATCTGTCTATCATATGACCCATACTGGATCTCCAAAGAGAGTGATATTTGGTCCTAACTCAGTGGAGATCACAGATATCTCTACTGGGAGCATCATAACAAAGGGTACTACAAATCATGCTTCAAAAGCATATGAGTTCTCACATTTCATGGCTCCTTCAGAACCAATGCACTCTCAGCAGCCACCTGCAAAGGAAGGTAAAAACATTGCATCTACTTCTTTTACAGCTTCTACTAGTATTGCAGATCCATCTATATCAGTTTATGACATTGAGATTCAGGGTGACTTAGATCTAGATTCAGTCCCTACTTCCAAATTGGAAGCTAGGAAGATGACTAGAAACTCACCTGACACTCAGAAAGGAAAGACTCTTGCGCTATGTCATACTATTTTACCTCCTTTAGAGAGATGCAATAGAATTCCTGTAAGATGCAATATGGCAAGGGCTCAGTCTTACTACATTCAGAAGAATGGATATGATCATACACCTCTTCATTCAGCAAGAGAAAGATTACATTCCTCCTTCCTCTCATCATCATTTTTGGAGAAGAAAGAGAAGTCTACATGCCAAGCCCCAGAATACCTGTGCACAGCACACTATGCATGCTGCTTCACTACCTCAGAGAGAAGAAGATTGCAGCAACATATTTTCAAGTTTTTCAAACTTGAGACCTTATTCTACCTGCTTAGATAGAGGAAAGGATTTTTTCCTATGTGGTTTTTGCCCCGACTCCTTGTATTAAGCAGTTACTTTATTTTACTTGATGTAATGGGTGACCTATGGTCTTAGTTACCAGGGCCCACAGTTTGTCCAAGTTAACATTCAGGGGGGGTGTTAGGATTATTAATCCTCCCTTGTCCAAATTTGGTCATATGTCTAAATTGGGAGTCATGTCTAAATCGGGAGTCCATCCAGTCTATTTATAGTCATTAACACCATTGGGTCCACTTGACCTAATTGGGGGACATGTTTCAGTTACTAAAGTTTGGGAAACACTAATTGAGGCTCACTGCCACTTATTGCACTTGATTGCATAAGTTTAGGAGCCTCCTAGATCAATCCCTACAATTTAGGAAGCCACTGGGAGTGTCGAAACAAACCAAGGTTAGTTCACTTCAGTTAATGACCAGTCAAGCTAAGTTAGGAGTCAGTTACATTCAGTTGAAGTCCTCTACATTCAATTAGCGCTAGGTTTACTTGACTGCACACATGTGGGGCGCATTTCTCACCTACCATAGTCAGTTAACCTTAGTCAACATTGAATGTAACACTTTAGTTGTGTTTTAGAGCTCCGATGAACTCCGGTTATGGTTTAGACAAGGTCAGTTAACCACTGAGTCCTCCGATAGTGATTTAGACAAGGTCTTGGTTACCTACAGTCAAGTAGAGTCTAATCAATTTGAACTTCCTCATGTGGATTCGAATTGTTTGTGGCTATTAAAGACATTTTACTTCTTTGTAATTATCATCAGATTACTTTTTTTATTAATGAAAGCATTCACAACTGCAAGCCTTTTGCACTGTTTCATTCTTCAATTGCTGAGTAAATTGTGAGATCCAATTTGTGAGTTGTGTATTTGTATACAGATCTATATGCTCAAATTTATAGGTAGGCACTTTCAAAATTGGATGATGGAAGAGTTGGCCTCGAAGTTAGGGTATAAGCAAGAGCATTCCTCTTCTTATTACCCTCAAGCGAATGGACAGGTTGAAGCAGTGAAGAAATCACTTAAGTCCATTCTCCAACGAAGCATCGCACAAAGCAAGACCATCTGGCATATCATGTTATATCCTGCTTTGTGGGCTTACAGAACCGTGGTTAAGACTGCCACCAATTTTTATCCATATCAGCTTGTACATGGAGTGGATTCTGTCTTGTTGGTTGAATGCGAAATCCCTTCATTAAAGCTAGCCATAGAGCTCTTACCAGACACTTCCCCATTGGAGGAACGTTTGGTCCACTTAAAGCAGCTTAATGAGTAGCGCCGAGATGCCTTAGTGGCTCTAGAAGTAAATAAGAATCACGTTAAGGTCCAATATGATAAGTCTGTCCATCCGAGGAAGTTTAGTGAAGGAGATTTGGTCCTTTTGTGGGATCAAGCTAAAGAACCCTTTGGGGAAGGAAAGTTTAACCCCATGTGGCATGGTCCTTACGTTGTCAAACGTGTGTTAGAGAAGGGTGCCTATGAGCTATTATATTAGGAGGGGACAGCCTTGGCGGAGCCTAGAAATGGGATCTATCTTAAAAAGTACTATGCATGATCCTCAGCTAGAGCTGATTATTGTATATTATTGTACAATATTTTTCATAGTTAGGTTTTTCTTATGGTGATTGGCTTTGTTGATTAGCTTTCGTTTCTTATGGCAGATGTCAATGGAGTCTTTCATCTATATAGGATTCACTAATGGTGCTATCCGTCACACTCAACACTCGGCCTCTGATGCTTGGGTGATTTATACTCCTACGGGTCAGGTATTGTCTTCAGGAGGCATATGTTTACGGCCCTCTTCAAACAATGTTATTGAATATAGTGTCGTTATCGAGATTCTATGAGATGCCATTTTGCATGGTGTTCTCTCTTGAGGTACATCTTGATTCATAGTTAATAGTGTCACAATTGAATGGCTTATATCATGTTAGGGATTCAACATTATTACGAAGATTCTTATGTGTGAGATTGTTAGAATGGCAATTTGACAACATAACATACATACATGTTCCAAGAATTTATAATCAAGTTGCTAACTCATATGCTAACTATGTGTTAGATTGGCATTTGTTTCACAGACCATAAGCACATCACAAACATACATTTTTACACATGTAAATAATTAAAATCGATCATCATAAAAGTTTTTCATTAAACATCCAAAATGTGACAATACATAAGTGTCATAATACGAAAATGGGGCTTCCAAGCCACCAAATATAATACACGGTAGTACAAAATGTGTCACTCCCAGGTATCAAAGACTCAGGAGGAGGAGGGGGGTTCTGATCAAGGAAAGTCACCACGGCTCTAGCTAGCTGTCGAAACAACCGCACCCATGCTCGTGGTACACCCACCACCTGGCCTTACATGGCCTCAGGCAAGTCCATGACTTGTTCCATGGGTACCCTATGTGTCAGCTACACAAAGTTTGTGTGGATGCTTTGGAGCATTCATTCCGCATCCACACCCATAATGTCATCTCCTCTTCCCCTCCGTCTATGATGAGGGAAACTGTCAAGCCGCTGTGGTCCTACATCTGTATACATATGACATATTGTCACTATGTGTCGTCACGCAAAAACATGTCTTTTGGTTCCACATATCAAAAAACACAAAAAAAATAAATAATTCAAAAAACTTAAAAAGAGGGATGGGATTCGTTACCAATGTCACCGTATGCTGGTCTTGGTGGTAGGGGCATGTCGGTATCTCCCCAAAAATCTATCCCTGCATAGGGGTAATCATCAATGGCAACTATCTGTCACCGCCGCCATGGAAAGAAATTAGCTGGGTAGGGGTTAGACACCCTAAATCCACCCAGTCTGTGCATCGCATATGCTCAACGTCGTTGGGCCAGATCTCAAACCCTGTGAGGAGGAACATCAAATATAGGGCTGAGCCCCTGAGCACACTCGAAGAAGAACGTGCTCAGTATACTGTTGAAACTAAAGTTTCATACTATGCCCATCTTGCAGTCGCTGAGCTGTTGTTTCATGTTACTCAACAGGACAGAACTCCAATCATAAACTATGGGTCTCATGCACTCCACTGCATATAACATCAAGGGCCGCGAGGCCTGGTGCAGTGAGGCTAGCCCTGCTATCCTGCCGAGTGTCAGTAGTATGGCCTTCAGGCCTAGTACCTGTAGGGAATTTGTTGGGATATAACTCCCAACCTTCTCTGTGTTCGAATAACAGTATACAGCAATATAATCATCAATGGTGAGGCCACCTCTGGGCCCGCGAGAATGTAGGTTCACCACTTTCCCCCATTAGGACAATACTGTAATGAAGTATATGTACTCCACCTATATAGTGAGGGGCATCCCGTCGATATGGAATGACTCTAATTCAGGATCCCAATAGTCTACTAGCATCTGCAACAGTCTTGGTTTGGCCCTTAATCCCCCAAGACACGAAAACTTGTATAGCCCACATGCACGAAGAGCTTGTTGAGCCATTAGATCGCCTTGTATAGCCTCTTCTATGTCCCCGTGTTCTCTCTCCCTCCATTCTAGAACCATCCTACACATTTACATTGAGTTTTGGTCATTAGTTGTCTTAAAAAACATTAAACTCAGCCGCATACATGACTGTTTGTAAAACAGTCGTGTATGTACGCGACTTTGGGCCACTTTTCCGCGTATAGCCAGCCCTATACGTGGAAAAATCCTCGATTTTCGCGTGGGCTAAAAAGAATATCTTAGAATGGCCCAGAAATTGATTTTGGCCGTGGAAATTCAAAAAATTTACATGCAAATGGAAGAGCAGGGCATGGGAAGTTACTTGGAAAAAACGGTGTCGGATTTCGCCGAACGAAACTCCCGAAATTCGCATTTGAAGTTCTGAGCTCAATTTGGTAAAAATTTCAAATGATATATAATGTTTTGAATTTTTTACTATTTATAGAAATTTTTCAAAATTTTGAAAATTTTTAGCCCCTTTTCTATAGTTTTGAACTGTTTCTGACCCTTTTAGACCGTTTTTTACTAATTTGATGATGTAGGAGACCGTTTTGAGCGTTGTTTCGACCATTGTTTTGACCCATTCATGCCGATCTCAGGTATGATGTTTAAACTGGCATATAGGTTAGATTTCACCTCTGTTTGGATTTTTCATGACCTTATGACCATTTCATTATAACCTTAGGTACGAACCCATTCTATCATGTCATGGAAACTTCTTGCTATTTTAGAAGTGACATGATGTGAATGGTAGAGTTTGACCTTACATGGGTGCCCTAGTTAGCTCCTTGTTTGCATTTGGCGCCCATGGTGACACTTTGTCCTTTAGGGTTTGGGAGTCCATTGTATAGTATCGCCATGTCATTTCGCAAGAGCCTCATACTCCTCTTGATCTTTTGCTGGCCTATTTCCCCAGGACTCCCTTATGTCAAGTTATAATTGCATTATCATGAGCTTTGCCTGCATTATTGAGCCTTATGATAGCTTCCCTGACTTTGAGTATCAGCCATATATCCCAAGCTTGTCTCATGTCTATCCACGCAGAGCCATTTTGTATATCTTTTGCAACTTGATTCCCTAATTTTACCGGGAGGGGACTTTCCCTCGAGTTTCGCTATCCTACACATGTGTCCTTGCATTGAGCATAGGTATGTTCCGCTGCTTGGAACTAGTTTGTTTGCCCATTGACACTCATCTCCTCCTAGTTTGTAACTATAAAGCACTTTTATTATTTTTCAAGCTTTTCAAAATATTTGAAAAAGTCCAAAAAAAATTAAAAAACCAAAAATCCGGACAAGAAAAGATGTTATATTTGGAAGCAGTCGAGTCGTGTCACCTTTGAACAGAGCACTGTATATCACATCCGTTGGTTGGGTTAATAGTTTGTCTTTAGGAGCTGTACTCGTTTCTCTGAGTTTATCTCCACCGAATGGTTAAGCTTCTAGTCCCTATGGAGCCTCTGTCGATGCCTCCTGTGTTGCAGAGATGTCCTAGTTTTGTATATCGAGTCTATGTTTCCTACATTCAGTCACCATTCACCTTTATTCTCTTGTTCTAAGGAAGTTGAAACCTGATTCGACCATTCCTCAGTTATCTTGACTTTGCATGTCGACCATTCGCGGTACAGTTACTGGTTCGTGCACATTATGACTGAGTCCTTCCACATTATACAGCTTTGCTGACTACCTCATGTTGGATGATGGGGGATTCCTTAATTCCCTCCTTCCAGTCGATATCATCTCGTCGACTCCAGATCATTTATTTTGGGATAGGAATCTAGATTCATTTTTGAGTGCCTTGAGACTTGCAGTCATCAGTGGCAGGTTCTCTTGCCATCGATAGTATTGGGAATACATCAATGTCCCCTGATCGATGGATCCTTTCAAGTGTTTGACCTCAATACATTTATTCACACTTGTTAGTTTGCACTCTAGTACCTTGATTCCCATTTTCATTATCGATGGGTGATCTCGCGTCTGTTAACGGTATAGATCAATGACCAGTAATCAGACGATGGACTACTATGTTCGACCTCGACACCTCTATTCACATAGTAGGACATGTACTCGTAGTAGTTTGTGTAGAAGAGCTTCCAGACTAGTGGCATCTTATATATGTTACCTCCTTGATCATGCCAGTGTTTATGAGATTTCAGCTCTTGTGACTTGATTCTAATATATGTCAGATATTTCTAGCCATTATGGATATCTTGATCCATTATATATCTTCATCCTACATGGATATCATGATCATGTGTATATCTTCATCATGGATATTCTGAGCTATCTATATTATACGTGACGATGACCACACGTGTCATATTTTGTATCATGCCTATTCATGGCCATTATCTCTTCAGTATCCGAGACTGCTACATCTACTTGCAGTTATGTGCATAGTTTGATCATTGTATTGTATTGATTGGATGGTTGGTTCTTCCACTAGGTTCTTCATCACTCCACTTCTGGGATGGACTTATAATGTATTTCGGCCATCGTATGACCCCTCTGACCTCACACATTAGGGGGCATCTGTTACAGCTGATTTTACCACACATGGTGAATCACACTTTTATGGCCTTCCCTACCCCTCTGCAGACTCCTTATATCCCATGGACCATTTTTTTACCTTTGATGTTCCCAAGATCATCCCTAAAAACATGCAATAATTGGCATACACGACTTTTAATCCCCTTCTCACGTATATACACAGATTTGACCCTTAAATCTGCGTACATTAGGATGTGTACAAAAGGCCAAATGATTTTGGAGTTTTCCTTGATGTGGATCCGATTCATTTGTCTCTTGGCCTTCCATATGCCTTGAGATCGCTCGAATTTGACCTTCCATTACCCCATTGAAGAGCTATATAAGGAACCCTTTGTATACATTGAAGGAGGAGGAATTGAAGAGCAAGAAAACTATAGTCCATTGTTTCCAGAGCTTATACCTGAGTCTGCATCCCTTTGTCCCTTGGATCACTTTGTGTTCTTCCCAATCTTTCCTTTTTCTTGTGAGCTTGCTATCGAGAGATGGAGGATTGAAGTGGTGGAGGCCCAAGTGGGGGACTCAATTTATTCGATTCGCAGATGTGCCGACAGAGGTTGTCACTATTGTAATCTCTAGTTTATATCAATAGAAATATATTTTCCTATCTAATAATGTGTATTTGAATGAGTATTTGATCCATGGATGCTTTTAAATGCTTATATGTTATTGATTATATATGTTAGAGTAGGTCTAACACAATTATATATGGCATGCTTGTCTTGTTTGTTGAATGTTGAGGAAGAAAATTGCTAATACAAGCGAGAGTGGAAAAGCTCAACGGGGATCTACATCAACCATCCGGAATAAGGTACGAATCGAGATCATTTAGTGTTAGATGTTTGAATTCCCTTGCATATAGGAAAGGATTGATTTCTGGAGTTAATCTGTCTATTGTGGTACCCCAAGCCATAGGAATTTCTCTCCATAACACAACCCCAAAGCCAAGAGTGCCTATTTGTTGGGTATTCTAAATATTCCAAAGGGTACAAGCTGATCAACATGAGCGCTCAAAGAGATTTCATCAAAAGGAGTGTTCATTTTGAAGAAGAGCCTTTAGTAGTAACATAAATTGGAGAGCCCTCTTCATCACCACAACCAATGAATGTAAGTGAAGAGGCTAATGAGTTTGATGATTCTTATATGTCTAATAATGATGATTTAATTTCATATCCTAACAGTCCTACAAGACCAAAATGGGAATCAAGTACCATTCATGCAGCTAGGGAACTAGCTGGGAATCCTAGTGACACTAGGAGGACTAGATCTCAATTTGAGAGTACCCTTTCTGTGAAAGATCCATTCTTTTACGAGAAGTGATATTTGATGGTTGAATTAGACCCTTAGACATATGAGGATACATAATATGATCCAATATGGAAAACAACCATGAAGGAAGAATACAACTTGCTCCAGAAGAATGACACATGGGAACTAATCAATCTCCCCCCAAGGACAAAGCTAGTAAAGTGTAAGTGGGTTTTTAAAACTAAATTTGCTTCTGATGGTTCACCTTTGAAATATAAGGCAATATTGGTAGCTAAAGGCTACTCACAATTTCAAGGTATTGATTACAATGAGACCTTTGCACCGGTGGCAAACATGGACTCCATAAGGATAGCTTTGGCCATTGCAGCTTCAAGGAAATGGGGGATGCATCACATGGATGTGAAGTGTGCCTTTCTACATGGAGATATGAAAGAGGAGATTTATATGTAGAAACATGAATGTTTTGTGTCTAATCCATCTTTGGTGTGCAAGTTAAAGAAATCATTGTATGGGGTAAAGCAAGCCCCGAGGGATTGGTATGACAAGATTGATGTCCTTTTCGTGTCACAAAATTTTGCTCGATGCAAGTATGATCCGAATGTTTATTTGAAGCTAATACATGGTTCTTTAATGATTATTTTTTTGTATGTGGATGAACTATTGATAATAGGAAGTTACACGAAAGAGATTGCCTCATTGAAGGATGCACTAAACCATGCCTTTTCCATGACTGATTTGGGATTGTTGAGTCAATTCTTGGGACTCAAAATTTCTCAATCATCACATGGGATCAAATTTCATCATTCCAATTATGGTTTAGATCTTCTCAACAAGTTCAGCATGAATGATCGCAAGCCAAGCAAGACTCCATTCCTTTCTGGGGTTAAGCTTGAAGAAGCAGGTTCTTATCCATTGGTAAATCACACACTGTATAGGCAGTTGATTGGGTGTTTTCTTTATTTGACTCGTACTTGACCTGATATATATTATGTAGTTAGTGTGGCTTCTAGATACATGGATTGGCCTCATGAGATCCATTGGAGGGCATCTAAGAGAATCCTAAACTCTTTTCAAGGAACAAGAAATCGTGGGATTTTCTATGCTGCAAAATCTAACTTAGAGTTAGTTGGATTTACTGATAGTGATTTAAGAAATCCGAAGGTGAAAACACAGATCAAAAGTCTACTTTAGGATTTATGTTTATGCTTGCAAATGGAACAATTATCTAGTCAAGTAAGAAGCAGAGTTCCATTGCACTCTCATCTACATAGCTTGAGTATAGAGGAGTTGTGAATGAAACTACTCAATGTTTGTGGCTGGAGGGAATACTTGGAGAGTGCGGGATCGAATCAGAGACTTCCACTGTCATTTATTATGACAATCAAAACACCATTTGAATATATGTTGATCCAGTTCAAAGATAGCGAACCAAACACATTGAGATCCATATGAACTATATTAGGGAGCATTTGCATGGTGGTACCATTGCTCTACTCTACTGTGCATCTTCAAAGAAAGTAGCAGACATCTTCACCAAGGTGTTTTTTGAGAAGAACTTCAGTAATCTAAAATCACCACTAGGGATTGTTTATCATATGGTGAAGAATGATTGACAACAATATTTCCAAAATTTTTGTTCATGTCCATGTTTAAGGGAGGATTTTCCCCTTGGGTTTTTGCCTCTTTCCTTGGTTGTATGCACAAGCAGTATGTAAAAGGTGATTAATCCTTGTTGCTAGGCCCTATAATCTAATATCTTTTTCTTATATTTTACATAAATTCAGACTGAAGGGGGGGTGTTATGATAATCAAACCCATAGTTACACATAGGAGACATTAATTTCTCAACTTTGTACTATTCCTAAATTCCTTACTATGCTAGTTGGCATCCACTTGCACCTAGAAGTCAACAAATGCTAAAAATGGATTAAGGAGTGCTTTAGAAATATCCTGGAAAATATTCTGACAACTCTACATTAATTCCAAAATAGAAAAAGTGCAGTTTTTCTTTTTCGGAAAGCTACCTTGCTTTTAAGCAGTTTTAAGGAAAAAAGGGAAAAACTAGTCTTAGAGTAACTGCCCTTTTTTTTGCCCAACTCATCCTCATTTATTTTCTCCATCCAAAAGCATGGATCTAATATCTTCCCATCACTTATCAACTGGTACATCTCATGCATCCAATTCGTGAGCATATTGACATATTATGAAAGTGATTTATGCACCTATGGGGGATTTTGACTAGCTTAGTAAGCCTGTTTTTTGTCCAATTCGAATAACATCCTTATGCTTTTGAATATCTGATGTAATTTTATATTTGGAAATCCTATCACTTTATGAGGTTCGTTGATGTACACTTATTCAATAGAAGATTGTGTTATGCTCCATATTTAGTCTCCTTTTTGTAGAATTTTGCATGCTTGACTGGTAATTTTGTGAGTGTAATTGATCTATAGCTTGGGATTAATTTCCACAATATATGTTCCAAGCATTTGCTATGCCTATTGAATGATTTGTCACATATTTCAAGTATGGTTTAGAATCACAACAAGATGATGACCATCAACTATAAAAATAAATATTGTTATGTGTGGGGCAGTGAGAAATTCTATCTCGGAATTTATGCATCCAATCAGGACTAGTAAATGGTGCACATGGATTTGTATGCAAATTGTATACACACTTGGGACTATGCCTCCTGAGTTGCGATCTTATGTTGTTGTGTCTTTTGTTAATTAATTTGTCCCTCCATGGGACTAGTCTCAACCAAAGCACATACCAATTCCACCCATAAATCCAAGTAACAAGAAACAATTCCCCCTCAAGATGGCTTGGGAATTGACTTTCCATAAATCCCAAGGATTGATATTAACAAGGTCAACCATTGACATTGGTAACACT
Source organism: Pseudotsuga menziesii (assembly GCA_001517045.1). Lineage (NCBI taxonomy): Eukaryota > Viridiplantae > Streptophyta > Pinopsida > Pinales > Pinaceae > Pseudotsuga > Pseudotsuga menziesii. Next base: position 321,167 of record LPNX010091129.1, read on the forward strand.
AAACATAAAGGCTTGAATTTCATGACAATCTCATTCACTACAACATTAGAAGGAATGTGAATTGCACCATCATTCTCCTTCAACCACTATGAAAAAATGAAAAACAGTTTATATGTCTCACTTCGGGAAAAAAAAATGAGGCACACCTTTGTTCTATGTACCTTTCACACTTAAAATTGCAATCCTCAATCCCTGCACTCCCCCTACCAAATGAAAATGGCAATGTTGACTTCCAATATAATTGGATCTATCCCTCTGAAGTTGTGATCCTATGTTATCGTGCCATTTGATAATTACGTTGGCCCTCCATGTGACCAGTCTCAACCAAAGCACTTTCCAATTCCACACATAAATCATAGTAACAAGAAACAAATCCCTTTCAAGATGGCTTGGGAATTGACTATCTATAAATACCAAGGATTGACATTAATAAGGTCAACGATTGACATTGGTAACATTGAACATCAAGGCTTGACTTTCATGACAATGTCATGCACTACAACATTACAAGGAATGTGAACTACACAATCGTTTTCCTTCAACCGCTTTGCAAAGATAAAAAAACACTTAATAAGCCTCACTTTGAAAAAAGAAGAGGCATGCCTTCGTTCTATGTACCTTTCACACTTAAAATTGCAACCATCAATCCCTGCACTCCCCCTACCAAATAAAAATATCAATGTTGATTTCCAATATAATTAGAGTCAAACTGATCACTACCCAACCCTTTATTGTTTTACTCACATATGTATACTTTTTCATATGCCAAATTAATGTCCATTTCATTTTACTTGCCATAGATTACATGGGTTTCTATTTATTGTGTATTGTTACTTACAACGGAGTTTTTATTTCAATTTCATTGACTATTATGCTTACCATAAATTTCCTAAACTTGATTTTAACACATAAAATTATATTATCTACATACACATAACTTTCTCTCATTTCACAACACAATAGAATTATCTTTGACGTTTCATTTCCCCACTTAAAATATGCTAATAAAATAATTGTTGGGTACAAATTATAAAAGGTTAAAAAATAAGACCACCTCATAATTATATCATCACTTTGTCTTTCACGAATCAATCCTTAAAGGATCGATTGATAATTAGTAAATTTAATTTGTTAATCTTTAAAACAGGAAATTGAATACATTAATGTCCAAGTAGAAACTCCTGAAAGTTATAACCTATCATACGTTACAAGATGATTGCGGTCACATGAATGGTGTGAAACAATTATAAACAAAATCAAAGTGGCATTATTTTTAACGTTCTAAGTAAACCACGATATAATTAGCTACAAATTGATGAACATAAGCGACAGGAAGTATATGCAATATATAACTGAAACATTAGACCGATAGAAAAATGCTAACTAGTAGCGTTAGTATTCCATATTCGCTTAGGAAATATGACATTTAGCAAATACATCTCCAAACCAATAAAAATTATTAAAACTAGGAATTCAACAAGATGGAAGGCATAAAGGTATTATAAACGTTTTTTTTTAAAGAATTATAGAACTCACATTTGTTTGGGAAGTGGGCTTCTTTCCACTCAGCATACTTGTAGCCGAATTTGTAACAAAGTCATTTGTATCACTATGCATGGACACATCATCATCAATAGAATATCATCAAGAAGAATAGTAAGTAAAAGGTTTTGCATGATCAAATCAAAAAATAAATAAAAATCAAGCAATAAAAAGCATTTATTAGAAGTTGCGTATTTAAGATAGGAAACATGTAAGAGAAAAAAATAGATTTTTTTTAGAAATTTAGGTTGATATCATAAACCATAAAAAAAACTAAACTTAAAAATATTAATTTGATATTTGAGGTTACAAAAAACCTAAACTTAAAAATATCAGTTTGATATTCGAGGTTATTGATAGTAAACCAAATGTAAGTCTCTCAAAGTACCTTGGCAAGAGCAACAAGAATAATAAAAGTGCACAATAGATTTGAGACATGATGTAGTGAAAACCACTCAATTCAATGGACTTGAAATTGAGCTCTCCAATCTCAAGATGGCTAAATTTGCTAGAGAAAAAGAGTACATTGCAAGTTTCAAGAACCTAAAACTCGAAATTATCATATTTGGTGGCATGAAAAAATATCATTCAAGAGTTGTTCTCAATAATCTTTCTCTTGCATTTGGAAAGTTTTCTAGCATTTTCTAGAGCTCAGGAACCTTCTTATCCCTCTATAGGGGATATATTTTCAAACCTTATCCAACATCAAGTCACCTTGCAGAATTTAAGAATCCTAACCCCTCTAAGGTTATCACATTCTCATGTACACATGAGTCTACAAGGAAACTCCCAAATCCTCCAAGAAACAAAGAATGGTGTACTCTTATTTCCATAAGGAGGGACATTCCTTCAAAAAGTGTCTCCATCTTCAAAAGATTAAAGATGTCACTAGACAAACAAATTGCAACAATAACCTCTTTGAACACACGTTTGGTACTTCTAACGTTGCACATCTTGGAGTGCACTATGATTTATTATCTTCAACTTCTTCATAAGGATGGATTGTATAATTTGGGGTAATTATACATATCATGACTAAAAAGAACTTTCTCTCAGACTACAATGTTAGGTAAAAGGTCAATAGGTAACTATAGATAATGATTCAAATCTCCCAATTTCTAGTTGTGGCCCTAATGTAATTGATAATTCTAAGTATGAGGATGTTCTCCAACTTCAAATAAATTCATTGTAATTGTGGCCAATGCAAAAGATGGCATTATGTTATGGCACTTTATAGATCCTTCAGATGTGACCCATTTTCACCTCACTAAGGGCCCTCCACAAATCAACCCTCCTAGTGGTGTTTGCAACACTCGCAATAGTATATCTAAACATAAGTAATTGGTTTTATATCATACCTAAAACACAGCTAATATGACTTTTTTCTAGTGGTGATCCTTTATAGGGGATTTGAAACCTGGATTCTTGTGTTGAATCAATTTTTTTGAGTATACTCAGTAATAAGGGCCATCCAAGCTGCCATATCACTCCTAGCATTAAAAATTGCAAATGTGATCTATAATATTATTGTTGTACATTAACCAAAACACTTACTTTTTGTTTACCAAAAAAAATTAAATAAAATTATAATAATTCAAATATAAATACCAACCATACCGTGCTTTCTATAAACGGAGTTGAAGCATCGATTTCAAGATAAAAATCGAAAAAATCCTAATCCCTTTCCTGATCAAAACACATGAGATAAATTACCTCAAAACAAGCACATATTTTCCTGAAAAAAATTTCCTTCATATATGGAATGAACATGGAGATGATATAAAGTTGAAATTTGTATACAATATTTAAGATAACCAACAACATTTCATGTCAATATGAATTCTATGTTACTAAGGCTTTAAAAAACTATTGGGAGATCCCTCATTTTCTACAATTTAAAAAAAACATTACATGAAGACAAGCTAGTAATGCTAGAGAATCAACCTCTATTTCAGTTTTGAGCCATATCCTCCCAGCTAGAACAACGTACATAATTCAAAACATGCAATGCATAATCCAAACACTAGGATATATTAGATAATGTATTAAAGAATAAACATGATTAATCAAATTCTGTTCTTGAACTAAATCCACACATCCATAAAATATATGTTTGAAGCTATACTTATTGATAAGTAATTTACTGAGGTTTTCACAGAACAAAATATTGTCTTCATAAACCATAAAGAATATAATATGGGAAAGTCAATTTACGTGTGATTTCGATCACTCTTGAAGAGGGGGTGACACTGTTCTTGATGATTCCCTAGGATATTTTGCCACTGTTGGAGGTTCAAGGAAACATTACATACTAGTGGAGCATGTGTTGGACAATTCTGAGCATGTTTTAGGATATTTAGGGCATCCTTCAACCTTATAGCCCCACCAACATCGATTTTGGGAATTTTTTGTACTCTTTCCACCCTTCAATGAGTGGTAAGAGATCTAATTCCTAAATCTAGGCTGATTTTGAGGAACTATCTGCTAAAGTATGAAAAGAAACCATAACTACAAGTATGCTAACTTCTTCTTTGAGAAATGGAATGTGGCATCCACAATTTGTTTAGGGATTGGTGAATGATAATTTTTTCTTCTACTTTTGTTTTGACATTTAATATGTCATCTGATGCTTCTTACTCCACCAACATTTGCAACAATACCTCTTGATAGAAAATATTAACATAGATTTGTCACTAGGATTAGATTTTAACATATAAAAGTCAAATGTTCATTTTCCTATCAAGTATTAGAGAAATAATGTTTTCACCATCTTGTATGAGGCGATGAACTTTTGAAATTTATGTATTTCAAATATTTTATGGATCATAAGTCATAGGCATAGCTTGATGAGAAATTAATAGAACAAGATATAGAAGTCAATCGCACAAAATTTGAACACAAATTGCTTTAGTTTGTTTGACACTTAATGTTGATATGTGAATTTTTCATTACCATTTATCAACAAATATATTCTTATGTTGTAAAAATCAGTGTGGATGTTAAAATTATAGGAAGCTTCTAGATTTCAAGATGAAAATATCAGATATCAGGGTTGAGATCTTTACTGAGAAGCTTGGGATCCAAAATTATGATGTTGAAAAATATAACCTTCTGAAATAACCAACAATTGTATTTATAGATATAAATAATGATTTCTATAACTAGTAGATAACATGATTTCAACTCCTAATCACTAGCAAAGAAGAAAATCTAGGTGCTGTTATGAAGATTTTTGGGTCATGTTTTGTGGATGAGCAACATTATATCAATTTTGGACATTTTCCTTGGAAAAATTCTTTGTGGAACAATAGTAAGAGTGCATTTTTTAGCATGATTATGGACGAATACGGGCCTTCAAAATAGTAGTGAGCACCTTCATACTGAAGGAATAGGTGTGCACAACTATTGTTGAATAGGTACATAAGATTTCCTTCTGACTTGATTATATATGTAATAACTCTGTTTAATTTTTTAATAAAAATGAGGAATGGGTGGTAGAGATCTGTGCAGCTCTGAATTAATGAGTTAGATAAGGGATAACGAGAGTTTACGTGCTCATCAATTATTTTTGCAAACCATGATATTGTCTTCATTAGGGCCTGGTCGACGATGTGATTCACAAAGCAACCGTTAGAATATCTTGTGAAAGTGAATGTGCAAATGATGAATAAGCACACGATGCAATGGATACCGATCGTTTTATGCACGAACCAAAGTTTGAAGAAGGAAGTGTAGAATATTCTCATAGTGGGCTATCAAATGGGGGAAAACGTTCTATGTTTGAAATAAGTATTCAAAGTTATTCATACTTCATTTTTCTTCAATATTTTTTACAACAACTCTTGAACCAGATGCATGCTTCTTCATAGTGTAAAACTGAATTGAATTTGGAACCAGAAAAATCAGAAACTAATGTTTGTGCACAATATGGTGCAAACAAGGTCATTGATGTATACAACACTACTGTTGAAGATTTTTCTTTTGCACCTATGATGGTGGTGCACATGTAAATGTCACAGAAACATATTCATCAATTGAATATTTCATGCATAAGCAAATATCTAGATATGACATTTCAAATACCATCATCCAATACCCATCAAATACCATCGGGATTGATACCAGGTATTTATAAGCCATCATCCAAATGAATCAAATGAGGGATACAGGGTGACTTAGCATGAATTTTGTTTCGACAACAATCAATCTCAGTCTCAATATTAACCGTTTTAGGTGTTGAGGATGGAGTCAAAACCTGTAGTGAATCACATTGTGTTGGCTAAATTCAAACAGGATACCACGTTGGGAAGGATTACAGATATCATAAAAGGATTCCCTAACCTTGTAAATATCATTGAACCCATGAAATATTTGGAATGGGGACAGGATGTTAGTGTGGAAAATTTATAAGAAGGTTTCACCCATGCGTTTGAATCTACATTTGACCGTCCAAAAGGGCGAGATGCCTATCTTACTTACCCTACTCACATAGAATTTGGAAATGAGCGTTTGTCAGCACTTGAACAAATCATTGCTATTAATTATAAGCCATCACATATCATTTAAGAGAGCTTGGAGTTTCAAGCAAGTGAACACATTTAATACAGTTAAGTGCCAGTAATTAGAACCATATGATTTTTGCATGTCTTCGAAAGAACCAAATAAATGGCATTGAATTTAACCAATCGAGCTATTACTCTTTTGGTGCACCACTCGTAGATATTACAAGTGGTATGTATATTAAAGCATGCACATGTTTGTTTTACGAGCATTCTTGAACAACTATCAGCTTTATTTGACGAAATAACCTCATTTCCTTAATGCAATGCCGATTCTGCGCATATCCTCCGATCATCACATTCCATGAAACCACATCTCTTTCCAATATTTTTCCAACCCCTTGACATGAATCCCCTAGCCTCCTGCATATTCCATACATCGCAACCAGGGAATTCTGAACAAAAATATCACACTCGAACTTACTCTTCCTTATATTATCACGAATCTCCAAGCCTTGTTGTAGGATCCCCATGTGGTAAGTATAATAAAGAAATGAAATCCAAACACTATTGAATAATAACTATTGAACTACTATTCCCCCAAGGTGGGTGAATATTGAGGCGGATGGGAGGGTGCATGAGAGGCACGTGGCTGGACTACATGTCCCCCATGCTAACACCTCATCACCCCCGAACATAGGTCTTATAACTCCTCCCACGATGAAAATATTGGAGGCTCATCGTACGCACACTTGAGTGCAGTTGAACGCTGAAATGACTGGTGAGGAGAATGAGTACATGGATGAAGGGTTATATCATTAATATATCAGTTAGTTCCATTATGAATTCGATTGCATTCGATAGTAGGTGGTGGAGGTGGATCATCAATTCGTTGGATGGCTGGAAGTTGAAACTTCCTATAAAGGTTGGGGAATCCCTCATGGCTTTCACAGCATGACTCTTATTTGGATTTTGGCAATTATCAAAATGGTGTAGTTTGCGGAAACAATCTCAACTTGGGCTCCCCATGGAGTCTAGTAATCCGTGGATTTGGTCATCTATGAATTTGGTTATCTGTGAATTTGGTTATGGTTATTTGTGGATTTTTTTACTGGTGTATTTGGTTCAGAGAGCCACTCTTCGCAAGTCCTAGGGTTTTGGGTCCACTCTGCACGAGTCTAGTTCTGATATGGTGGTGCTTTCTTCACTCTCTGAACATATTGGTGGATGCTTCCTTCTCTCGTCAACGCTCTTGACCCGACTCTTGGTGCTTTTGGGTGGCACTATGGTAAGATTTGGTATGCCTGTGACTCAGTTTCTTTATTTAGATACCTTCTTGCTTCTGTTATCTTTTCTCTGTTTAATGCCTTGGTTGGGAATTTTTCGCAGTCTGAGTGTGAGCCCAACCTTGAGTTTAGTGGGGTAGTACTCATTTCCCCCATCCAAGAACTAGTATCATCTCGACCTCTTTTTCGAGCTCCATCGTCTCTAAGCTGGCTCCTCTCTGCACCATCTACAATGCTTCCGCAAAGACACACTCGCAATATTACCAACCCTTTGGGTCCCTTGTCTAGATCCTTTGCTTCCCCTATCAAATACATGTGAAGCATAGTGCACTCGGCCTACCTCTTTATAAATTCAATTTCATCCCCCATTCAAGAGGATATTGAAAAAAATGAAAGTGAGGCTCAACTCACTAGAGGTGGTCTCACTGACTAGGAGGTGAAGACTGAATTTGAAGCCCTAGTCCACGACTCGGGCTATGCAAGAGGACAAGCCTCCTTGCACTTGAAAACAATGGACTACTACTAGCATCAAAAATATTTTATCAGTTATTCCCTTTTCTAAATGAGGAGAGGCCCACAAGGAAATTATTATGAAGTTGGATGAGCTCTCTCATCATATTCATCAAATTGTGGAACACCTGGGGATCAAGCCAGTTGACTTCCTGGATTCGGCCCCTGCTGATACTGATATCAAGCCTGATATAGGCTAGTTTATTTTTTTATTTATGCTTATTTTATGTTTCTTATGAATACTTGTAAGTGTTATGTATTAAAGAACTCTTAGACTCGATGGTTCAACCTTGTCTCGTTTAGAGGCATATTTTAATCTTTTGAAACTGTAAGCCTATTTTCCCTATGTAGGGAGGGCTCAATTTTGATTCTCTTTTTGTAAATATTTTGGAAGGAAATAGAAGGAGTTATCTCATTTACAAAAAAAAACTATTGAACGACTCTTTCCAAACAACATAAACATTTTTCATTGTCATTGCACTCCTCATTAATCCTCAACATAGCCAAGCCAAAAAACATAGACTATTGGATTATAAAAAAACATAGTGTATTGTAGAAGTGGGTTTGTTGCTCTTCTTTTGATTCCTACATGATTCATTCATGGTAGTTTACCTATACCCAGAACGTGTAGTATTAACCTTACCTTTATGCCACAAAAAATGATTGTCAACAAAGCTCTTTTCTTATGGGAACTTTGGATAGATTCCTTAAGAGCTTGAAAGAAAGAAGGAGTATCTTCTATATACTATAAAAATGCACGCTTTAGTCATAACTCAAGAGACTATATTCAATACCTACTACAAGATGCCCATATGGGCACACACCTTGAGAACAAGGGGGACATATAATTATCAGGTTTCACTCCATCCTATTGCATTTGATGGTAAAGCTCAATGACCTCATCAAAACAGGTGAATGTAGATAAGAATCCATACCTTAATCAGAACGACTATATCTACACTTGGAAACTTGGACATGGAACATGGGAATGAAACAAGAACTACCACTCCTAGAGATGAGTCAATTTGCAAATCTAATATATTAGTTGAAGATAATAGAAAAGTTAAACATCAAACCCCCCCTATTAAACCCAAAAAAGGATCAATTTCTTTTCTCCCATTCCCACCTTCCTTGTGAATTTTTTTAATTAATTAATATTAATATATTATGTATAATATGATTTCAAAAAAATATTCTATACTAATATTTTTGTTTTTATTAAGATTAATATTAATACTAAAAATATATATATTAATATTAATATTGAAATTAACATCAATATTAATATTAAAAACATATATATTAATATTAATCTTGATATTAGCATCAATATTAATATCAAACCCATATTAATACTTATACTAATAATAATATTATCAATATTAGTAAAAAAACTTATTAATATTAAAATGTATTAAAAAGATATTATATTAATATTAGTTTTTGAAAATAATTGTTTTAAATAAGTTAACTCAATTATTTTTCTCTTTAATCCAAGGCTTCGCTCAACCACATTATGTTGAAGGAGGAGATATATTTTTTTTCTTGAAACAAGTGTCATTGGCACTTTCAAATATAGGGAAATAGCCGAGGGGAGGATTTTCAAACTTTGACAAACTGCTGAAAGGGTCAAATGGTGACAATTTTCATAAAATGAAACACGGACATGACTAGCATTGAGTTGAACCCAATGGTATAACAATCATGACATGATAATGCTTATAATGACGAACGACTAACTCCATTTCACGAATCAACATGACACATGATGAAATTTGACATGTGTGCCGAAGGCGGCATAGAGAAGTGAAAATAGTGAGACAAGGTATGGACACAATTGCAGTTGTTATGGGAGCTAGGGACATGTGACTCTGTCAATTGACATACATGGATGTTACAAAATTATGGTTATGAAGGCATGTGTTGATGGGTATAATGACACTAGTAAAAAATTCACGATCAAATATTTGGTGTCTAATTCCTAGGACGTCGTAGAGTGGATAACAAACAACTTTGACGTCGTTGGAGAGGCATAACCATATTTGATGATAATAATAAAGGATACGTTGTCATATATTTGAACAATGCTTAATCCAATTGATGAAAAATTAATGACGAAATAACCCACTTAATCCATGTAAGGGCCAATAATTTACTAAATTCTAACATTACAGATGGATTTAGATACCCCTAAATGGGGCCTCTCAATCCATTTGTAGTGTTAAATTTTAGAGACCCCATTTAGGTTATTAGATGGTTGATTAACAGGTTAAATAGGCTCTTGACTTTGGTTGATTAGTCGGTTTATTAGCAGGTTAAATAGGCTCTTGACTTGTGGGACTGATCAACTAGGAAAGGAGTCAACTAATCAAACAATTGGTTGGGTTGTTGGAACATAACCATCGACTATGACACAAATAGGGAAGAAATCAAGGAGGTCATTATGTGTTATCACCCAAGTATGTGAGCACATTCTTCCTCATTAAGGGAGTTGTTTAAATCTTAGATCTATAAAAACATGAACCTAAGAATGGAGTACACAATGTGAAAATGTTGTGTGACGAATATGTTAGTGTCTAAATGTGTTTCAATGTAGTGTTGATTATGACATTACATGCTTACCATCTCTTCTTGGAATATTTAGCACCATGAACTTTCTAATTTTCTGGTTTCTCCAACAAATAATAAATTAAACTAAATCATGCAAATCGATTAATCAATGTATATACTTAAAAAAACTATCGATCATATACTAATGTTTTCATTATTTACATGATTTAAGCAACTTAGAAAATAAGAAAAAAATAATTTTAAACAACTTAAAAAATAAGGACAAATAATTAAAAAAAACTTATAGGAGAAACCAGAGAAAAGAATCCTTAAACTCAATCTCAAAAAACATAAATAATGTACACAAAAGCTACAATTATCAATAATCATATACATAGTAACCATTTGAAAAGGGCACTTATTATCACTATTCATAAAACAAAGTTTAAATGTGAAAATATAAGCATTGTAGTATTGGAAACATGCCAATAAAGGTGTTCCTTAAGAAAATTATCAAAAGTTAAAGTTTTTTATTAAAATAGTTTATTTAGAAAAAAAATAAACAAACATGGAAAACTCGTAGAGACTTGATTATCCAAAATAAAAATAAAAACAATATAAATATTTAGTTAGTTTATATTTCGTTTATTGAATATACTTTTTTTATAAAAAAAATATAAAAGACTTAAAAACAAAAAGTGATGGAGAAGAACTGGTTGGTGCTCCACATAAGTGTTCCCTTCAAAATATTGGGATGGAAACAAAGGTAGCGTGATTCACCTATTCATCTTGAATATTCCTTCACATATATTAAACATTCAAATATTTTTTTAAGCACAATCTCATTTCTTTTACTTTATAAAAATCATCCATATAATTCTAATAACTATAATATTAATAATTCATTGAAACATTTCAACCAAACATATAACAATCCATGTTTCAGGTTGAAGGAGATTCTATTGAATACTGAATAAAACTAACAATTAAACCTTATACTTATGGAAAGGTGGCTCTCTAATACTTTCTACTCTTAGGGCACTCGCTTATCTCTGCAAACACCAGTTTGAAAGTGTATTCAACAGGCCCTTTAACACAAAAACAATGTCAATAATAAATCCCGAAAAGACCTTCCTTGGCTTACGGTTATATATTGCATAAAATCTTTCCATATAGAAAAGGTGGCAAATTAAAGATTTCTTATGTATAGATTCAATATCTACTATACTAAAACAAATGAATAACATATTAATAAAAGATTAAAGATAAGATTTGAAAACTTAACCACACCTTATTCATTTTAAGCCATAAATATATCATAAAATTATTTAATATATATTTGTTAGAAAGGTATATAAATGGTCAAAATTATGGGATGGTACAGTTAAGCACACCAATCCTTAACATGGCTAGTTTTTTTGGGTGTTTCTCTTCAACTAGCTTACGCCTTGTTAAGGATACCCACTCCTTAACCCAACGGGCTAGCAATATTTAACTATTTATCAATAAAATTTAATATAAAATATAATTTTAATTACTTTTTAGATATATAGTTTCTTATATGCGATGGGGGGCAGAGCAAATGGTAATGTTGAAATCTTGTAAATGGTTATAAATGGAAGGTCTCATGTTTGAATCCCCCCAAACTTGCTAGTGCGCGATGGTTCGGGCCATGTGGATGCACCTAGGGTTATAGTAGTAGCAGGATTGGATCCCTGGACCCCATGTCATGCGAGTACCAGCACAATTCCTAGTTGTCGGTTCCCCTAGTAAAAAAAGCATGTCAAATCTAGCTAGCTCATTCAATTAAGGAGTGGATATTCTTAATAAAGCTACCCCAGTTCAAACCCCTTAAGAGTGAGCTAATTACTACCTCTCTTTTGTCATTTCTTAACAAACAAACAAAATACAATAAAACATAAATAAATTTTTCCATATATACTCTATACATATTATTTCTAAAAATACATATACAATATTTTTAGATAATTTTATATAATATAAAATAATAAAACCGTCAACAAACTTTGGGCAAACATAAGTTATAATTTTTTTTATGGTTAAGATAAATATAGTTATATACCGACACGGATGTATTCAAAATTTGCCGTGCTTTTTCCGAACATTGTAATGATTTTTTATATTATTCGATTCCAAATATATAATTTTTTTTATATTATTCAATTCCAAATATATAATTTAATAAAGTGAGCTTGTAATGTATTCGTCTAATTTAAAAATAAAATAATAAAAAAATGGATGTAGACATATGTGTCGACCCCCATCATATAAAAGAAAACAACCATAGTGAAGGAAAGGGCCTGTGCTTTGGGTGGAGCGTATCACACTCGACAGCTTAGAGGTAAACATTATATGAGGGAAAGTCTCTCATCAAATATTTTAAAAATAATTAATATTGTTTGACGTTTTGAATAATATTTTATAAATAATTAATGTTGTTTCACATCATTGTTTATTAATATCAATGTCAATTTAAACAAAGCATCAGAATATCACGGAGGAAAAGACCATACGTTTGACAAAAAATTGTATGATCTCAAAAATAGTCAGCTGAATGAAAGACTACCTAATAGTTCAACTGTTGGTATTTGGGCATTAAACTAATAGTAGACGGAAGCTGAATGATTGGTTACTTGTTACATGTTTCGAGCCTAATAATGGTTAAAGTCAATAGCCTTTGTAAATGTTTATGCCAAAAAGAGGAGAGAGTGAAATATAAACTAATGTATAAAGTTCAAACGATGAATTATTCATTGAAATATGAAACTTGAGAGATAGTGAAATATAACTAATGTATAAATTTCAAACGTTGGAGACAACAATGAATTTATAATCTTATTCTGCAAAGCTAGTTTACAAATATATTATGGATACAACAATGAATTTATAGCAGGAATGGCGTTGGAAAGAATCGTGTGGCAAATAGACTTTCCAAAGAGGCTTTGGATCTTGAAGTTGGGTATATGATAGTTCAGGAATTTATGGAAAATTCTATGAGCTATGAACATACTTTAAAATTTTCTTTTTAGTTTGTTTAAAACTATTAAAACGGTGTTGATGACTGGTAAAACATTGGGAGGAAAGGAACATATCATTATGTGTATGTTGGTGTTGTTTTTTTGTTTTGTTGGGAAGTTTTTTGAAGGGGAACATTGACTTTTTTTTACTCGTTTGAAGTTAAACCAGACAAAGAATTATTTATTGAAATATAAAACTTGTGTTATATGTAATGATAGTAACAAGTTGTTTTACAACTCAACATGAAAGAGATATTGTTATATAATTTGAATAATGTTTAAATGTCAAATATCAACTATAACTAACGAAAAAAATAACATATCTATTTATAAAATAAAAAAACTAAAATTAAGAAAAATCATAAATTTATCTTAAAGTTTTATTATTCAAAATTTATTATTTAAAATTCATCACAGACTTTTAAAAAAAAATAACATATATCAATTTATAAAATAAAAATTTAAAACCAACATAAATCATAAATCTATTTTAAACTCTTATTATTCAAAGCTTATTGTTTAAACTCAACATTCATAATGAAATTATACTACACTATTTAATTATAAATATTTTACAACACAATTATTTTACAACAACTCTTGAACCAGATGCATGCTTCTTCATAGTGTAAAACTGAATTGAATTTGGAACAAGAAAAATCAGAAACTAATGTTCATGCACAATATGGTGCAAACGAGGTCATTGATGTATACAACACCACTATTGAAGATTTTTCTTTTGCAACCATAATGGTGGTGCACATGTAAATGTCACGGAAACCGATTCATCAAATGAATATTCCGTGCATAAACAAAGATCTAGAGATGACATTTCAAATACCATCATCCAATACCCATCAAATCGGGATTGATACCAGGTATTTATAAGCCATCATCCAAATGAATCAAATGAGGGATACAAGGTGACTTAGCATGAATTTTGTTTCGACAACAATCAATCTCAGTCTCAATATTAACCATTTCAGGGGCCGAGGATGGAGTCAAAACCTGTAGTGAAGCACATTGTATTGGCTAAATTCAAGCAAGATACCACGTTGGGAAGGATTACAGATATCATAAAAGGATTCCCTAACCTTGTAAATCTCATTGAACCCGTGAAGTATTTGGAATGGAATGGGGAGAGGATGTTAGTGTGGAAAATTTCCAAGAAGGTTTCACCATGTTTTTGAATCTACATTTGACGGTCCAAAAGGGTGGGATGCCTATCTTACCTACCATACTCATGTAGAATTTGGAAATGAGCGTTTGTCAGCACTTGAAAAAATCCTTGCTATTAATTATAAGCCATCACATATGATTTGAGAGAACTTGGAGTTTCAAGCAAGTGAACACATGTAATACAGTTAAGTGCCAGTAATTAGAACCATATGATTTTTTCATGTCTTCGAAAGAACCAAATAAATGACAATGAATTTAACCAATTGAGATATTACTCTTTTGGTGCACCACTCGTAGAGATTACAAGTGTTATGTAGATTAAAGCATGCATATGTTTGTTTTAAGAGAATTCCATGTAACCAAATTTGTTTGAAAAAATGTCAGCTTTATTTGACGAAATAACCTCATTTCCTTAATGCAATGCCCATTCTGCACATATCCTCAGATCATCACATTCCATGAAACCACATCTCTTTCCAACATTTTTCCAAACCCTTGACATGCATCCCCTAGCCTCCCGCATATTCCATACATCGCAACTAAAGAATTCTGAACAAAAATATTACACTCAAACTTACTCTTCCTTATATAATCATGAATCTCCAAGCCTTGTTGTAGGATCTCCATGTGGTAAGTATAATAAAGAAATCAAATCCAGTCACTATTGAACTACTATTCCCCCAAGGTGGGTGAATATTGAGGCTGATGGGAGGGTGCATGAGAGGCACGTTGATGGACTGCATGTCCCTCATGCTAATGCCTCATCACCCCTGAACATAGGTCTTATAACTCCTCCCACGATGAAAATATTGGAGCCTCATCATACGCACACTCAAGTGCAGTTGAACGCTGAAATGACTGGTGAGGAGAATCAGTACATGGATGGAGGGTTGTATCATTAATATATCAGTCAGTTCCATTATGAATTTGAATGCATTCGATAGCAGGTGGTGGAGGTGGATCATCAATTCGTGGGATGGCCGCAAGTTGAAACTCCCTATAAAGGTTAGGGAATCCCTCATGGATTTCACAGGACGACTCTTATTTGGATTTTGGCAATTATCAAAATGTTGTAGGTTGGGGCAACGATCTCCAGTTGGGCTCCCTATGGAGTCTGGTAATCTGTGGATTTGGTCATCTATGAATTTGGTTATTTGTGGATTTTTTTACTGGTGTATTTGGTTCAGAGAGACACTATTTGCAAGTCCTAGGGTTTTAGGTCCACTCTACATGAGTCTGGTTCTGATTCTGGTGGTGCTTTCTTTGCTCTTTGAACGTATTGGTGGATGCTTCCTTTTCTTTTCAATGCTCTCGACCCGACTCTTGGTGCTTTTGGGTGGCACTACGGTAAGCTTTGGTATGCCTGTGACTCAATTTCTTTATTTAGAAACCTTCTTGCTTCTGTTATCTTTTCTCTGCTTAATGCTTTGGTTGGGAATTTTTTCGCAGTCTGAGTGTGATCACAATCCTGAGTTTAGTGGGGTAGTAATCTTGTCCCCCATCCAAGAACCAGTATCGTCTCGGCCTCCTTTTCATGCTCCATTGTCTCTAAGCTGGCTCTTCTCTACACCATCTATCATGCCTCCGCAAATACGCACTCGCAATATTCCCAACCCTATGGGTCCCTTGCCTAGCTCCTTTGCTCCCCCTAACAGATCCATGTGAATCGTAGTGCACACGACCTACCTCTTTATAAATTCAATTTCGTCCCCCATTTAAGAGGATAGACAAAACTTAAAGTGAGGATAAACTCACTAGAGGTTGCCTCACTGACCAGGAGGTGAAGACTGAATTTGAAGCCCTTGTCCCCAACCTGGGCTATGAAAGAGGACGAACCTCTCTGCACTTGAAAACAATGGACTACTACTGGCTTTAAAAATATTTTATCAGTCGTTCCCTTTTCAAAAGAGGAGAGGCCCACAAGGAAATTCTTCTGAAGTTGGATGAGCTCTCTCATCATATGCATCAAATTGCAGTACACCTGGGGATCAAGCTGGTCGATTTCCCAGATTCGGCAATTGTTGATACTGATATCAAGCCTAATATAGGATAGTTTATTTTTCTATTTATGCTTATTTTATGTTTCTTATGAATACTTGCAAGCGTTATGTATTAAAGACTCTTAGACTCGATGGTTCAACCTTGTCTCGTTTAGAGGCATATTTTAATCTTTTGAAACTGTGAGACTGTTTTCCCTATGTAGGGAGGGCTCAATTTTGACTCTCTTTTTGTAAATATTTTGGAAGGAAATAGAAAGAGTTATCTAATTTACAAAAAAAAAACTATTGAACTACTATTTCTAAACAACATAAACATTGTTCATTGTCATTGCACTCCTCGTTAATCCTCAACATAGCCAAGCCAAAAAAATCAACTCTTGGATTATAAAAAAACATAGTGTATTGTAGAAGTGGGTTTTTTTCTCTTCTTTCGAATCCTGCACAATTCATTCATGGTAGTTTACCTATACCCAGAACCTGTAGTATTAACCTTACCTTTATGCCACAAAAAATGATTGTCAACGAAGCTCTTTTCTTATGGGCACTTTGGATAGATTCCTAAAGAGCTTGAAAGAAAGAAGGAGTATCTTCTATATACTATAAAAATGCACGCTTTAGTCATAACTCAAGAGACTATATTCAATACCTACTGCGAGATGCCCATATGGGCACACACCCTGAGAACAAGGGGGACATATAATTATCAGGCTTCACTCCATCTTGTTGCATTTGATGGTAAAGCTCAATGACCTCATCAAAATAGGTGAATGTAGATAAGAATCCATACCTTAAGCAAGAACGACTATATCTACATTTGGAAACTTGGACATGGATCATGGGGATGAAACAAGAATTGTCACACATAGAGATGAGTCAATTCGCAAATCTAATATATTAGTTGAAGATAATAGAAAAGTTAAACACCAAAACCCCCCATAAAACCCAAAAAAGGATCAATTTCTTTTCTCCCATTCCCACCTTCCTTGTGAATTTTTTTAATTAATTAATATTATTATATTATGTATAATATGATTTCAAAAAAGGATTCTATACTAATATTTTTACTTTTATTAAGATTAATATTAATACTAAAAATATATATATTACTATTAACATCAATATTAATATTAAAAACATGTATATTAATATTAATCTTGATATTAGCATCAATATTAATATTAAACCCATATTAATACTTATACTAATAATAATAGTATTATTAATATTAGTAAAAAAACTTATTAATATTAAAATGTATTAAAAAGATATTATATTAATTTTAGTTTTTGAAAATAATTGTTTTGAATATGTTAACTCAATTATTTTTCTTTTTAATCCAAGGCTTGACTCAACCACATTATGTTGAAGGAGGAGATTTTTTTTCTTTCTTGAAACAAGGGTTATTGGCACTTTCAAATATAGGGAAATAGCCAAGGGGAGTATTTTCAAGTTTTTGATCTTAGATGAAGTGACAATCATAGAATATGGTTGCGGCTTGTAAATTAATGGAGGATAAGAAATTGACAATTTTTTTGCAATCATGACTCAAAATACAAAACTTTGGCAGACTGCTGAAAGGGTCAAATGGTGACGATTTTCATAAAATGAAACATGGACATGACTAGCATTGAGTTGAACCCAATGGATCATGACATGATGATACTTATAACGACGAACGACTAACTCCATTTCACGAATCAACATGACACATGATGAAATTTGACATGTCGAAGGGGGCATATAGAAGTGAAAATAGTGAGACAATGTATGGACACAATTGCAGGTGTTATGGGAGCTAGGGACATGTGACTCTGTCAATTGACATACATGGATGTTACAAAATTATGGTTATGCAGATGTATGTTGATGGGTATAATGACACTAGTAAAAAATTCATGATCAAATATTTGGTGTCTAATTCCTAGGACGTCATAGAGGGGATAACAAACAACTTTGACGTCATTGGAAAGGCATAACCATATTTGATGATAATAATAAAGGATACGTTGTCATATATTTGAACAATGCTTAACCCAATTGATGAAAAATTAATGACCGAATAACCCACTTAATCCATGTAAGGGTCAATAATTTACTAAATTTTAACACTACAGATGGATTGAGATACCCCTAAATGGGGCCTCTCAATCCATTTGTAGTGTTAAAATTTAGAGACCCCATTTATTTGATTAGTTGGTTGATTAATAGGTTAAATAGGCTCTTGACTTTGGTCGATTAGTTGGTTGATTAGCAGGTTAAATAGGCTCTTGACTTATGGGACTGATCAACTAAGAAAGGAGTCAACTAATCGAACAATTGGTTGGGTTGTTGGAACATAGCCATTGACTATGACACAAATAGGGAAGAAATCAAGGAGGTCATTATGTGTTATCACCCAAGTATGTGAGCACATTCTTCCTTATTAAGGGAGTTGTTTAAATCTTAGAGCTATAAAAACATGAACCTAAGAATGGAGTACACAATGTGAAAATGTTGTGTGATGAATATGTTATTATATAAATGTGTTTCAATGTAGTGTTGATTGTGTCATCACGTGCTTAAGTGTTGAAATTGTAATATCCCAAATCCTGATATTTTCTATTTCTATGAAAATTTACTGAAACAGCCGGGCATACAAACTGACATGCAAAATTTCCCTATTTTATAGCTGAAATTAGGTTTAGGGTTTGCAGGATAGAATGAAAACTTACCACTGATAAGCCTAATGAATATGCTCCAGAGAGGATACACATGCAATATGACAGTGAGCTATTGAAGAAATGACCTTGTTTTTTGTTGCAATACCCCAGATGGCTAAATCAAACAAGTGTGAAGTTTTTGCTGAAGGGATGGTCAGTTTCAGCTAGAAATAAGTTAAAAGGAAGGTGTCCCCGGGCCGAAGAGGATGGCTAGAGCATGCAAGAGTTTTGACCTCTCCAGATTCCCTAGCGAATTGATCTCCTAGTCTGCTGCTTACGCCCCCACAACCCTGTAAACTGCTGCTAGCTACCCCAGATGGACAATCTGATAACTAATAATCACCTAATGTAGTAGAGTGATCCTATCCGTGAGGATGCAGGCTGCATGCGAAAGAAATATGGTGATCCAAAGTCCTAGTGAATGACTAGGGTTTCCCAGCTAAATGCCCCTAGCTGTGACAGATGAATCTGTAATAACCTTTGGACTTATACTGGAATACTGGATAGTGATGAATGCAATAGATACGGTGACAAACCTAGATAGTTTATCTTGAAGGAGACTAGGGTAGATGTCTCACTGCCAAAATCCTGTTAGCTGAAGACGTCGTCTCCAACCCCAACAGTTGTGGCCACATGCTGTGCTACTTCTCAAGAGCTCCAAAATAATAATAATCCAAAAGTAAAGTCTCCATTCACTTTATCTTTCTTTTATAACTTTCAACTACGAAAACCCTAACTTTTGACCTAATTAGATCACTTTAACTTCTAATTTACAGTTGACTTGCATGCATGTGCATGGAGACTTAATTGAGTGCATGCATCATTAAATAATGCTTAGATGTCATGCATGTCACTTTTAGGGTTTACATGTCACTTTTAGGGTTTGCATGCATATCACTTTTAGGGTTTGCATGCATGTCAATTTTAGGGTCTCCATGCATGTCACTTTTAGGGTTTGCATGCATATCACTTTTAGGGTTTGCATGCTTGTCACTTTTAGGGTTTTCATGCATGTCATTTTTAGGCTTTGCATGCATCTCACTTTTAGGGTTTACATGCATGTCACTTTTAGGGTTTGCATGCATGTCATTTTTAGGGTTTGCATGCATGTCACTTTTGGGAACATTACAGTCCTCCCTCACCAAAGATTGATTGTCCTCAAGGAATGCCAACGCAAATCTACAATCAATCAATTGAAGCAACTAAATCTGGGGATGATCCCAGGGTCCCAAATTATCCTAGGAGATCTGCAGCACCCTCTACTCAAAACATTGTACTGTACAGTACCATCACCAAAGACCTCCTGAAAGCACCCTCTAGAAATCACTAAATTGTCAGTCACTGTAATCCCAGGGTCCCAAATCAATCTGAGAATTGTAGAGGTCAAAATACATCCACCGCTACCCTGCATAATATCGACACATGGAGCATCATGTAGACTCCCAAGCAACACCATCAGTAAACACTATATCCATCCCTCATTAGGTCTTCCACCCAAATCCCAATGCAAACTTGTGCATATTTCATCCCAAATATCTGAAGGCTCTTGTGGGACTATATCGTTGTCTAGGAATGTATTCCCAAGAATCTCCCACTTAATAGGACACCAACTCTTAATCTCTCTCCAATCCAACCCCTGAAAAGTACCTTGTCCATAAGCACCATCAAAAGGAATAATCCTACCAAGCTAACATTCTACCCTTCTGATTTCAACTCGAATGCTCATGTACTGCTGGTCGATTTCTCGATCCTGGCCAACCTGTAAAAAACATCCACCATTATGAAAATGTGGACTCAAGCTACCGCAAGCACTGTCTATGTACTCCTTAAGAGGACTGCTTTGAAATGCAATAGTATGTTTCTTCTGCTGCCCCATCAAGGAATCCAACTGCTCTTCAATACTAGACATCCTGACCTTTGACTCGATACATACAACTCGAAGAACTGTAAGCTCAACATCTCGCTGTACTATGGTGTCTCAGAGTATCTTGGTCCTCTCTTTCATCGCTAGAATGCTTCATCAACCCGTTCAATATTCTTTTGATGACTATCATCCGGAAGCTCTATCTCATGCATGTATAAACTCTCCCTAACCTCCATGTGTGACTGCTCACTGTCTCGACTGCTGTGCTCATTACCTTGCACCTCATGTATTTCGCGTGTCATAACTGTCTGGATTCCTGTTGTAGGTGATGAAGAGTGTACCAACTCCAACTCATCACACGGTTTGTTCACAATCTGACTAGCGAATGTGCTTGTGTCGCTAGACTCATAGGATGGCTCTAATGCTATCTCCTCATGCACATCCTCATCATGTACTGTTAACTCCAAATAAAGCTCACCAACAACTTGTACTTCATGCTCGTATTTATTCACTCCCCCAACTATGCCTTTAAGGAGATCCTCATCCAAATGCAAAGTATCCAATTTAATGGCATATGTCTCAATCATGGAGTTGAGTTGGAAGTATGTAGCCAACTTCTGTACCCAATTTCGGGCTGGGCCACCCTGGTTACCCCCAAAGGTAGGGATTTCTAGTTTCTCTACGATGCGTTGTAACTCATAGTTCTGGGTGAATGGCCTATTGTAAGCTTTGGGTTTTTTCTTACTTTTAAAGTGGCAGAAGTCGGTGAAGGTCATGGCTATAGAGGCACTGCAGCTGGACTATCTAAGAATTGAGGCATGGTAGGTCGGAAAGGTTTGTATATATGGGGATGGCTTTGCATGTTGGTATGTAAGTGCTCCCTACTACTGCTAGTGGATACCCTATCACTGTTGGGAAATAAGGGACTGTGTGGGGTGGGCCTATTGTTCTCCGTCATTTGCCTAAAGGTGCTCATAATTTATTTTTTCCCATTAGTGAGTTCTTTTATGGCTGATATGAGACTATCGAAATTTGTTTTATCATCATCGGCCATTGTTTCTTTTCCTTTTCTAAACTGAAATTCTTTGTTCCCAAAATCTACGTCCTCTAACTCCTCTTCTTTGTCTCTATACCTCTGTCTCCTGTGAATAATGTTGTATGGGCCTTCTGAATTCATTTATATTTTAGCATTCCCATAGTTGGCAAAGAAAATAGCTCTGATACCACTGTAATATCCCAAATCCTGATATTTTCTATTTCTATGCAAATTTACTGAAACAGTCGGGCATGTAAACTGTCAAATTTCCCTATATTATAGTTGAAATTAGGGTTAGGGTTTTCAGGATAGAATGAACACTTACCACTAGTAATCCTGTTGAATATGCTCTAGAGAGGATATGCATGCAAGATGAGTTGAGCTGATGAAGAAATGACCTTGTTTTTTACTGCAATACCTGAGATGGTTGAATCAAACAAGTGTGACATTTTAGCAGAAGGGATGGTCGGTTTCAGTTGGAAATAATTCAAAAGGAAGGTGTGCCCGTGCTAGAGAGGATGGCTGGAGCATGTAATATTTTTTACCTCTCTAGATGCCCTAGCGAATTGATCTCCTAGTTTGCTGCTTACGCCCCCACAACCCTGTAAAATGCTGCTAGCTGCCCCGAATGGACAATCTGATAACTAATAATCACCAATGCAGTAGAGTAATCCTATCAGTGAGGATGCAGGATGCATGCGGAAGAAATATGGTGATCTAGAGTCTTGGTGAATGACTAGGGTTTCCCAACTAAATGCCCTGAGCTATACGGATTAGTCTGCAATAACCTTCGGACTTATACTAGAATACTGGATAGTGATGAATGCAATAGATACGGTGACAAACCTGGACGATTTATCTTGAAGGAGACTAGGGCAGATGTCTCACTACCGAAATCTTGTTAGCTAAAGACGCCGTCTCCAACCCCAACTGTTGGGGCCGCATGCTGTGCTACTTCTCAAAAGCTCCAAAATAATAATAATCCAAAAGTAAATTCTCCATTCACTTTATCTTTCTTTTATAACTTTCAACTACGCAAACCCTAACTTTTGACCTAATTAGGTCACTTTAACTTCTAATTTACAGTTGACTTGCATGCATGTGCATGGAGACTTAATTGAGTGCATGCATCATTAAATAATGCTTAGATGTCATGCATGTCACTTTTAGGGTTTGCATGTCACTTTTAGGGTTTGCATGTCACTTTTAGGGTTTGCATGCATATCACTTTTAGGGTTTGCATGCATGTCATTTTTAGGGTCTACATGCATCTCACTTTTAGGGTTTGTATGCATCTCACTTTTAGGGTTTGCATGCATGTCACTTTTAGGGTTTTCATGCATGTCATTTTTAGGGTTTGTATGCATCTCACTTTTAGGGTTTGCATGCATGTTACTTTTAGGGTTTGCATGCATGTCACTTTTGGGAAGATTATCAGACATAGGATATTAGAAGAAGGGACAAAATTATTGGGGTTGGACCCGTGATTAAAGCAGCTACAGGTTTTTTTATGGTGCAACAACAAATATGAAGGGTGGTGTAGGAGCAGTTTTATACATTGGATGTGAACACTACTTTTTAATTCGTTTGGGTTGTGGCCAAAGCATAAATTCCCTGGCTGAATTATTAGCCCTTTGGGGTATTTTATTTGTTTCCTTTAAGATGGGTCTTCCTAATCTGCGATTCTTTGGAGACTCAAAGACAAATATTGATTGGGTCAGTGAAGTGGCATTTTTGAAGGTACTTGCTCTTGATAATTGGTGTAGAAAAATTAAAGAAATGGTCTTAGGATTCTACACCTTTATTTGTTAGCACACATACAGAGAACACAATCGTGTGGCAAATAGACTTTCCAAAGAAGCTTTGGATCTTGAAGTTGGGTATATGATAGTTTAGGAATTTATGGAAAATTCTATGAGTCATGAACATACTTCAAAATATTCTTTTTAGTTTGTTTAAAATTATTAAAACGGTGTTGATGACCGGTAAAACATTGGGAGGGAAGGAACATATCATTATGTGTATGTTGGTGTTTTTTTTGTTTTGGTTTTGTTGGGAAGTTTTTTGAAGGGAAACATTGACTTTTTTTCACTCGTTTGAAGTTAAACCAGACCAGGAATTATTTATTGAAATACAAAACTTGTGTTATATGTAATGATAGTAACAAGTTTTTTTACAACTCAATATGAAAGAGATATTGTTATATAATTTGAATAATGTTTAAATGTCAAATATCAACTGTAACTAACGAAAAAAATAACATATCTCTTTATAAAATAAAAAAACTAAAATTAACAAAAATCATAAATTTAGCTTAAAGTTTTATTATTCAAAATTTATTATTATTATTATTATTATTGACTAGGGTAATCGACAACTGGGGCCGGGATGGTACTCGCGTGACACGGGGTCCAAGGATCCATTCTCACTACCACTATAACCCTCGATGCCCCACACCCACTGCAAGACATGGGACACAGGTAAACCCAGGTGGGATTGATCTCGTGACCTCCAATTTACAACAAGTGACTTCATAACAACAGAACCGCAAATAAGCCACACCCATGCAGGCTATTCAAAATTTATTATTTAAAATTCATCACAAACTTAAAAAAAACATAACATATATTTATTTATAAAATAAAAAATTAAAACCAACATAAATCATAAATCTATTTTAAACTCTTATTATTCAAAAGCTTGTTGTTTAAACTCAACAGTCATAATGAAATTATACTACACTATTTAATTATAAATATTTTACAAAACAATTATTTAAAAAAATCTTATAAATATCTTGCAAAACAATTATTTTAAAAGATTCATGTCATTATAGGGATAGGTATTTAGATATTATATCATATTTTGGACTTTTGGTAATTAGTTTAATGTTTAGTATTTGTTTAACAACTACTTAAAAGAAATTTCTCCATTGGTTCAAGGCAAGTTGCTAAGCAATGCAAAATTTCTTCGAAGAAAGGAAACTTCCTTTTCCCAACAAATCCATTTTCATTAACAGAGCAAACTAATTTTTACTCTGAACAAAGGAAATTGTCTTTTAAAAGAAGGATTTTTTTGTTGAAACTCAGGGGAAAGTAGTTTCAGCACAGTATAGATCACACACCGAAAGTTGCATCTCAATAAACTCCGCTGAAAGAAATTATATAGGGTTACCATGGTTAAATATCGTCGTTGTTTGAGATTTCAATTTCCAGTGAAGCCTCTGAATACAATCGCTACCTAAACAAGTGGGGCTGCTAAAGGCAACAAGTCCCTGCCTTTAGCATTAGATATAATCAATTAGATGTTGGATGCATGTCAATCCCGCAATTAACTATTGTCGGTCACCAATCATCAGACGCCCAAGCTCTGGGTAGCCTTTATGTCCTTTATATTCACCTCGGTTTCCATGTACTCCGCACGCCTGCAGATTGATTGACAGTAACGCAAATGGGATTTTAAAAATTGATTCATGGGATTCAAGGGATCAATTGAAGTCAAAAATTCTTAGCTACGCGTTTATCGAGTAAATCCTTTTTGCTTATGTTGTGTAATTGAATTGAGTCATGTTAATGTAAGATATGAAGTGTTAACGTGGCAGATTAGAGGGAATAACAAAAAACACACAAAAGCCATTATGGAAAATGACAATAGGCATGAAGGAAGGCCAAAGCCAATGACATATGTAAAGACGTTGATTCTATATTTCCAAATGTCAAAGACTGAGTACACCCATGCCAAATGCAGAAGATTGTGAGTACAACTGCGTGGATTAAAACGAGAGATTATTTATGTTTTGGAAACCCGACTGAGATTGTTTTCTTCCTGCTATATTGGTCCTAAGAAACGTTAAAACATATACCTTGAGATCAAGATGCCATTCATTAATTTGTATCATAGTATTCCACTATCACCAATTTCACAGTGTATTCAGTGCCATTATTTGTCCTTTTTCTTGCCGCCTTCTTGAACTTCGAAGCGATCGCAAAATCAAAGTATTCCACGTCTATGTTTTTTAGATCCTTTGTTGTGTTCTATAGCACTAGAAAAAACTTGCTTATATATAGGGGATTGATTCATTAAGTGGAAATGGAGAATCAATTGTTA
This sequence comes from Pseudotsuga menziesii, assembly GCA_001517045.1. NCBI lineage: Eukaryota > Viridiplantae > Streptophyta > Pinopsida > Pinales > Pinaceae > Pseudotsuga > Pseudotsuga menziesii. The sequence continues at coordinate 347,477 of LPNX010091129.1, forward strand.
GCATTCTAAATTTCGTCCGCTGGGAACAATAGAAGCAAATTGGTGCAGAGTTTTTGATGGAGGTATAGGAACTTGCATTACATGTATTCTCTTGGCCAAATCCATAGGATTTGCACCCATTCAAGCATCTCTTTAACTAATTTTATTCGCCCAACCAATTCTTAGAGCTCAAATCCTTGACAAACAAGGCCAACTATGCTTTGATATCAATGATAATGTATTGTTGGATATTGAGATCATAGATAGAAATAATCAAGAGCCATGGTTACAGATAGTAGAAAAGAAGATGAGATGAACATTGCTTTTCCTCAGCAAAATCCATTCAGAGTGATCGAAGCTCATCTCTATCGTCTTCCCAATAGAAATAGTTTAATAATAGTTAAACTACATCATGCTACAGCAGACCATGTTTCTGTAGTCGGTGTATCTTCTCAACTCTTGAAGCATTTACAGGACTTTGTTGTTGCTGAGGAGAATGGTGAATATCTGCAGGAATTGACAGACAAAAGGCTGAGTGTTGAGCTAGACATGCATGAGGAGGTGCTTGTATATGTGGAAGGTGCCATTCCTCCTGGAATGGCCAAGAAACTTATTTTGGGCTCGTGGCCTTGACATTTTGACATATGAGTTGTCCGCATTTCTTCATTCTGTCCTTCTCTTGGAGAATGTGGTTGATAACAACAGGAAGTCTTGTATCATTCTAGCTGACTTCGGTGAATCTGCTACACTCAAAACGCTTTGAGTAATTCCATGGCCTAAATCACTTTTTTCTTTGAGTATTGTTTTCGTGTTTGTTCTTCAAGAAAAACTATTTGGTTGAATGTTGGGATATTTTATTTTAGGATTATTGATAAGGGTTATGTTATCTCTATGGTTGTTTCTTATATTTATCCTAGGGTTTTTTTTTTTTTTCTTAAGGTTTCTATTTGGGTTCATAAACCTAGCTTTACCTTATTCTTTTCCTTTTACCCTTGGTTTTACTTTTGTGTGTTATGATTTTTATTCTGTTTTTCTCTTTTAAAGCTCAAATCATTTATATTTTAAAAAGTTATTGGTTTGTATTAAAGCAAGGGATATTATGAAAATTAAGCATAACTTTGGTTATATAGACTGGCAGCATATATTAAAAGGAAAATATTGCAGCGCTGCCAGTTGGATTGATTCATGATATTAATTTAAAGCTTATGTTAATATAATGATGGAGTGAAAGTACATGGCAAGGATTGTACACATGGCAAGGATCGTACTATGGTTTAATTCATTGTGATTATTCTTTGAAGGCACATCCAAACAATGCATGAACCTTTTGATCGTGGCATGCTCCATGCTTTCGTAGGTGTTTGTATAATTTCAAGGAATTGATATCATTAAACATGATGGACACAGGGCATTAATGTTGATATTGACATGTTAATGTTACATTAACCTATTTAATTCTCCCTTATCGAACTGCATTAGGTCTTCCTTGTTTGTATTATGTGAAATTTGCATAATGCCGAAGGTAGCAATGGATGAAAATGCAAATAGTATGGTGAAAAAGAGGCTAGGAGGTTTAATCTGTACACTTGAACCGGATAATACACAGTGGATAATCCAATTTCTGAGATCGGCTCAGTTAATGAGAAATGCTTGTTGGTTTCCTTTTTTGTGAAAAATTGCAGGGTTATAACATGCAAGTGACTCGGGATTTCATTAAAAATTACAGAGATGGAGTTGTAGAGTTCAAGAATTTGAGGGTTACGATGGATGAAGAATCTATTACATAAGCAATAGGGGTTCCAGTAGAACGCAAGAAGTGGGTTAAGAAGCAATATTTTCAGGGAAATTATGGCGAATTCTTGTTGCCAGGGTTTGAGAAGCTGAACTAGAAAAATGGTATTCATGTAAGTAAAATCAAACCTAATTGGAAAATCCCATTAGAAATGGTTCAAAATTACATAACCTGTGAAGGTCGCTATGACAGAATCCTCAAGTGTCATTTGAGATTATTAATGCATCTTAATGGGAGTTTGAAACTTAATCTTCCATTTTATTTGTTAAAAAGCCTGCAAAATATTGTCACTAGGGTTCAAACCCATCCAGAACACACTGCTCGTTCAATATATCACCAGGGTTTGATCAAGTTGTTGTTGATTTGACATTTGAGTAAAGAAGGACGGAGTTGGGAGAGTTTTTTGTTTGAATTAGGGTTTGGATAGAAAGTCAAAGAAAAAGGGAAAAATGTAGCAGAGGATTTGAATCAACAAACAAAAAAGCATGAAGAATCGACTGAACATATTGCAGAAGAAGGAAAAGATTTCATAGAAGAGCTAAAGCAAGGAAATAACTTATTTCCAGAAACTTCATCTACAGATGAAACAAAAAGTAAATAGGTAAAAGAAGATCATAAAAACCTTGATAATTTAAGCATGATTATAAAAAATATAAATTCAAAGAAAGAAGAACGAATTAAGGTTTTACATTCAGAAGGTATTAATTTGAAGCCCAGAACTAGGCTAAGGAGCAGGATGGAGGTAGAAATGGAACTAATACATAATTCTAGGGGAAGAAATGAAGATTTTGGAAAACTTGTGATTGTAAATGATTCCTTCAGTGAGGAAAATATACATGTATCCAAGGAGCAGTCCTATCTAGAAAATGAAAACTTTGTTGATCTTCAGGATATTTCAGCATGTATACCTGAAAGGTTTTGCAAGAATAAACAAGTATATTTTGAAAATGGTTCAGTTTCGAAATCTATACAGGAAGATGAAGTTCTTATGGATGAAAAGGAGGCCGATATAGTTCCAGAATTAACAATGAACGACTAACTCCATGACAATCATGACATGATGATGCTTATAACAATGAACGACTAACTCCATTTCACGATCAACATGACACATGATGAAATTTGACATGTGTGCCGAAGAGGGCATATGGAAGTGAAAATAGTGAGACAAGGTATGGACACAATTGTAGTTGTTATGGGAGCTAGGGACATGTTACTCTGTCAATTGACATACATGGATGTTACAAAATTATGGTTATGTAGGCATATGTTGATGGGTATAATGACACTAGTAAAAAATTCACGATCAAATATTTGGTGTCTAATTCCTAGGATGTTGTAGAGGGGATAACAAACAACTTTGACGTCGTTGGAGAGGCATAACCATATTTGATGATAAAAATAAAGGATACGTTGTCATATATTTGAACAATGCTTAATCCAGTTGATGAAAAATTAATGACGGAATAACCCACTTAATCCATGTAAGGGCCAATAATTTACTAAATTCTAACACTACAGATGGATTGAGATACCCCTAAATGGGGCCTCTCAATCCATTTGTAGTGTTAAAATTTAGAGACCCCATTCAGGTTATTAGATGGTTGATTAACAGGTTAAATAGGCTCTTGACTTTGGTTGATTAGTTGGTTTATTAGCAGGTTGAATAGGCTCTTGACTTGTGGGACTGATCAACTAAGAAAGGAGTCAACTAATTGAACAATTGGTTGGGTTGTTGGAACATAACCATTGACTATGAAACAAATAGGGAAGAAATCAAGGAGGTCATTATGTGTTATCACCCAAGTATGTGAGCACATTCTTCCTTATTAAGGGAGTTGTTTAAATCTTAGAGCTATAAAAACATGAACCTAAGAATGGAGTACACAATGTGAAAATGTTGTGTGATGAATATGTTAGTGTCTAAATGTGTTTTAATGTAGTGTTGATTGTGACATCACGTGCTTAAGGGCTCTTATTATCACTATTCATAAAACAAAGTTTAAATGTGAAAATATAAGCATTGTAGTATTGGAAACATGCAAATAAAAGTTTTCCTTGAGAAAATTATCAAAAGTTAAAGTTTTTTATTAAAATAGTTTATTTAGAAAAAAATAAACAAAGATGGAAAACAGACTTGATTATCCAAAATGAAAAAACCAATAAACACTATAAATAAATAAAATAAGTTTATATTTCTTTTATTGAATATACTTTTTTAATCCATGTTAAAAATAAGAAAAAAATATAAAAGACTTAAAAACAAAAAGTGACGGAGAACTAGGAGGTGCTCCACATAACTGTTACCTTCAAAACAAAGGTAGCGTGATTCACCTATTTATCTTGAATATTCCTTCACATATATTAAACATTCAAATAATTTTTTTAAAGTACAATATCATTTCTTTTACTTTATAAAAATCATCCAAATAATTCTGATAACTATAATATTAATAATTCATTATATAATTTAAATTGAAACATTTCAACCAAACATATAACAATCCATGTTTCTACCTATCCATGTTTCAGGGTTGAAGGAGATTCTATTGAATACTGAATAAAACCAGCAATTAAACCTTATAGTTATGGAAAGGTGGCTCTCTAATACTTTCTACTCTTAGGGCACTCGCTTATCTCTGCAAACACCAGTTTCACACAAAAACAATGTCAATAATAAATACCGAAAAGACCTTCCTTGGCTTACGGTTATATATTGCATAAAATCTTTCCATATAGAAAAGGTGGCAAATTAAAGATTTTCTAGATTCAATATCTAGTATACTAAAACAAATGAATAAAAGATTAAAGATAAGATTTGGAAAATTTAGCACACCCTATTCATTTTAAGCCATAAATATATCAAAAAGTTATTTAATATATATATATATATTTGTTAGAGAGGTAATTAAATGGTCAAAATTATGGGATGGTATAGCTAAGCACATCAACCCTTAACATGGTTAGTTTTTTTGGGTGTTTCCCTTCAACTAGCTTACACCTTGTTAAGGATACCCACTCCTTAACCCAACGGGCTAGCAATATTTAACTATTTATCAACAAAATTTAATATAAAATATAAATTTTAATTACTTTTTAGATATATATATAATATAAAAAGTTATAAAAAATAATAAATTTTTGAACCTATTTTATTTTTTATCTTCCATCAAAATATACTTCATAGTTCCATTAAAATATACTTCATAGTGTTCATTAAACTAATACTAATAGTTTCTTATATGATGTGGGGGGTAAAGCAAATGGTAAAGTTGAAATGTTGTAAATGGTTATAAATGGAAGGTCTTATGTTTGAATCCCCCCAAACTTGCCACTGCATGATTGTTCGGACCATGTGGATGCACCTAGGGTTATAGTAGTAGCGGGATTGGATCCCTGGACCCCGTGTCACGCGAGTACCAGCCCCAGCCCCATCCCTAGTTGTTGGTTCCCCTAGTAAAAAAAATAATATATATATATATATATACACACACATTAAGAAGCATGTCAGCTCATTCGATTAAAGAATGGATATTCTTAGTAAGGCTACGCGAGTTTAAACCCTTTAAAAGTGAGCTAGTTACTACCTCTCTTTTGTCATTTCTTAACAAACAAACAAAATATTAAAAAAACATAAGTAAACTTTTTCCATATATACTCTATACATATTATTGCTGAAAATACATGTACAATACTTTTAGATAGTTTTATATAATATAAAACAATAAAACCGTCAACACCCAAAACATAAGTTCTAATTTCTTTTATTGTTATGATAAATATATTTATATACCGACACCGATGTATTCAAAATTTGCCTTGCTTTTTCCGAACATTGTAATGATTTTTTATATTATTCAATTCCAAATATATGGTTTTTTATATTATTCAATTCTTAATATATGATTTAATAAAGTGAGCTTGTAATGTATTCGTCTAATTTAAAAATAAAATAATAAAACAATGGATGTAGACATATGTGTCGACCCACATCATATAAAAGAAAAGGGCCTGTGCTTTGGGTGGAGCGTATCACGCTCGACAGCTTAGAGGTAAACATTATATGAGGGAAACTCTCTCATCAAATATTTTTAAAATAATTAATATTGTTTGTCGTTTTGAGTAATATTTTATAAATAATTAATGTTGTGTCACATCATTGTTTATTAATATCAATGTCAATTTAAACAAAGCATCAGAATATGAGGGAGGAAAAGACCATAGGTTTGACAAAAAATTGTATGATCTCAAAGATAGTCAGCTGAATGAAAGAATGTATAACCACTACCTAATGTATACGGAAGCTAATGATTGGTTTCTTGTTACATGTTTCGTAGCCTAATAATGGAAGCAAATGATTCGTTACTTGTTACATGTTTCGTAGCCTAATAATGGTTAAAGTCAATACCCCTTGTAAATGTTTTTGCCCAAAAAGAGGAGAGAATGAAATATAAACTAATGTATAAAGTTCAAACGATGAATTATTCATTGAAATATGAAACTTGAGAGATAGTGAAATATAACTAATGTATAAAGTTTAAACGTTGGAGACAACAATGAATTTATAGTCTTATTCTGCAAAGCTAGTTTACAAATACATTATGGATACAGCAATGAATTTATAGCAGGAATGGCGTTGAAAAGAGTTTTGGAAATGGAGGGTACCAATAAAGATAAAGTATTTCAGCTAGTTACATTTGATGAATAAGATCAATACTTGAAATAATTTCTATAAACGGGTTTGGATTGGTTGCAATTTTTGTCGTTTATGTAGATGTCAGGGTTAAACGATCAAACATTTATTTGTGGACTATGATTTTAGTAAAGTTGTGCGTGTTCTTGTAGCAGAATCTTTGAGAATTATTTTTGTTTGGGAGTACAAAAATCTGCAATAAAATCTTGATGAGTAGATTAGACTTGGAAATGTACCTTGCTATTTTCCCCTGTTTTGTAATTGGGCTATTTGGCCTAGTAGAATTGTATGGATTTTTTTCAGATACTAAACCTTTAGTTCAGAGAACAGTGCTTAAATGTATGGAGATTTTGGCAGATTATCAAACATAGGATATTAGAAGAAGGGACAAAATTATTGGGGTTGGACCCGTGATTAAAGCAGCTACAGGTTTTTTTATGGTGCAGCAGCAAATATGAAGGGTGGTGCAGGAGCAGTTTTATACATTGGATGTGAACACTACTTTTTAATCCGTTTGGGATGTGGCCAAAGCACAAATACCCGACCTGAATTATTAGCCCTTTGGGGTATTTTATTTGTTTCCTTTAAGACATGGGTCTTCCTAAATTGCGAGTCTTTGGAGACTCAAAGACAATTATTGATTGGGTCAGTCAAGTGGCGTTTTTGGAGGTACTTGCTTTTGATCATTGGTGTAGAAGAATTAAAGAAATGGTCTTAGGATTCTACACCATTATTTGTTAGCACACATACAGAGAACGCAATCGTTTGGCAAATAGACTTTCCAAAGAGGCTTTGGATCTTGAAGTTGGGTATATGATAGTTCAGGAATTTATGGAAAATTCTATGAGTCATGAACATACTTTAAAATTTTCTTTTTAGTTTGTTTTAACCTATTAAAACAGTGTTGATGACTGGTAAAACTTTGGGAGGAAAGGAACATATCATTATGTGTATGTTGGTGTTTTCTTTTTTGGTTTTGTTGGGAAGTTTTTTGAAGGGGAACATTGAATTTTTTTTACTCGTTCGAAGTTAAACCAGACGAGGAACTATTTATTGAAATATAAAACTTGTGTTATATGTAATGATAGTAACAAGTTGTTTTACAACTCAATATGAAAGAGATATTGTTATATAATTTGAATAATGTTTAAATGTCAAATATCTACTGTAACTAACAAAAAAAATAACATATCTATTTATAAAATAAAAAAACTAAAATTAACAAAAATCATAAATTTATCTTAAAATTTTATTATTCAAAATTTATTATTTAAAATTCATCACAAACTTTAAAAAAAAATAACATATATCTATTTATAAAATAAAAATTTAAAACCAACATAAATCATAAATCTATTTTAAACTCTTATTATTCAAAGCTTATTGTTTAAACTCAACATTCATAATGAAATTATGCTACACTATTCAATTATAAATATTTTACAAAACAATTATTTTACAACAAGTCTTGAACCAGATGCATGCTTCTTCATAGTGTAATACTAAATTGAATTTGGAACCAGAAAAATCAGAAACTAATGTCCATGCACAATATGGTGCAAACAAGGTCATTGATGTATACAATGTTCACTACTGTTGAAGATTTTTCTTTTGCAACTATGATGGTGGTGCACATGTAAATGTCACGGAAACCAATTCATCAAATGAATATTTTGTGCATAAGCAAAGAAACTAATGTCCATGCACAATATGGTGCAAACAAGGTCATTGATGTATACAACACTACTATTGAAGATTTTTCTTTTGCAACTATGATGGTGGTGCACATGTAAATGTCACGGAAACCGATTCATCAAATGAATATTTTGTGCATAAGCAAATATCTAGAGATGACATTTCAAATACCATCATCCAATACCCATCAAATACCAACGGGATTGATACCAGGTATTTATAAGCCATCATCCAAATGAATCAAATAAGGGAGATAGGGTGACTTAGCATGAATTTTGTTTCGACGAAAATCAATATCAGTCTCAATATTAACCATTTCAGGGGCCGAGGATGGAGTCAAAACCTGTAGTGAAGCACACTGTGTTGGCTAAATTCAAGCAGAATACCACGTTGGGAAGGATTACAAATATCATAAAAGGATTCCCTAACCTTGTAAATCTCATTGAACCCATGAAATATTTGGAATGGAATGGGGAGAGGATGTTAGTGTGGAAAATTTACAAGAAGGTTTCTACGTGGTTTCTACCATGTTTTTGAATCTACATTTGACAGTCCAAAAGGGCGGGATGCCTATCTTACCTACCATACTCACGTAGAATTTGGAAATGAGCATTTGTCAGCACTTGAAAAAATTCTTGCTATTAATTACAAGCCATCACATATCATTTGAGAGAACTTGGAGTTTCAAGCAAGTGAACACATGTAATACAATTAAGTGCCAATAATTAGAACCATATGATTTTTGCATGTCTTCGAAAGAACCAAATAAATGACAATGAATTTAACCAATCGAGCTATTACTCTTTTGGTGCACCACTCGTAGAGATTACAAATGTTATTTAGATTAAAGCATGCATATGTTTGTTTTAAGAGAATTCCATGTAACCAAATTTGGTTGAAAAACTGTCATCTTTATTTGATGAAATAACCTCATTTCCTTAATGCAATGCCCATTCTGCACATATCGTTAGATCATCACATTCCATGAAACCACATCTCTTTCCAATATTTTTCCAAACCCTTGACATGCATCCCCTAGCCTCCCGCATATTCCATACATCGCAACAAGGGAATTCTGAACAAAAATATTACACTTGAACTTACCCTGAACAAAAATATTACACTTGAACATGCATCCCCTAGCCTCCCGCATATTCCATACATTCCAAGCCTTGTTGTAGGATCCCCATGTGGTAAGTATAATAAAGAAATCAAATCCAATCACTATTGAATAATAACTATTGAACTACTATTCCCCCAAGGTGGGTGAATATTGAGGCTAATGGGAGGGTGCATGAGAGGCACGTGGATGGACTGCATGTCCCTCATGCTAACACTTCATCACCCCCGAACATAGGTCTTATAACTCCTCCCATGTTGAAAATATTGGAGCCTCATCGTATGCACACTCGAGTGTAGTTGAACGCTGAAATGACTAGTGAGGAGAATCAATATATGGATGGAAAGTTGTATCATTAATATATCAGTCGGTTCCATTATGAATTGGAATGCATTCAATAGTAGGTGGTGGAGGTGGATCATCATTTCGCGGGATGGCCGCAAGTTGAAACTTCCTATAAAGGTTGGGGAATCCCTGATGGCTTTCACAGGACGACTCTTATTTGGATTTTGGCAATTATCAAAATGTTGTAGGTTGGGGAAACGATCTCCAGTTGGGCTCCCCGTGGAGTCTGGTAATCCGTGGATTTGGTCATCTATGAATTTGGTTCTGGTTATTTGTGGATTTTTTTACTGGTGTATTTGGTTTAGAGAGCCATTATTCGCAAGTCCTAGTGTTTTGGGTCCACTCTGCATGAGTTTGGTTCTGATTCTGGTGGTGCTTTCTTTGCTCTTTGAACGTATTGGTGGATGCGTCCTTTTCTTTTCAACGCTCTTGACCTGACTCTTAGTGCTTTTGGCTGGCACTACGGTAAGCTTTGGTATGCCTGTGACTCAGTTTCTTTATTTTGACACCTTCTTGCTTCTGTTATCTTTTCTCTTCTTAATGCCTTAGTTGGGAATTTTTTCGCGGTCCGAGTAAGATCCCAACCCTGAGTTTAGTGGGGTAGTAATATTGTTCCCCATCCAAGAACCAGTATCATCTCGGTCTCCTTTTCAGGATCCATCGTCTCTAATTTGGCTCCTCTCTGTACCATCTATCATGCCTTCGCAAAGACGCACTCGCAATATTCCCAACCCTATGGGTCCCTTGTCCAGCTCATTTTCTCCCCCTAACAGATCCATGTTAATCATAGTGCACTCGGCCTACCTCTTTATAAATTCTATTTCGTCCCCCATTCAAGAGGATATAGAAAAAAATGAAAGTGAGGCTAAACTCACTAGAGGTTGCCTCACTGACCAGGAGGTGAAGACTAAATTTGAAGCCCTAGTCCTCGACCCGGGCTATGAAAGAGGACAAATCTCCCTACACTTGAAAACAATGGACTGCTACTGGCTTCAAAAATATTTTATCAGTCGTTCCCTTTTCGAAAGAGGAGAGGCCCACAAGGAAATTCTTCTGAAGTTGGATGAGCTCTCTCATCATATGCATCAAATTGCAGAACACCTGGGGATCAAGCTGGTTGACTTCCCGTATTCGGCCCCTACTGATACTGATATCAAGCCAGATATAGGATAGTTTGTTTTTCTATTTATGGTTATTTTATGTTTCTTATGAATACTTGTAAGCGTTATGTATTAAAGACTCTTAGACTCGATGGTTCAACCTTGTCTCGTTTAGAGGCATATTTTAATCTTTTGAAACTGTGAGACTGTTTTCCCTATGTAAGGAGGGCTCAATTTTGACTCTCATTTTGTAAATATTTTGGAAGGAAATAGAAGGAGTTATCTAATTTACAAAAAAAAACTATTGAACTACTCTTTCCAAACAACATAAACATTGTTCAAACAACATAAACATTGTTCATTGTCATTGTACTCCACGTTAATCCTTAACATAGCCAAGCCAAAAAAAATCGACTATTGGATTATAAAAAAGCATAGTGTATTGTAGAAGTGGGTTTGTTGCTCTTCTTTTGAATCCTACACAATTCATTCATTGTAGTTTACCTATACCTAGAACTTGTAGTATTAACCTTACCTTTATGCCATAAAAAATGATTGTCAACGAAGCTCTTTTCTTATGGGCACTTTGGATAGATTCCTAAAGAGATTGAAAGAAAGAAGGAGTATCTTCTATATACTATAAAAATGCATGCTTTAGTCATAACTCAAGAGACTATATTCAATACCTACTGCAAGATGCCCATATGGGCACACACCCTGAGAACAAGGGGGACATATAATTATCAGGCTTCACTCCATCCCATTGCATTTGATGGTAAAGCTCAATGACCTCATCAAAACAGGTGAATGTAGATAAGAATCCATACCTTAAGCAAGAACGACTATATCTACACTTGGAAACTTGGACATGGATCATGGGGATGAAACAAGAATTGTCACACATAGAGATGAGTCAATTTGTAGATCTAATATATTAGTTGAAGATAATAAAAAAGTTAAACACCAAAACCCCCCATAAAACCCAAAAAAGGATCAATTTCTTTTCTCCCATTCCCACCTTCCTTGTGAATTTTTTTAATTAATTAATATTATTATATTATGTATAATATGATTTCAAAAAAATATTCTATACTAATATTTTTATTTTTATTAAGATTAATATTAATACTAAAAATATATATATTAATATTAACATCAATATTAATATTAAAAACATGTATATTAATATTAATCTTGATATTAGCATCAATATTAATATTAAACCCATATTAATACTTATACTAATAATAATAGTATTATTAATATTAGTAAAAAAAATTATTAATATTAAAATGTATTAAAAAGATATTATATTAATATTAGTTTTTGAAAATAATTGTTTTGAATACGTTAACTCAATTATTTTGCTTTTTAATCCAAGGATTGACTCAACCACATTATGTTGAAGGAGGAGATTTTTTTTTTCTTGAAACAAGGGTTATTGGCACTTTCAAATATAGGGAAATAGCCAAGGGGAGTATTTTCAAGTTTTTGAGCTTAGATGAAGTGACAATCATAGAAAATGGTTGCGGCTTGTAAATTAATGGAGGATAAGAAACTGACAATTTTTTTGCGATCATGACTCAAAATACATACACTTTCTGAAACTTTGACAGACTGCTGAAAGGGTCAAATGGTGACGATTTTCATAAAATGAAACATGGACATGACTAGCATTGAGTTGAACCCAATGGTATAACAATCATGACATGATGATACTTATAACGATGAACGACTAACTCCATTTCATGAATCAACATGACACATGATGAAATTTGACATGTCGAAGGGGGCATATAGAAGTGAATAAAGTGAGACAATGTATGGACACAATTGCAGGTGTTATGGGAGCTACGGACATGTGACTCTATCAATTGACATACATGAATGTTACAAAATTATGGTTATGCAGATACATGTTAATGGGTATAATGACACTAGTAAAAAATTCACGATCAAATATTTGGTGTCTAATTCCTAGGACGTTGTAGAGGGGATAACAAACAACTTTGACGTCGTTGGAAAGGCATAACCATATTTGATGATAATAATAAAGGATACGTTGTCATATATTTGAGCAATGCTTAATCCAGTTGATGAAAAATTAATGACGGAATAACCCACTTAATCCATGTAAGGGTCAATAATTTACTAAATTTTAACATTATAGATGGATTGAGATACCCCTAAATGGGGTCTCTCTATCCATTTGTAGTGTTAAAATTTAGAGACCCCATTTAGTTGATTAGTTGGTTGATTAGCAAGTTAAATAGGCTCTTGACTTTGGTCGATTAGTTGGTTGATTAGGAGGTTAAATAGGCTCTTGACTTGTGGGACTGATCAACTAAGAAAGGAGTCAACTAATCGAACAATTGGTTGGGTTGTTGGAACATAGCCATTGACTATGACAAAAATAGGGAAGAAATCAAGGAGGTCATTATGTCTTATCACCCAAGTATGTGAACACATTCTTCCTCATTAAGGAAGTTGTTTAAATCTTAGATCTATAAAAACATGAACCTAAAAATGGAGTACATAATGTGAAAATGTTGTGTGATGAATATGTTATTATCTAAATGTGTTTTAGTGTAGTGTTGATTGTGTCATCACGTGCTTAAGTGTTGAAATTGTAATATCCCAAATCCTGATATTTTCTATTTCTATGCAACTTTACTGAAACAGCCGGGCATGCAAACTGACATGCAAAATTTCCCTATTTTATAGCTAAAATTAGGGTTAGGGTTTGCAGGATAGAATGAACACTTACCACTGATAACCCCGCTGAATATGCTCCAGAGAGGATATGTATGCAATATGAGTTGAGCTGATGAATAAATGACCTTTTTTTTGCTGCAATACCCCAAATGGCTGAATCAAACAAGTGTGACATTTTTGCTGAAGGGATGGTCAGTTTCAGCTGGAAATAAGTCAAAAGGAAGGTGTGCCCATGCCGGAGAGGATGGCCGGAGCATGCAAGAGTTTTGACCTCTCCATATGACCTAGCGAATTGATCTTCTAGTCTGCTGCTTATGACCCCACAACGCTGTAAACTGCTGCTAACTGCCCCAGATGGACAATCTGATAATTGATAATCACCCAATGCAATAGAGTGATCCTATCCGTGAGGATGCAGGCTGCATGCGGAAGAAATATGGTGATCTAGAGTCCTGGTGAATGACTAGGGTTTCCTAGCTAAATGCCCCCAGCTATACAGATGAATCTGTAATAACCTTTGGACTTATATTAGAACACAAGATAGTGATGAATGCGATAGATACGGTGACAAACCTGGACGGTTTATCTTGAAGGAGACTAGGGTAGATGTCTCACTGGAGAAATCGCTGAAGACGTCATCTCCAACCCCAACTGCTGTGGCCGCACACTGTGCTTCTTCTCAAGAGCTCCAAAATAATAATAATCCAAAAGTAAAGTCTCCATTCACTTTATCTTTCTTTTATAACTTTCAATTGCAAAAACCCTAACTTTTGACCTAATTAGGTCACTTTAACTTCTAATTTGCAGTTTACTTGCATGCATGCACATGGAGACTTAATTGAGTGCATGCATCATTAAATAATGCTTAGATGTCATGCATGTCACTTTTAGGGTTTGCATGTCACTTTTAGGGTTTGCATGCATATCAATTTTAGGGTTTTCATGCATGTCATTTTTAGGGTCTCCATGCATCTCACTTTTAGGGTTTGCATGCATATCACTTTTAGGGTTTGCATGCTTGTCACTTTTAGGGTTTTCATGCATGTCATTTTTAGGGTTTGCATGCATCTCACTTTTAGGGTTTGCATGCATGTCACTTTTAGGGTTTGCATTCATGTCATTTTTAGGTTTTGCATGCACGTCACTTTTAGGGTTTGCATTCATGTCATTTTTAGGGTTTGCATGCATGTCACTTTTGGGAACATTACAGTCCTCCCTCACCAAAGATTGCTTGTCCTCAAGCAATGCCAACGCAAATCCACAATCAATCAATTGAACCAACTAAATCCAGGGATGATCCCAGGGTCCCAAATTATCCTAGGAGATCTGTAGCACCCTCTGCTCAAAACAATGTACTGTACAGTACCATCACCAAAGACCTCCTGAAAGCACCCTCTAGCAATCACTAAACTGTCAGTCACTGTAATCCCAACGTCCCAAATCAATCTAAGAATTGCAGAGGTCAAATGCATCCACCGCTACCCTACGTAGTATCAACACAAGGAGCATCATGTAGACTCCCAAGTAACACCATCAGTAAACATTGTATCCATCCCTCATAAGGTCTTCCGCCCGGGTCCCAATGCAAACTTGTGCATATTTCATCCCAAATATCTGAAGGCTCTTGTGGGACTATACCATTGGCTAGGAATGTCTTCCAAGAATCTCCCACTTAATAGGACACCAACTCTTAATCTCTCTCCAATCCAACCCGTGAAAAGTACCTTGTCCATAAGCACCATCACAAGGAATAATCCTACCAAGCTGACATTCTACCCTTCTGGTTTCAACTAGAATGCTCCTATACTGCTGGTCGATTTCTCGATCCTAGCCAACCTGTAAAAAACATCCACCATTATGCAAATGTGGACTCAAGCTACTGCAATCCCTGTCTATGTACTCCTTAAGAGGACTGCTTTGAAATGCAATAGTATGTTTCTTCTGCTGCCCCATCAAGGAATCCAACTGCTCTTCAATACTAGAAATCCTAACCTTTGACTCGGTACATACAACTCGAAGAACTGTAAGCTCAACATCTCGCTGTACTATGGTGTCTCAAAGTATATTGGTCCTCTCTTTCATATCTAGAATGCTTTCATTAACCCGTTCAATATTCTTTCGGTGAATATCATCTGGAAGCTCTATCTCATGCATGTATAAACTCTCCCTAACCTCCATGTGTGACTGCTCACTGTCTCGACTGCTGTGCTCATTACCTTGCACCTCATGTATTTCGCCTGTCATCTGTCTGGATTCCTTTTGTAGGTGATGAAGAGTGTACCAACTCCAACTCATCACACGGTTTGTTCACAATCTAACTAGCGAATGTGCTTGTGTCGCTAGACTCATAGGATGGCTTTAATGCTATCTCCTCATGCACATCCTCATCATGTACTGTTAACTCCAAATGAAGCTCACCAACAACTTGTACTTCATGCTCATCTTTCTTCACTCCCCAACCTATGCCTTTAAGGAGATCCTCATCCAAATGCAAAGTAGCCAATTTAATGGCATATGTCTCAATCATGGAGTTGAGTTGGAAGTATGTATCCAACTTCTGTACCCAATTCCGGGCTGGGCCACCCCGGTTACCCCCAAAGGTAGGGATTGTGAGTTTCCCTACGGTGCGTTGTAACTCATAGTTCTGGGTGAGTGGCCTATTGTAAGCTTTAGGTTTGTTCTTACTTTTAAAGTGGCAGAAGTTGGTGAAGGTCATGGCTGTAGAGGCACTGCAGTTGGACTATCTAAGAATTGAGGCATGGTAGGTTGGAAAGGTTTGTATCTATGGGGATGGCTTTGCATGTTGGTATGTAAGTGCTCCCTACTACTGCTGGTGGATACCCTATCACTATTGGGAAATAAGGGACTATGTGGGGTGGGCCTATTGTTCTCCGTCATTTGCCTAAAGGTGCTCATCATTTATTTTTTCCCATTAGTGAGTTCTTTTATGGCTGATATGAGACTATCGAAAGTTGTTTTATCATCATCGGGCATTGTTTCTTTTCCTTTTCTAAACTGATATTCTCTATTCCCCAAATCTACGTCCTCTAACTCCTCTTCTTTGTCTCTATACCTTTGTCTCTTATGAATAATGTTGTATGGGCCTTCTTAATTCATTTATATTTTAGCATGCCTGTAGCTGGAAAATAAAATAGCTCTGATACCACTGTAATATTCCAAATCCTGATATTTTCTATTTCTATCCAAATTTACTAAAACAACCGAGCATGTAAACTGTCATGCAAAATTTCCCTATTTTATAGCTGAAATTAGGGTTAGGGTTTTCAGGATAGAATGAACACTTACCACTATTAATCTTGTTGAATATGCTCTAGAGAGGATACACATGCAAGATGAGTTGAGTTGATGAAGAAATGACCTTGTTTTTTGCTACAATACCCCAGATGGCTAAATCAAACAAGTGTGATGTTTTAGCGGAAGGGATGGTCAGTTTCAGCTGGAAATAAGTTAGAAGGAAGGTCTGCATGTGCTGGAGAGGATGGCCAGAGCATGTAAGAGTTTTGACCTCTCTAGATGCCCTAGCAGATTGATCTCCCAGTTTGCTGCTTACGCCCCCACAACCCTCTAAACTGCTGCTAGCTTCCCCGGATGGACAATCTGATAACTAATAATCACCAATGCAGTAGAGTGATCCTATCAGTGAGGATGCAGGATGCATGCGAAAGAAATATGGTGATCGAGAGTTCTGGTGAATGACTAGGATTTCCCAACTAAATGCCTCGAGCTGTATGGATGAATCTGCAATAACCTTCGGACTTATACTAGAATACTAGATAGTGATGAATGCAATAGATACGGTGACAAACTTGGACGGTTTATCCTGAAGGAGACTAGGGCAGATGTCTCACTGCCGAAATCCCGTTAGCTGAAGACGCCGTCTCCAACCCCAACTGCTGGGGCCGCACGCTGTGCTGCTTGTCAAGAGCTCCAAAATAATAATAATCCAAAAGTAAATTCTCCATTCACTTTATCTTTCTTTTATAACTTTCAACTATGAAAACCCTAACTTTTGACCTAATTAGGTCACTTTAACTTCTAATTTGCAGTTGACTTGCATGCATGCGCATGGAGACTTAATTGAGTGCATGCATCATTAAATAATGCTTAGATGTCATGCATGTCACTTTTAGGGTTTGCATGCATATCACTTTTAGGGTTTGCATGCATGTCATTTTTAGGGTGTGCATGCATTTCACTTTTAGGGTTTGTATGCATATCACTTTTAGGGTTTGCATGCATGTCACTTTTAGGGTTTTTATGCATGTCATTTTTAGGGTTTGTATGTATCTCACTTTTAGGGTTTGCATGCATGTAACTTTTAGGGTTTGCATGCATGTCACTTTTGGGAACATTACAGAAATGGTGTTTATTCACACCATCTCAATATTTAGCACCATGAACTTTCTAATTTTCCAGTTTCTCCAACAAATAATAAGTTAAACTAAATCATGCAAATCAATTAATCAATGTATATACTTAAAAAACTATCGCTCATATACTAATGTTTTCATTATTTACATGCTTTAAACAACTTAGAAAATAAAAATAAAAATAAAAATTTAAACAACTTAGAAAATAAGGAAAAGTAATTAAAAAGTATACTTCTAAGAAAAACCAGAGAAAGGAATCCTTAAACTCAATCTCAAAGAACATAAATAATGTACACAAAAGCTACAATAATCATATACATAGTAACAATTTGAAAAGGGCACTCATTATCACTATTCATAAAACAAAGTTTAAATGTGAAAATAGAAGCATTGTAGTATTGTAAACATGCAAATAAAGGTGTTCTTTAACAAAATTATCAAAAGTTAAATTTTTTCATTAAAATAGTTTTTTTTAAGTACAATCTCATTTCTTTTACTTTATAAAAATCATCCAAATAATTCTGATAACTATAATATTAATAATTCATTATATAATTTAAATTGAAACATTTCAACCAAACATATAACAATCCATGTTTCAGGTTGAAGGAGATTTCATTGAATACTGAATAAAACTAACAATTAAACCTTATAGTTATGGAAAGGTGGCTCTCTAATACTTTCTACTCTTAGGGCACTCGCTTATCTCTGCAAACACCAGTTTGAAAGTGTATTCAACATGCCCTTTCACACAAAAACAATGTCAATAATAAATCCCGAAAAGACCTTCCTTGGCTTACGGTTATATATTGCATAAAATCTTTCCATATAGAAAAGGTGGCAAATTAAAGATTTCTTATGTATAGATTCAATATCTACTATACTAAAACAAATGAATAACATATTAATAAAAGATTAAAGATAAGATTTGAAAACTTAACCACACCTTATTCATTTTAAGCCATAAATATATCATAAAATTATTTAATATATATTTGTTAGAAAGGTATATAAATGGTCAAAATTATGGGATGGTACAGTTAAGCACACCAATCCTTAACATGGCTAGTTTTTTTGGGTGTTTCTCTTCAACTAGCTTACGCCTTGTTAAGGATACCCACTCCTTAACCCAACGGGCTAGCAATATTTAACTATTTATCAATAAAATTTAATATAAAATATAAATTTTAATTACTTTTTAGATATAAATATAATATAAAAAGTTATAAAAGATAATAAATTTTCGAACCTATTTTATTTTTTATCTTTCATTAAAATATATTTCATAGCGTTCATTAGACTAATACTAATATTTTCTTATAGGCAGCGGGGTAGAGTAAATGGTAAAGTTGAAATGTTGTAAATGGTTATAAATGGAAGGTCTCATGTTTGAATCCCCCCAAACTTGCCCATGAGCAATGGTTTGGGCCATGTGGATGCACCTAGGGTTATAGTAGTAGCGATTCGATTAAGGAGTGAATATTCTTAGTAAAACTACGCAAGTTTAAACCCTTTAAGAATGAGCTAGCTACTACCTCTCTTTTGTCGTTTCTTAACAAACAAAAAAAATATAAAAAAAAACATAAATAAATTTTTCCATATATACTCTATACATATTATTGCTAAAATACATGTACAATATGCTAAAATACATGTACAATATTTTTAGATAGTTTTATATAATATAAAACAATAAAACCGTCAACAGCCAAACATAAGTTATAATTTCTTTTATGAAGATAAATATATTTATATACCGACACGGATGTATTCAAAATTTGTCTTGCTTTTTCCGAACATTGTAATGATTTTTTATATTATTCAATTCCAAATATATGATTTTTTTTTATATTATTCAATTCCTAATATATGATTTAATAAAGTGAGCTTGTAATGTATTCGTCTAATTTAAAAATAAAATAATAAAAAAATGGATGTAGACATATGTGTCGACCCACATCATATAAAAGAAAACAACCATAGTCAAGGGAAGGGCCTGTGCTTTGGGTGGAGAGGTAAACATGATATGAGGAAAGTCTCTCATCAAATATTTTAAAATTAATTAATATTGTTTGTCGTTTTGAATGATATTTTATAAATATTAATGTTGTTTCACATCATTGTTTATTAATATCAATGTCAATTTAAACAAAGCATCAGAATATGACGGAGGAAAAGACCATAGGTTTAACAAAATATTGTGTGATCTCAAAAATAGTCAGCTGAATGAAAGAATGTATAACCACTACCTAATAGTTCGACTGTTGGTATTTGGGCATTAAACTAATAGTAGACGGAAGCTGAATGATTGGTTACTTGTTACATGTTTCGAGCCTAATAATGGTAAAAGTCAATAGCCTTTGTAAATGTTTATGCCCAAAAAGAGGAGAGAGTGAAATATAAACTAATGTATAAAGTTCAAACGATGAATTATTCATCGAAATATGAAACTTGAGAGATAGTGAAATATAACTAATGTATAAATTTCAAACGTTGGAGACAACAATGAATTTATAATCTTATTCTGCAAAGCTAGTTTACAGATACAACAATGAATTTATAGCAGGAATGGCGTTGGAAAGAATTTTGGAAATGGAGGATAGATAAAGTATTTCAGCTAGTTACATTCAATGAATAAGATCAACATTTGAAATAATTTCTGTAAACGGGGTTGGATTGGTCCCAGTTTTTGTCATTTATGTCGATGTGAAGGTGAAACGATCAATCATTTATTTGTGGACTGTGATTTTAGTAAAGTTGTGCGTGGTCTTGTAGCAGAATCTTTGAGAATTATTTTTGTTTGGGAGTACAAAAGTCTGCAATAAAATCTTGATGAGTGGATTAGACTTGGAAATGTACCTTGCTATTTTCCCTTGTTTTGTAATTGGGCTATTTGGCTTAGTAGAATTGTATGGATTTTTTTCAGATACTAAACCTTCAGTTCAGAGAACAGTGCTTAAATGTATGGAGATTTTGGCAGATTATCAGACATAGGATATTAGAAGAAGGGACAAAATTATTGGGGTTGGACCCGTGATTAAAGTAGCTACAGGTTTTTTTTATGGTGCAGCAACAAATATGAAGGATGGTGCAGGAGCAATTTTAAACATTGGATGTGAACACTACTTTTTAATTTGTTTGGGATGTGGCCAAAGCACAAATACCCGGGTTGAATGATTAGCCCTTTGGGGTATTTTATTTGTTTCCTTTAATATGGGTCTTCCTAAATTGCGAGTCTTTGGAGACTCAAAGACAATTATTGATTGGGTCAGTGAAGTGGCGTTTTTGGAGGTACTTGCTCTTGATCATTGGTGTAGAAGAATTAAAGAAATGGTCTTAGGATTCTACACTTTTATTTGTTAGCACACATACAGAGAACACAATCGTGTGGCAAAGAGACTTTCCAAAGAGGCTTTGGATCTTGAAGTTGGGTATATGATAGTTCAGGAATTTATGCAAAATTCTATGAGTCATGAACATACTTTAAAATATTCTTTTTAGTTTGTTAAAAACTATTAAAATGGTGTTGATGACAGGTAAGACATTGGGAGGGAAGGAACATATCATTATGTGTACGTTGATGTTTTTTTTGTTTTGGTTTTGTTGGGAAGTTTTTTGAAGGGGAACATTGACTTTTTTTTACTTGTTTGAAGTTAAACTAGACCAGGAATTATTTATTGAAATATAAAACTTGTGTTATATGTAATGATAGTAACAAGTTGTTTTACAACTCAATATGAAAGAGATATTGTTATATAATTTGAATAATGTTTAAATGTCAAATATCAACTGTAAGTAACGAAAAAAATAACATATCTATTTATAAAATAAAAAAACTAAAGAGCATGTGTGGAGTGTCAAAATTTTGCAGGTAAGCATAAACTTAAGTTGTTACCCATGAAACCTATAGCAGTAAATTTTCCATTTTGGCAATGGGGTTTAGATTTCATAGGAGAAATTCATCCTCCTTCTAGTGGTCAGCACAAATGGATTTTAACCGCCACTGATTTTTTCACTAAGTGGGTGGAGGCAATCCCCACAAGGAGAGAAACTGAACAAGTCATAATTAATTTCCTTCAGGAGAATATTCTCAGCAGATTTGGATGTCCTAGGAAATTAATTACTGATAATGCTCCTGCTTTTAAGTCAAAAAAGATGGTGAATTTTTGTGAAGAAAATAACATTAGCTTGAATCAGACCACGCCTTATTACCCACAGGGTAATGGATTAGCAGAGTCTAGTAATAAAAATATTGTGAACAGTATCAAGAAAATGTTATTTGAAAATAAAAGGAGTTGGGATACCAAATTAAAATTTGCTCTTTGGGATGATAGAGTAACTATAAAGAAGTCAATTGGGACATCCCCTTTTCAGTTGGTATATGGAGTTGATGCTTTGTTTCCCGTTCAATTAGCTTCCTCGGTAATTAAATTCTTGCAGGAAATAAAAGAAGAGCGTGATGATATAAGAAGAAGAATGTTTCAGATAATCCAATTGCAGCAAGAAAGAGAAATTATTGAAAATACAGCTGAGATGCATAGGAAAAAGGTGAAAGAAAATTTTGATAAGAAAGTTAAAAAATATGTTTTTGTAGTGGGTGACCTTCTTCTCACGTGGGATGCATGAAAGGATGAAAAAGCTAAGCATGGAAAGTTTGATAATTTGTGGATAGGGCCTTTTACAGTGATCAAGATTTTGGGAAATAATACTTTTGTTTTACAGAATTTGAATGGTGAGGAGATTGCAGGTTCAGTGAATGGACGTTTTCTAAAGTATTTCCACACATATTGAGTGATAGAAGTTCATTGTACATATTCACTGTATATATCATTTTAGTTTCATGAATAAGACTCCAGCCCAATAAGACAGAAGTTATGACTTTAGCAGAGTTCAGAAGGCACAGGTCAAGATGTTCTTAAAGCCTCACAAGGAGATCTTTATCCCCAGTTAGAGCCAGATGTTATCTCTATGGTTGTTTCTTATATTTATCCTAAGGTTTTTATTTTTATTTTTATTTTTTCTTAAGGTTTCTATTTGGGTTCATAAACCTAGTTTTACCTTATTCTTTTCCTTTTACCCTTGGTTTTACTTTTGTGTGTTATGATTTTTATTATGTTTTTCTCTTTTAAAGCTCAAATCATTTATCTTTTAAAAAGTTATTGGTTTGTATTAAAGCAAGGGATAGTATGAAAATTAAGCATAACTTTGGTTATATAGACTAGCAGCATATATTAAAAGGAAAATATTGTAGCGCTGCCAGTTGGATTGATTCATGATATTAATTTAAAGCTTCTGTTAATATAATGATGGAGTGAAAGTACATGGCAAGGATTGTACACATGGCAAGGATTGTATTATGGTTTAATTCATTGTGATTATTCTTTGAAGGCACATCCAAATAATGCATGAACCTTTTGATCGTGGCATGCTCCATGCTTTCGTAGGTGTTTGTATAAGTTCAAGGCATTGACATCACTAAACATGATGGACATAGGGCATTAATGTTGATATTGACATGTTAATGTTACATTAACCTCTTTAATTCTACCTTATCGAACTGCATTAGGTCTACCTTGTTTGTATTATGTGAAGTTTTTAGAATGCCAAAGGTAGCAATGGATGAAAATGTAGATAGTATGGTGAAAAGGAGGCCAGGGAGTTTAATCTGTAGACTTGAACCTGATAATACACAGTGGATAATGCAATTTCCGAGATCGACACAGTTGATGAGAAACGCTGGTTGGGTTCCTTTGTTTGTGAAAAATTGCAGGGTTATAACATGCAGGTGACTCAAGCTTTCATTAAAAATTACAGAGATGGAGTTGTTGAGTTCAAGAATTTGAGGGTTATAGTGGATGAAGAATCTATTGCAGAAGCAATAGGGGTTCCAGCGCAAGGAGAGAAGTGGTTCAAGCAGCAAGATTTTCAGGGCAATTTTGGCGAATTCTTGTTGCCAGGGTTTGAGAAACTGAACTAGAAAAATGGTATTCATGTAAGTAAAATCAAACCTAATTAGAAAATCCCATTAGAAATTCTTCAGAATTACATAACCTGTGAAGGTCGCTATGAAAGAATCCTCAAGTGTCATTTGAGATTGTTAATGCATCTTAATGGGAATTTGAAACTTAATATTCCATTTTATTTGTTAAAAAGGCTACAAAAGATGGTCATAGGGGTTCAAACCCATCCATAACACACTGCTCGTTCTATATATCACCAGGGTTTTATCAAGTTGTTGTTGATTTCACATTTGAGTAAAGAAGGACGAAGTTGGGAGAGTTTTTTGTTTGAATTAGGGTTTGAAGAGAAAGTCAAAGAAAAAGGAAAAAAGGCAGCAGAGGATTTGAATCAGCAAATGGAAAAGCATGAAGAATAGACTGAACATATTGCAGAAGAAGGAAAATATTTCATAGAAGAGCCAAAGCAAGTAAATAACTTGTTTCTAGAAACTTCAGCTACAAATGAAACAACAAGTAAATAGGTAAAAGAAGATCATAAAAACCCTGATACTTTAAGCATGGTTATAAAATATATAAATTCAAAGAAAGAAGAATGAATTCAGGTTTTACTTCCAGAAGGTATTAGTTTGAAGCCCGGAACTAGGCTAAGGAGCAGGATGGAGGCAGAAATGGAACTAATACATAATTCTAGGGACAGAAATGAAGATTTTGGAAAACTTGTGATTGTAAATGATTCCTTCAGTGAGGAAAATATACATGTATCCAAGGAGCGGTACTTTCTAGAAAATGAAAACTTTGTTGATCTTTAGGGTACTGCAGGATGTATACCTGAAAGGTTTTGCACTAATAAACAAGTATATTCTGAAAATGGTTTAGTTTTGAATTCTATACAGGAAGATGAAGTTCTTATGGATGAAAAGGAGGCCGAGATAGTTCCAAAATTAAATCAGATTAAAAATTCTTTACAGATTTATAAGGAACAGACCAAGTTTTTGCAAAATATCAATGAAAATTTGATGACTGCAAAGAAAAGGCTACGGGAGGACTTGGAGGAAAAAGAAACGGATTATCAAAAGCTGCTTTTAATATCCAAAGATATCTTGAAGGAGAAGATATATATCCAGAAGCAATATGAGCACATGAAGACCCAGAGCAAAGAAGCGCAGAATCAAATGGAGAAGAAGGATGCTGAATATGCCAGGTTGCAGAAGAGATCCCAGGTTTTAAGTGATTTGACTATTATAGAAGAAGCTTCTAAGAGTCTTTAGATGACAAAGACTTGGGATAGTTAGTTCTAAAAGTAATTAGAATTTGACAGATAGACAATATTATTCTATTTTGATTACAGTTGTATTAAGTCCGAGTTTGAAGATTTAAGACTTTTCTATTTTTGAAGAATTCGATCCATGAAAATAGGATCTGATAATTGTTCAAAAACTTAAAAGTTTTGTATATAATGGTCAACAGCTAGATGTAGAGGGGCATTGGAATCAGATACGGGAATCCAGTTTTGAATATAAACTGTAAGACATAAATAATCTTTGCATATTTAATATAGAACTTTACTTTGATATGATTATGATCATTAGCTTGTTTTGTCTTCCTTTATGAATTACATTTTATTATGATTTTATCTTGTGTATGGTCATCTTAAAATCCATTACAATATTCTTATGATAAAGTGCATTTATCATTAAATACTTAGTTAGAGAACTGAGTTCATTTACTTGTAAATTCATGCTCCTAATCCCTTATGTTATTGAAATCTGTAGTTTATTCTATGTCATGCAGTTCTGTGATGTTTATTTGATTTCCCAGTACCTTTGATTACATACCATCTATGTTTTAATTTGATTTCATTATATTTTAAATTATCTTCAATATTTCTCTGAGCTTGAACCCGAGTAGTCTAGGTTCAACTTTAGGGATAACAGGTTCTGTGATTCCTGTAATGAATTTTTCTGACACCAGGCTCACAAAATGCGACTGGTATTTCTTCGATTAGATCCACAATCACTTACCACAGCTTCAACAATGATCCACCATACGATTTCCATCACAATCTTTGCGTTGATGCAATTATAATTCCAACCCCATCCTCGATCTAAATTACTGGCCGACACATTTTGATCTGAATCACTGGCTGGCACATTTCAATCTAAATCACTGGACGACAGAGTTCTGTGGTTCAATAACCAAAAAAGGATTCACAGATTCTCAATATATTATAAACCCATATACTAGTGATTTGGGCTTGAAGCCGGAGAGCATGGATCAGAAACTATTGTTTATTTTACCAGTTTTTTTGGTCCCATTCATATTACCAGGTACCTTTCAGGTAAAATCCAAGCATTTAGGTATTAAAATATCTGAAAGAGAATGAATTGATAATGGTTTGCTAGTTTTATATAAATATCTTTTATAATTGATGTTAAATATTTTGTTTCATGGGAATTACTGATATAGACATCCCATTCAAACTGAATTTGTAAGACCATTTCATGTTTGCGTTGGCATTTTTTGAATTTTATTGGTTTTAAAGTTTAAAACATTAGACCTACGTTGTTTTAGAAAAAACCTTTAAATACTTGAAGCAAGTCTTTTGAATATAATTCTAAGGAAACCATCAAAATATAAACCATTTTTCATTGTGTATTTGTCAACCGTCATTGGCCTCACTGCATACAAACATATGGAAAGTCTCTGCAACCACTATTCTTTCTTCTGCTACAGTAAACCCCCCCCCCCCCCTTCTTTTTTGCAATTAAAGATGAGAGGTAAAATAAAAATTTGGATGAAATATGTGTAACTAAAAATATTCATATAATAAATGAATTTAGTATGTTATCACTATTTTTTGAGAGGTAATTACCATTGTTTTCTTAGCTAAAGATTTGGCCGCACCAAAAACGCTATCAAATGCTATCAAGAATCATTGGAACTCCACAGTTCGACGCATCTACCACAACGACAAGTAGTAGACCATTGGGTTATTCATGAGCTTGGAGTCGGTGGTTGAGGACAAGGAAACGATTAGTTTTCCCAATGGCTACAGATAATAAGAGGAAAGGAAGCACCAGTAGTTGCAACGCTAATGACAATCCTGGAGATGTCGAGGTAGAATCTAGTCGTCTTAATTGGCTAAATTTTGTTGAATCTCCTTCTAGTTCTGATAATAATAATAATAATAGTATTGAAACTGGTCACTGGGCCACAGCTTCATTGCCCCATTCCGTGGAAATATGATTTTAACTGCTAAGAAGCTATATAACTTCAAACAGAACTCTAATTGGGGATGTTTTAAATGATGATTCTTGTTACAACCCAGTTTAGATGTTGAGGAGAAGAAATGGTAATGAAAATCAGCATCTTAAAATTGGTCAAGGAAGGTTGCTTCAACATGACATGTAAGGCACAATACATGTGTCCATGTGCATCCCACATAATTGGATAAGGATTTCAAGCGGTGAAGAAATAAACATGTATAAGGATGGACTGTTTAATAACATCAAGGAATCATGTATTGTATTATAACATTAAATGTTAGAGGTAATGTTAGTCCTAACAAATTCCTAGCATTACTTGCCTTTGTTAAAAATTGATTCAACAGCGTTATTTTTAAGCTAAGAATTAGAGCAAGAATGCACAGTCCGCCTCGAGATGAGACCAAATAAGAAGGGGAATTGTTTGATTGGTGAAACAAACAGGTGTTGCATATTTATTGGTGGAATAAAAAAATTTAATTCATAATTTGCAAAACAATTTAGAAAACTTAGGATAAATTCCTATAAATTGTTTTGATTTTCATGAATATTAATCAAAACGACGGAAAGTCGTTTCATAGAGTCCCTGCTATGCCAGGGGTAGGGACTAATAATAGGTCAAGTTTCCAAGTACACTAATTATTGCTGGACTTGTCAATCTGATGCCAATCAACAATGAAGGATTGTAAAGACTATCACAATCACATGAGGTTGGGATCATTAACAACTTAATCTGATTCCAATCAAGAAGGATTGCAATGATTATTGCGATCAAAGGAGGTTGGGATCATCAAGTAACAATTGGAATTGTCCTAATCTATAGGATTGGAATCTTGTTCAATTATATTTTTTCCAAATTTACTTAGATTTTCTTATTTGCACCGGTTAAAATTGCAATTGCATTAATAGCATTGAAATCCTTTTAGATTGTAAAGAATTCGAGAATAGTTAGAATTATAAATACTAGTCCAAATATTTAATTTGTGGTTGGTGAATTGATAAACCATAAGCTAAATACCATGGAATTATAGGTCATTCATTATTCAATTACCAGTTCACCCTAAATTACACATTATTCATACATTCATGCATAATCTAGTTATCCATTTATCAACTGTTATATTATCTCTGACATTCTTCTATTTATCTGTCATCAGTTGTTAGTTATCCATTCATTAGCTACGAGTTATCCATGCATCCTCTATGAGCTATACCTATACCTACATCCACTACACATTAGTTTTTATAATTATTTATTTCAAATTTCAAATTTCAAACGACTATTATAAAATCCGTAACTTGTCTCATCTTCATCCATAGAAGAAAACCCTCAAGTGCATTTTCAATTAATCACATTTGGTATAAAGAGGGCTGACCTTAAAAGTATATATTCATGCCAAATAATGATATCATTGAATTGTCTTTATAATAAATAAATGTTAAATTTAATTTGCTTAACGAATTATATTATTCTATTTTTTTATAAAATTATATATATATATATATATATATTTTTTTTTTTTTTAATTTTGAGGAGAATAGGATATGGTGTCTTAATTTTAATCTTGAGGTTATATGTTATAAAAGGATTATGGATTTGCTCAATATTTCTCCAGGATTCTTTAGAGATGCTGCAACCCCAAGCCTCACATCCATACAAGATAACAGGAGTGACTAAAGTTTCAAACAGGAGCTTCTTTTTATCCCACATCACAAGGTTTGTTGCTTTACAATTATTTTCAAGACCAAAATAAGCTTTCAACCCTCCATTAATCCTTTTCTCAATGCTATAGTTCCAGTTGAGCTTGTGATGAATATCGATTCCTAGGTATTTGTAAGAAGACACTTCCTCCAAGTTGATATTGCCATACACAAAATTAGCGTAAGTGTCCTTCTTGGATTTGATAATCATAACTTTTGTTTTTTCAGTGTTGACAGTCATACCCATGGTAGAGCAGAAATCCTTAAGAAGTCGTAGGTTCTTATCAATATCAGATGGACACCTTGCTAGAAGAACAATATTGTCAGCATAGAGAAGAAGGATGATGTAACTATTCCAGCTAAGAACATGACAACACAACGTGCTTCTTCTAAACAACCTTCTAGCTTATCGATGTAAATTCCAAATAAGGCAGGGGAGAGGGGGAAACCTTGTTTAACTCTGATATTACACTTAATATCATTCGACCAGCCCTCGTTGCTCTTAAACTTAGCAATTATATTCTCGTATAACCTTATAGAGACAATTTTATTATACAAAGAATAGAATGATTAAACAAAATAACAACCATAAACACTTCACACACTTCATAGCCATTGCAAATCAAAACAAAACATAGAACATTCTGTCCATCTCTCACTCAACCTTAAACCCAATATATATATATATATATA
>LPNX010091129.1:377239-415374 GCA_001517045.1 Pseudotsuga menziesii
AATACATAAAAAAACTAAACTACTCTGTTGGGATTTTGTATATTTAATATTATACATAAAATAACATATTTATTTATTTGAAAGTATTTTTTCCAGAAGAAAATAGCAGTTGCTTGATATTCATTAGAATCAAAGGTAACATGATACACATCTATGATACTAAATACCATGTCCAGTCAATACCCACAGATAGTGCTCAAAACCCAGAGCACAATACACTCAAACAGAGCTTAGTAACCTGAGCCACCAATCTCTCAGCCAATACCACCATCAATGCTCTATATAGAGAAACCAATACAACAAGTGCCGTGCCAATGAAGAGCAGGGACAAAGCACAAACTGCTCCACAGAGAAAAAATAAATCATAGTGGCTAGGGTTGTAACCCCAGCCGATTGATACGGGGGAAAAGTTCCACAGCAAAAGAGGGTGTCTACGTTTGAAACCCTAGCCGTGGAAGTAAAGGACCTGTTCCCACAATTCTGTAAATGCCTACAGGGCACCAGAAGCCTACACGGCACCAAAAGACACCAAACAGTCACTACCTGAGCCAAACCTCACCAAAAAATCCCACATGCCTGCCATTTTGTAGCCATGAGAGGGAGAACAGGTTTGTTGCACGCACCAACCGGGAGCTGAACAACCCCAACCAGTGACGCTGAGCTGAACGACTACCACCCAGCTGCAACCATAGTGGCCACAGTAAAAAACACGGATCTGCGCCACTGCCTGCACCATCAACGTCGAAGATGCCAACGCAGCAGTAGTATAGAGCCAAGCCAAAATACACCGGAGCTCTAGAAACACTACCCTCACCACCGCTGCAGGAGATGAACTGTAAGGGGCATTCCATGGACTGGTCATCGTGCAAAGGCCTACAGTACACAGAGAATCTGACCCACAAGCTGGAGAAAACCACTAGAATCGAGGAAAGAAGGACGAGGGTGGCTAGGGAAGAAGCCCTAGCCGCCATAGACAAGATTTGTAAAACGACTCTCAAACCCTGGAGAGAGCTTATTTGAAATTAGTTACACAATCATAGCAACGAAGGTAAAAAAACCATATTGTTTAAAAAGAGTTTTTCACTTGAATTTTGGAAATTCCTTTATTTTCTTAAACATATTCATTTTCAGTTTTTAATTTAAATAAATTAATATTTATAACCATGAAGTAATCATTTTTTCAAGAATTTATTTTGTTTATTCAACCATTTTTGTTTCAGCTCTAAATTGAAAAGATAACTATGAATGACCACCTATCCAACTGTAAATGAAATGATTTTTTATATTCAACCATTGTTGTTTAGGTTCTAAATTGAAAAGAGAATTATGAATGACTATTTATCCAACTATAGATGGAAATGATGAGAGAATTAGTTGATCTCATTACAATAATATTGTTTGTTAAATTTATATATAATTTTATTTTTAATTAAAATTATATTATAATTTTAATTAAAAAATTATATTTTTAAATATATACTTAATTGGAAAATATAAATCCATAAAATAGTATATATATTTAAAATTTTCATTTGATAATTAAAATAAAATAAAATATCTTCTTAATACTTTAATGCTCATTATACATAAAACATATTGGTGCATGATCTTACAAGATGTACCACTTTTTACATTCTATAGTGCTCATCATCACATAATACATGTTGATGGGTCATCTTAATTCCTTAGTGCATCATCTCAAGGGTGCACCATTTTTAGAGTTAAATTAGAAAACATGAATTTTGTAAAAAATACATTTTTATAAAAATGCTTACTAACTTTATAGATTTTGACCATAAAGAATTAATGATAGTTTATATTGAATCA
The DNA here is from genome assembly GCA_001517045.1 of Pseudotsuga menziesii. Taxonomy (NCBI): domain Eukaryota; kingdom Viridiplantae; phylum Streptophyta; class Pinopsida; order Pinales; family Pinaceae; genus Pseudotsuga; species Pseudotsuga menziesii. The sequence continues at coordinate 379,067 of LPNX010091129.1, forward strand.
AGGCACAACTTTATAGAGTTGAATTAAAATAATATTGTTTTAGAAAATTACTTAGAAATGCATGCTAACCATATAAAATCCCTAATGTAATGTATGACACTAACATGTACAATGAGGTAAGTTGAAATATACTTTTTAAAACACTTTGCATTGTGCCCCCGTAGTTTTAAATAAAAAGGTTCATGCACTTTCATTCTGGATAAGCTCCGTTAGATTATCTTTTCATTCCTTTGTGGTCTTCGGCCAAGCATAAGAAATTCCATCTGGTAGATTGGAACCTGTTGGCGCGCCCCACTTTTCAGGGGGCTGGGGAATTAAGCATCTCCCACACTTTAGTTTATCATTGAGAATGAATAATTTTTGGTATGCTCTGAACAATCTTGGAATATGGAATCACCTTCTAAAAGTCAAATATATGAGAAATCTGCCATTACACTCTTGGTTCAGAATTAAAATTTTAGATATTGGAATGCTTCGATTATTTGGAAAGGCTTTCTTCAAACTTTGCCTTGGATCGTGAAAGGTATTCTCTGGCAAGTGGGCAATGGTGCTGAGGTACGTGTTGGTGCGGATCCCATAGTGGGATTGGGTTGTTCCTATATTTTATCAGATGATCTTAGATTTTACCTGGAGGACTATGGGATTTACACTCTGGATCAGGCTAGAAATCACACTACAGGTTTTTGGTTTTCTGCTGAGGACCTTGATCTATGTGAAGAGTGGAGTATCCAATGGACGACATATATCAGGGGCTTGTCATTTAATAGAATTTGTTTAACAGAGGATACTGACTCGCTCCTTTGGTCCTTCAGCCAGTATGTGGGCACTATCAGCGCGGTCATTGGATATGACAGTCTTTTTCATAGCACTGATTTTCAGGACCTAAACCGGGTCTTATCCTCTCTGTGGTCTTTAAAAATCCCGTTGAAGTTGATCTGTTTTAGCTGGTTGTTGGATTTGGATAAAATCCTGACTTGGGATAATCTCCAGTCCCGTGGTTTTTAGGGTCCGAGTAGATGCGTGTTATGTGAAAATGCTTTTGAAGACTGTCACCATCTTTTCATTTTGTGTCCATTTACATCATCCATCTTCACACACTTTTCGAATCAGATGGGTTTTCCTTTGTCTCCACACAGCTCTGTTCTGTCCTTTCTAGCCCAGTGGTTTGACAGAACTTCACATTCTGCGTCTTTTAGATTCACCCCTTTCTTCGTTTTTTGGCTAGTGTGGCTCCTTCGGAACAAGTGTCTATTTGAAAATGGGAAACCATCTGCTTCCCTGCTCATCACCAGACTTGAGCTTTTTCATGCCCTCTACCCTGTGCCTCAACCTACTAAAAAACACCGGCTGATTGGACCTGTACCCGAGCACACTTTTTCGGTTGGATACTTTGATGGTGCAGCACAATTGAAGGTGGGGGGAGCTGGGTTTGTGATCTATATTAGTGAAACCCATTATTACACTTTTTCGGTGGGATGTGGACTGGGCACTAATACCAGAGCAGAACTTTTGGTCCTTTGGTTAGTCCTTAAAGTCAGCATTATGATGGATGTGCCCATACATCTTATTTATGGTGATTCAATGGTGATTATTTCATGGGCAAACAAACTTTCAGCCCTTGAAATACCCGTGTTGAAACATTGGTGTGAAGATATATTATTCATGCTGCAATTTGGCCCACCTGTGACCATTAATCATATATTTCGGGAGCATAATATACTAGCTGATGGTCTATCAAAAAGGGCTCTGAATTTGGAGGTGGGTTTCAGACTCTTCATTGAATTTTTGGATGGAAAGGTCATAGAAGATGGCCAATTTCTACTTTTTTGATGGCTGTTATCTTCTTTTTACAGCATCTCCTTGTTATGTTTGATTTTCTCATTCTCTTGTATGTTTTGGGAGATTATGAGCTAGCTGGAAATGTTCTGGATTGTATGTTTACTGGTCACTTTTCGATATTAAGATATTAGCTGACATGATTACTCAGGGATGATGAAAAAAGTCTACATAGATCAGACTTTGTTTATATTTTCTCATATGTGCTGACAGGCTTGCAGCCCACTCCTATCTTTCGGGTGATTGGGTGGAACTGGCTGTCATGTTGTTGGTGATTGTATATTTTATCTTTTTGATTCTCATTGAATATCAAAGGATGGCATTTTTTCCTCTGAAAAAAAAAAGGTTCATGCACTTAAAGGCGGATCATGATTAAAAAAATTAAAATATACCAGACTCAATTGTTTTCAGCACCCCACTATTCCATGCTATCACGTTGTTGGATTTTACTCTCCGTCCTCTTCCACAATGTATATGAGTCCATTTCCAATATTTTCAAAACCTTTTAAATTTATTTTATTTATTAATGCAATAACCATACCTTTGAGGTTTATACCCTAACTTATAGTTTAATCATTTTACTTTCTGAGTTTGGTTTTTCATTTCACTTTTTTTTTTAGAACAATGAGTCAATGACCTCATACACCTTTTTTTTTCTGCACTGAATGTTGAGTACATTTATACGTTTCATTGTTGCTTAGTGGTGCATTTCATTCCATGGGTGCCAACTATTTGAATATGTTTTTCATGAAAATTTACTATGTTAGTGTAAGGAATTTATTAGAAATTTATTGGCGATTTAAAATATTTATTCGTTACACCAGTATAGTAACTACACTTAGCAATGAAATAACACATATGGATAACTTAGCTTTCCATTGAATGTGAACCTTATATGATTCGGACATCATCATGGCACTATTCTATCAAATTGGTGCACCATTACAATACTATGTCATTACTTTAGTAGATCTCCATGCCAACCTTTTATTTTAATAGAACATGTGATGCAATGCCATGTAATAATAACACCTTTATTAGTGGTACAATAGGAGCACCTTTATCAATGGCACAATTGATGACTATGTGCACCATTTATTGTGCTTCTAGTAAACTAATTAACATACAATATGTAACATTCTCTATAGTGCTCCTATTTGGAATAGTGGCACCATGTTCCAATGCTACATCTTAGTACACATACATGATCTAAATGCACCTATGTGCATTATATTTGTTTATCTAAATGGTAAGTGATGTTATGAAATATTATGTGCATCATTTATGGTTCGTTTGCACATCGATGACACAATGGAGGCTGCGCATTTAAGTAAAATTGGCTGACAAGTAAAGTATGTTTTACAAAACAATATTGCAACAATTTTAAAATTGGAAATTAAATTAATATTACAAATAAAATTTATTATAAGTTGTTTATTATGTGTTTATATCTCCTTGATAAGATTTATATCTAAATAAAAGAAAACCACAACACTAGTAAGTTGATCCATATAATTTTGTGAATATTTGCAAGTCCCAAGAAAAAGAGAAGGATTTGTTACCTCCTCCTATTATTTCTTAAACTCACATCCTTTTAAGGAATTTAGCCTCTTCAAATTATATACCGAGGATAAATCCCACAAGGGAAACAATTTTTTTTTGTTGATTTGTTTCTAGGATAATGGGAAGCGAGCATTAAATTTTGGTCAAACTATTATAAAGTCATAGAAAAAGATTTTTTTTTCGACAATTGGTTACTTAATAGTGGGCTTGATATTTTCCATTTCAATGATCCGTCACTTGTTACTGTTAACAATAGAGAGAATTCCCATAAGTGTAAACATTATTGACACCACTGAGTTATAGTTTAATGGGAGCCAATTTTCACTTCATTATCTTGGAGTGAAGGAGTTTAGGTGTTTGTTTTTTATCATCATGATACTACAACATCAACCACAAATGGTTAATACATTAGTTTTTCTATGATGTACTATGTAAATGGTATTTTCCGTTGGCCATGATCTATGAGATGGTATTTTTCGTTGGCCATGATTGATGAGGTGGTTTACTATTTGTTTTTACAATAGTTTTGTATGTTTCTTAGTCATTGTCAAAACATGTTTTTTTTGTAAATAAAAGGAACTATAAATTAATAATAGAAGCATGTTACATATCACTGACCGAAAGGTGAAAAGATTTGTCCGTTGATGTTGAGCACGTAACCGATTTGGTTATGACAGTATGACCAGGTCGAGATCTGGGTCGCGGCCTGGGTCAATCATGAGCGTTGCTGGTGGTGATGGGTCGTCGGCATTCATCTAAGAATATTCTAAAGCCTTTCGCAAGCTGATTTCTGAGCAGTCTCTGAAATTCGGTTCTGCTTCCGTCCCAAAGTTTGTTAAAAGCCTTGATGAGGTCCCTACTATTGACCTACCGCAGCAGCATCCCATGCACATTGCAGTTTCCCCGGCAGATTGGGATTTGGTGGGTCAGTTTACAGGGCGCTGACCCTTTCCCAAGTCTAATGATAACTAGATCTAGAAAAATTGGTGCCCTATGATTGCAAACAACGTCACATTCTACGCGGTAGGTTGGGGTTTCTTTCTCTTTGAGTTTATCTCCAAAGAAGACTAGGATCTAATTTTTTGCAATGGACCTTACTTTATGGGACCTCAAGGCCTTTACCTAAATAGATGGACTCTGGATTTCATTCCGACTGTGGATGTTCCTAAGGCTGTACCGGTTTGGGTTCGCCTCCCAAACCTGCCGATCCACTGCTGGACCCCGTCCTCCTTGCAAACCATTGGGAATAATCTTGGTAGATACATTGATAAAGCCAACCCCAAAGGGAATTACTTTCGTTCCANCCCCCCAACCCTGCCGATCCACTGCTGGACCCCGTCCTCCTTGCAAACCATTGGGAATAATCTTGGTAGATACATTGATAAAGCCAACCCCAAAGGGAATTACTTTCGTTCCAGAATTTGTGTGGAACTAGATCTCGAAGCTAGTCTTCCAGGAGCTATCAAGATAACGGTGGGAGAATGACAACATTACCAAAATTTGGATTATGAGCAGCTTCCTTTCAAATGCCGTCACTTCGATGACTACAACAACTTTCAGAAGAACTGCCCAAAACTGTCCCCAGAGAAAACAGAAAAGGAAGCAGAAGAAGGATGGACGCATACCTAACGGGCTCAAGCAAACCCTAAGAAATCTCATAAAAGAGAAGTGAGAAATCCAAGCCCTTCAAATTCCATAAAGGATGACATTACACAAAAATCTCATTTAGAGGCTGAAAACATGTTCGCAGAGCTGTAGAAAAACACGGACGAACTAAGGTCTAATGTAGAAACAATCAATGTGGAAGAAGAAATGGGTAAGAACCAGACGACCTCAAGGCCTAGAACAGAAGGAGAAGGTCCCCCTGACCAAAGCAGGCCTCATAAATTTCCAGGCCAGCCTAACCCTAAAGATTTAGATTCAGAAGATGATGAAACAGAGGAAGAAGAAAGAGAAAATAAACCTATCTCAGTTCTCGCAAAGAAAAACTAAAAGAGGAAGGATAAGGAATGCAAAGAGGAAGCCACCTACAGAGACAAACTTCTTGGAACCCAATCAACGATGAGTCTATGATGAATCCCATATCTACTAGACAAAAAGGCCAAGACTCTAAAGGGGCCGCTCACCTCCCGAAAGGTAAACAATGAAGATGGTATCCTGGAACTGTAGGGGATTAGGGAAAAGTGAAAAACTTGACACAATGAAAGATCTTATTCGGATCTCCAATCCCAACATCCTTTTGGTACGGAGGAATTTGACTTCCTTCAAGCTACTCAGTATTTTTGGAGAAATGGTGAAGGTATAGCAATAAGTGCCAGGGGCGCATCGGGAGGGTTGGGCACGCTGTGGAAAACCTCCTCCATCAAGCTCATTCATTCATGCTCTTGCATGCATTGGATTCTTTAAAGTATTTGACATAAGGACTCCAACCACTTGGTAAGTATCTTAAACATTTATGTTCTTGCTTTGTTTTTAGAAAATAAATACTATTGGTAGAGTATTTAAGCCAATCTAAACTCCCTTCACCGTGCGAATGTCATTCTGGCTGGAGATCTCAATATAGCTCTCTGTGTCAAAGAGGAAAAAGGGGAGTCAATTGTCAGAGACCCTCTGCGAGAAACAATGGAAGACTTAATGTGGGACAAGGATCTTGAAGATATTGAACCATCCCAGGGTCTCTACACTTGGTCCTATAGAAGGCTTGGACCTGGTCACATTGCATCTAGGATTGATAGGTTCCCAGTCCAGCAATCACTTCTCCTACTCGGATTCAGGGTTGACTTGACCATCCTACCTTTTAGTATGTCAGATAACAAACCTGTCCAGTTGGAAATTTTAGAGGAGAAGAACCTTAGTCCCATTCCTTTTAGATTTACTCCAATCTGGATTAAGTAGAAGGGATTTACCGATCTAGTCCAGTCAGTCTGGGATAAGTCGGTTTCAGGCTCCCCCTTTTATATTTGGAAAGAAAAGTTAAGGAGTCTTAAGGCGGCTCTCAAAGCTTGGGAAAAATAACTGAAATCTCCTGCCCATCAAAGAATTGAATCCCAACAAAACATTGATCAGCACCAGAGATGGAAAGAAGCCCATCCTATGGATGTGGGAAGTTTGGAAAAGGAAACCTCTCTCCACACAGTCCTGCATGCAGCTTGCAGCACAGAGGAAGAGTACTTGAGGCAAAAAACGAGATACCTTTGGCTTATTGTGGGAAATAAGAACACTAGCTTCTTTAACAAGCAAATTGAAGGCTGTAAGCACTTCAAAGCGGTGAAAGAAATTCAAAATTAAGGACAAATGGTTCATCACTTTGAGGGAATAAAGCAGATTGCTCACGAGCACTTCAAAAGTGTCTATACTGAAGACAACCTTCCTGGATCACTCCCTCCCTCTCCAATCCTCAACCTGATTCCTTCCATGGTCAATCGCACAACCAATGAGACCCCCCCTCACTGCCCCCATATCCAAAGAAGAAATAAAAAGAGCCTTATCTAGTATGGAATCTGACAAAGCTCCTGGTTCAAACGGTTTCTCAGCTGTAAGATCCTGGCAAACAATACGATGCTGCTGAAGCCAATCTTGATCTTCTGCCATGATAAGTCCATTGCCAAAGAAAGGATATCTGACACTCTTCAGAAATGCAGGCCTACCCCAGTTAAAGAACCTTGATGAGCTTATCTCAGTTAGTAGCTTTGAATCTTGTATATACAAAACCACCTGTATATAGCCAATACATGAAATTTTTACCTGCATGAACTCAACGCATTGCACACTTATCTGTAACTATAAATGAAACAAACTAAGCATAATCTTGAATAATATGAGAGAGTATGCATGAATAAATAACATACCATATTTTTTCTTACATTCGACAAAGTATGGGAAGAAATGAGGCTCGCTCAGAATCCCTTTTGTTGAAGAGAGTAATCTCACCCGTAGTTAAGTTAATGACTTAGGTAACCCACGGTATTTACCTACCTATGGTATTCACCCAAAGTATTCTTGTTTTATATTTCCTATTTAAACAGCTCTGAATAATGAGAAGACGAATCATCTGCCCGTATTGTTTCTGTTGCTACATTCTTTTCTTTCACATGGTATCAGACCCTAAGTCTTGATCCTTCCATTATTGGGGTAATCCTTTTCACAGAGTGGAAAGCACTCTAGCTCAAGCAACGATATCCCTGAAGATTTAGTTAGGAAAATCCCATCGAGAGAATACTGAAGATCCACAACAGCTTCCTACGCGCAAAGAGACCGTGGAAATCGCCATGATCGATGAATCTAATGCTCTAATTGCAAAATGATTTTTTTCTCAATGTGATTAGTAGTGGCAGGGAACCTGAGCAACAACATCGGCACTGTTGTGACTTCGGCCTTCTCAGTGCAGTTTCCTGTAGTGAACAGCCTTGGCGTGTCAATAGCAAGGCTCGACCTCACCCCCAACGGTGTCATTCCATTGAAGGCCGCGATTTCTGTTGATCAGCGTAGTTTCTTCAAATTTGAAGACCTCCAAGCTCTTCAAAAACATATCTCCATTGTCGGTTGAAGCTATAGGAGATGATGGGGATAAATCTCTGTTGGGTGCATTTGCATTTGGGTTTTTCTTCTCAGGCTGACGATTTTTAATCGTGGATGTGGATCTGCCACTGATTGCTAGTGTTTTTTTTTTGAAGAAGTACCACTTGCATTGCATGGTACATTCCCATCGCTTTAATGGAAAAGCGTGCCCTCTTCAGAGAACAGGTGTGGAGATCATCCTTCTCTACCGAGTAGTCCTCTCAATTCAGGTCATGTATGTGCTATTAGCAATTTGTATCAATGTTTTTGGCATCTGATCAGACATGTGCATCATTTTCCATCTGATCTCATCTTGACAGCTTAAGAACCCACGAATGTGTAGGAAGGCGGTGGCCCCCTGTGTTGGCGTTGTTGATCTTGTTCTCCTAGTTTTCCTTCGATCTCCGAGGAATCTTCCCTCAGACCTTCATCTTACATAGACTGTGTGTGTGAAATATGGTGTAAACCCTCTTCATTCCAGATCTGCACTCTAATATTTGGGTTATTTTCCAGATCTAATTTTTTTTTTTAGATCTTATTTTTCCATGATTTGCATCAGATCTCATAGTGAGCATTGTATTTGCATGGATCATTAAAAAAAAAAAGGTGAATATCTACAAGATCCGTGGAGGACTGGGCTCACTAGACCTCACCCAGCGCTTAGTTTTCAAGAACTAATCTTATTGACGGTTGTGATCTAGAAAAGAAGATCTATTCTTGAAGATGGTGCTACCAGAAGCAGTCCCAGAAGAATATCAAGATGTAAGAACTATTTTAACACCACAAGGTTTATGGCAGAGTTTTAATGGAGATGAGTATGATGTATGGAAAATCAAAGTAATTAATGCATTAAAATTACAAGATTTGTGGCACTTCATAGCTGAAGAGGATCCCATTGATCCAGAAAAGTTTATTGCTTTAACAGAATTTGAAAAAGAAAGAAGGCAAGTTGTTGCCTTATGTCTCATACAAGACAGTATAGACTATTCCTTATTTCATTACATTGTAGAAGCTGATACTCCAAAGAGAGCATGGGATACATTGAAAGAAGTCTTCAGTGAGGAACCAACTGTAGAGGAAGATGACTTTGTAAGTCAGGCAGAGCACCAGAAATCTCACATTGAAGTGGAAGACAGTCAAGATGACTGTGTCTATGAGGCAGCTAGTGATCATGTGATCCCAGTAAATGATGTTGATCCAGTTATGTTTGATGATGACAGTGAAAGCAAACCTGTCACTGCAGCGGTACTCAATGGTGTGAGTGATAGTCTATTTGAGCAAGAGATAGTTGATGGCAGCATAGAAGCTGCAATAGTTGCTGAGAATGAGCAACAACTAGCTGATAGCATCACAAAAGAAACAACATTATGCAGTCCACTCCAAAACCAGAAAACGAGAAGTTTGAGGGAGATCTATGAGTAGACTCCTGTTATTCATGAGCATCTACAATATGCTCTGTTTTCTTCTGATCCCACAATTTTTGAAGAAGTAGTGAAGGATGCACAGTGGGTTCAAGCAATTGAAGAAGTCAATAATGAAGTAGTTGTCATTGATGAGCAACACCAAGATGTGAATTCTCTCCAAGAAAAGATGAAATATATTCATATTTTTTTTAAGAAAAATGTTGAGTGTGCAGGTAAAGATGACAACCAGAAGAATCATGTTGAAACAAAAGATGAAGACTTTCACTATGTTCCAAAAGATGAAGAAGATCAACTATTTAGCATCAAGATCCAGAAGACAAAGAAAAAGAATTCCAAGTACACTTCAAGGAAGAAAGTCAAGCTGAAGTTTTTTGAATGAAATGTAGGCCTAGGTGAGACATAGACCTGCAGGCATCTTTAGGATGAAATGTAAGCCTAGGTGAGACATAGACCTGCATGCATCTTTGGGCATAGACAGTGCTAATGATGTACTACTAGTTGAGATTAAGGGGGTGTGTTGAAGAGAGTAATCTCACCAGTAGTTGAGTTAGTGAGTTACGTAACCCACAATATTTACCTACCTGTGGTATTCACCCACAGTGTTCTTGTTTTCTATTTACTATTTAAACAACTCATAATAATGAGAAGGCTAATCATCTGCCCGTACTGTTTTTGTTGCTCCATTCTTTTCTTTCACACCTTTGTCACCCTCTTAACTCGGCACCTGGCTACACATGTGGCTGCATGTCCTCTTGGCTCTAGCGGTAACAAAAACAAGTGATTCTTCACTGACTTATATATTCCAGTCCGCTCATTCTATAAATCCACCGCTATCTATTCCCCTCTTTTGCCAAAGCTCAACGCTTATGTTCTTACAATGTTTTCAGTTATCTGAGCTAGCAGTTTCGATCCTGTGGTCGTAAAAAATAAAGTGGTGTATTGAAGACTGAGGGAAAAGTTATTCCAACAACGAATTCCATTTCCTGAGACCTAAATTCATGGTTTTGGGGAAGGGCTTCAGTAATATCCACCAGATATCGATATCGATATCATCGAAGATATTTAAAGGCAAATATTGAAAGTCACCATTAAAACAAGCTCCTAGATACCTATTTATTGAAATGTTAACTAATTCGGGAAGGGATGTTGATTAAAATGGATGCTTTGGTGCTAAAACTAGTTTATCTCGTTGATTGATATTCTATAGTTGATCTGGTTGATTGATAAATTGCATCCGTTGATTCCGTTATTCTCGTTGATTGATATTCTATAGTTGATCTGGTTGATTGATAAATTGCATCCGTTGATTCCGTTATTCGGTAAAGGTATCAACGAGAAATTGTCGAGACATTTGAGAAAAGCTTGCAGCTAATGGTACATTATTTGTAAGTAGCACCTCTCAATTTCTGTCACTGATAGCTGCATCAGAAGAGTATTCCTGCATCAGAAGAGTATTCAAAATTCCAGGTAAAATAAATCTTATTTCCAAGGTTTTTATGAGACTAACCTTGCAAAAATTATAGATATTCTTTATAAAGAGTATTCTTTATAATTTATATTCTCATATCGTTCTGGTCGAAAAAAATGGAGTAAAGAAGAGTATTATTATTCATGCTTCTAAAAATTCTATGCGTCCTGAAATTTGAAGGATTTCAATTCTATTAAACATTAATCCCAAAAACATATGATTTCTAGAGTAGCTTACTAGATTGGCCAATTATGAAAAGCTTATAATTATTATGAGCAACATGAAATTGTTCAAGGGTTTGAATACTTTAAATATTATAATTATTCTGAGCAACATGAAATTGTTTGTAACTTTCATATTGTAAGGTTTTGAATACTGAAAAGCTTATAATTATTTTGAGCAACATCAAATTGTTCTCAACTTTTATATTTCGTCAATTACAGGGGTTTGAGTGCTAGACAGCTTATAATTATTATGTGCAACATGTAATTGCGCAAGCAGTGAATAACATAATGGCTATGGTTTTGATAATTGTGCAGTAACAAGTTTAGTCGTTTTATGATATGGTATCCTGTATTTTAACCAAAGTTGACACAATCTCTTATTGTGAGAAATTTCTTTTCAATTTCATTGGGACGATTTTGATTCATCTGGTGACAGTTCTGACAACCTGTTCTCTGACATCTGATATCCTTTCCTGAAGTGACGCTCATAATCCATTTGTCACCCTCATAGCTCAGCACCTGGCTACACACGCACCTGCATGTCCTCTTAGCTCTAGCTTAACACAAACAAGTGATTCTTCATTGACCTATATATTCCAGTATGCTCATTCTATAAATCCATCGCTATCTCCTCCCCTCTTATGCCAAATCTCAACGCTTTTGTTCTTACAATGTTTTTAGTTATCTGAATTAGCGGTTCCGATCTTGCACACGTAAAAAACTATGTGTTGTAATGAAGACACAGTGAAAAGTGATTCCAGTAACGACTTCCATTTGCTGAGACATGAATTCATGGATTTGGAGAAGGGCTTTAGTAATATCGACTAGATCTCGATATCATTGAAGATATTCAAAGGTAAAATTTGAAAGTCACCATTAAAACAAGTTCCTAGTTACCTATTTATTGAAATGTTAACTAATTCTGGAAGGGATGTTAACTAACGTGGATGGTTTGGTGCTAAAACTAGTTGATCTCGTTGATTGATATAATATAGTTGCTCTGGTTGATTGATAAATTGCATCCGTTGATTCAAAGATTTGGGAAAGGTATCAGCGAGAAAGTTTTGGGACATTTGAAAAAAGCTCGCAGCTAATGATACATTATTTGTGAGTGGCACCAGCGATAGACGCATGTGAAAAGTATTTAAACTTCCAGGCAAAAGAAATCTTATTTCCAAGGATTTTACTAACCTTGCAAAAATTATAGATATGCTTTCTAAAAAGTATTATTCATAATTTATATTCTCATATCATTCTTTAAAAAAAAACGGAGTAAAGAAGAGTATTATTCATGCATCTAAAAATTCTATGCGACCTGAAATTTGAAAGATTTCAATTCTATTAAACATTAATCCCCAAAACATATGATTGGTAGAGTAGCTTACTAGATTGGCCAATTAAGAACAAAACTAGCTATACCCTCTTCCCACGAACTGAGACAAGATGACTGGAAAATAAGGACCAACGTACATGTCTCAGACAATAAGCCAAAGGCATCTCTATAGAGCCACCATATATTCTTGCTCCTGCAAGGGTTTGAATCCTGTAAATATTAAGAAATATGTTATTCAAATATTATTAATATATGAGAGAAAAGATCTTAAAACTCAGATTAAACAAAAATATGTCAATGGCGTACTCACTCCAATTAAAAGAAATGTCCTTAGGTTAACTGGTGTCTATGCTCTTTGCAGTAGTATTTAGAATATGTCAATGAAGAAAAGCTGATTTAAGTTGCCTTACAATCTGAAAAGAGAGAACAATTAAGGGGAAAAAAAAGTGATTGCAGTGATTGGGAGAAAAGTGATTTAGAACTCTTATTAAAAAGGTATGTTAGTGAGGTAGCCTTATAATTTAAGAGAAATGTACTTAAATCTAATGGCAGCTTCTATGCACTATACAGTAGTCATGAAAACATACAATAGCATTTATGACTATAACATAGTACATAAAAGTCACCAAAATCATATGTTCGTTCATTTAAAGTGCTCCTGCAAACTGAGAAAAAATTGCTCATTGAAATGAATTTTTTTTAGAGATGAAACAGATATGGCTCTAACATAAATTAATGCCAACAAACTAAAATTTTAATTATCATGATGTAATCTTCAAATACCTAAAATAACCTACACTGGAACTATTGTATATTACTTATTAGTTTTAAATTATTTTAATCATTTTAATCCAAGATTCAAAAGATGGAATCATGAATATATTTGTCGCACCTTGACTTTCTCATCTATAAGAGCCTGGACAACAATACGACGTTGGTGAAGCCAATCCTGATCTTCTGCCAGGATAAGTCCACTGCCAAAGAAAGGATATATGTCACTCTTAAGAAATGCAGGACTACCCCAGTTAAAGGACCCTGATCAACTTATCTCGTTTATCAGCTCTGGTTCTTTTATATACAAAACTGCCTGTGTACCCAGCCAATACATGAACTTTTACCTGCACGAACTCAACACATTGCACAATTATCTGTAACTATAAATGAAACAAACTAAAAATAATCTCTAATAATATGAGAGAGTGTGCATGAATAAATAATATACCCTATTTTTTCTTCCATTCGACGAAGTATGGGAAGAAACGAGGCTCGCTCAGAATCCGCGTGTCACCCTGATAGCTCAGCACCTGGCTACACATGCACCTGCATGTCCTCTTGGCTCTAGCTGTAACACAAACAAGTGATTCTTCACTAACCTATATATTCCAGTCCGCTCATTCTATAAATCCGTCGCTATCTAATCCCCTATTTTGCCAAATCTCAACGCTTATGTTCTTACAATGTTTTCAGTTATCTGAGCTAGCAGTTTTGATCCTGCGCACATCAAAAATTAAGTGGTGTATTGAAGACTGAGTGAAAAGTGATTCCATCAATAACTTCCATTTGCTGAGACCTGAATTCATGGATTTGGAGAAGGGCTGAGTAATATCCACCAGATATCGATATCATTGAAGATATTCATAGGTAAAATGTGAAAGTCACCATTAAAACAAGTTCCTAGATACCTATTTATTGAAATGCTAACTAATTCTAGAAGGGATGTTGACTAACGTAGATGATTTGGTGCTAAAACTAGTTGATCTCGTTGATTGATATGCTATAGTTGATCTGGTTGATTGGTAAATTACATACGTTGATTCCGTTATTCGGTAAAGGTATCAGCGAGAAAGTTTCAAGAAATTTGAGAAAAGCTCGCAGCTAATGGTAGATTATTTGTGAGTAGCACCTCTCAATTTCCGTCAGTGATATCTCCATCAGAAAAGTATTCAAACTTCCAGGTAAAAGAAATCTTATTTCCAAGGTTTTCATGAGACTAACCTTGCAAAAATTATAGATATTATTTATAAAGAGTATTCTTCATAATTAATATTCTCATATCATGCTGGTCGAAAAAAACGGAGTAAAGAAGAGTATTATTCACGCTTCTAAAAATTCTAGGAGCCCTGAAATTTGAAGGATTTCATTTCTATTAAAAGTTAATCCCAAAAACATATGATTGCTAGAGTAGCTTACTAGATTGGCCAATTATGAACAAAACAAGCTATACCCTCTTCTCACGAACTCAGACAGGATGTATAAAAAATAAGGACCAACGTACATATATTAGTCAGAATGTCTTAAAAATAAGCCAAAGGCATGTCTATACAGGCTACTGCATATTCTGGTTCCTGCGAGGGTTTGAATCGTGGAAAGCTTATAATTATTATGAGCAAAATGAAATTGTCCGTAACTTTAATATGAAATTGTGCAAGGGTTTCAATACTGGAAACATTATAATTATTCTGAGCAACATGAAATTGTTAGTAACTTTAATATGAAATTGTGCAAGGGTTTCAATACTGGAAACATTATAATTACTCTGAGCAACATGAAATTGTTAGTAACTTTCACATTGTAAGGGTTTGAATACTGGAAACATTATAATTATTCTGAGCAACATGAAATTGTTAGTAACTTTCACATTGTAAAGGTTTGAATACTGGAAAGCTTATAATGATTATGAGCCACATGAAAGTGTTCTCAACTTTTATATTCTGTCAATTGCAAGGGTTGAGTGCTAGAAAGCTTATAATTACTATGCGCAACATGTAATTGCTCAAGCAGGGAATAACATAATGGCTATGGTTTTGATAACTGTGCAGTAATGTAATTGCTCAAGCAGGGAATAACATAATGGCTATGGTTTTGATAACTGTGCAGTAACGAGTTTAGTTTTTTATGATATGGTATCCTGTATTTTAACCAAAGTTTAGCGACCCAATCTCTTATTGTGACAAATCAGTTTCAATTTCATTGGAAAGATTTCGATTTATTTGCTGACAGTTTTGACAACCTGTTCTCTCGACATCTGACCTCCTTTCCTGAAGTGACGCTTATAATCCATTTGTCACCCTGATAGCTCAACACCTGGACACACATGCACCTGCATGTCCTCTTAGCTCTACATGTAACACAAACAAGTGGTTCTTCATTAAACTATATATTCCAGTATTCTCATTCTATAAATCCATCGCAATCTCCTCCCCTCTTCCGCCAAATCTCAACGCTTCTGTTCTTTCAATGTTTTCAGTTATCTGAATTAGAAATTTCGATCTTGCTCGCGTCAAAAATTAAGTGGTGTATTGAAGACCGAGTGAAAAGTTATGCCAGCAATGACTTCCATTTGCTACGACATGAATTCATGGATTTGGAGAAGGGCTTGAGTAATATTCACAGGATCTCAATATCATTGAAGATATTCAAAGGTAAAATTTTAAAGTCACCATTAAAACAAGTTCCTAGATACCTATTTATTGAAATGTTAACAAATTCTGGAAGGGATGTTGACTAACGTGGATGCTTTGGTGCCAAAACTAGTTGATCTCGTTGATTGATATAATATAGTTGATCTGGTTGATTGATAAAAAAAACTCGCAGTTAATGGTACATTATTTGTGAGTGGCACCTCCCAATTTCCTTCAGCGATAGCTACATGAGAAAAGTAAATCTTATTTGGAAGGATTTTATGAGACTAACCTTGCAAAAATTATAGATATTCTTTATAAAGAGTATTATTCATAATTTATATTCTCATGTCATTCTAGAAGAAAAAAACGGATTAAAGAAGAGTATTATTCATGCTTCTAAAAATTCTATGAGCCTTGAAATTTGACATATGATTGCTAGAGTATTTTACTAGATTGACCAATTAAAAACAAACTAGCTATACCCTCTTCCCACGGACTCAAACATGATGACTGAAAAATAAGGAGCAACGTACACAGGATGTCTGAAAAATAAGCCAAAGGCATGTCTATAGAGCCAGCGCATATTCTGCCTCCGGTAAGGGTTTGAATCCTAGAAATCTTAAGAAATATGCTATTAAAATATTTACGTCGATAGGCGTTTATATCAATGATTTTTTTGGGGGATGGACTTGCTTGAGCAGATCATCACAGATCATCAAGATCCAGCAAAAACACGCCAAGTGGCGGACGATCCGCCACTTGGCGTGTTTTGCTGGATCTTGATGATCCGCTCAAGCAAGTCCATCCCCCAAAAAATATCATTGATATAAACGCCTATCGGCGTAACTAGGTTAACTAGCCGTAGAGTTAGGAGTTTGTTAGGAGATGAGATTGCGCTTGAGGAGTCGTTAGCTGCCGACTAGGAGATATGTGGAGTCTGTTAGGAGACGTGGCGGTGGAGGAGATAAGCGTGGAGGAGATACGTGGAAGAGTCTGTTAGCTGCCGAGGAGTAGTGGTGGAGGAGATACCTGACACAGCTCAGTTTCCAATTTCGCTTCTTCCTGTGTCGTCCTGGGGCATTCGCCATCCTGGAGCATTCGCCGATTCGTCTTGGAGAATTCGCCGTCTTGGAGCATTCGCTGGAGCGCCTATGCAGTAGAGGTAAGCCTCAGATCCCCGAACGCTCACAGATTTCGACTGTGAATCTATATTACTATAATTTATAGTAAATCCAGTTTTCAACTTATATCACCATTAAAGCCAAACTTACCGAATGGATTGAAGTCAGAAGCTTGATATCCCACCCTAGAGCCCACACAGAGGGATGATTTCGTTAAAAAATTAGGGTTACAACTGCTGATTGTATAGTGGCCAGAAAAAAAATTAAGGCTGAATATCTTTTGCTCATTTTACCCTGTAACCGACAAAGAAAAGACCATGGTTAGAAATAGATCAATCAGTCCCCTCTAGGCACAGAGATAGATATGTATATATGTCTAAGCATAAAGCTAATTACCTGTATAATAAACCAAGCTGACCAGCTAATGCAACTGGCGACGACTAACATGGAGCCCGTAGTCATATTCTCAGAAAGGTGACGGCCATAGTTTTAGTGGTATTACTTTGTATAATGTCATAACCATAGCCACACCAACGCAGATTATGGTCCCAAGTATCTTTGCCTGACCGGCCAAGCTTTTTATACCAACTCTTTCCAGTCTGCAAAAAGTTCAAAAATTTTCATTAGATAGTTAAATTGGGGACTGATGATCTCCATACGATTACCCAAAAGGAATAGCCATGAGAAACGTCATGGCAGGTAGCATGTTGCTCAGTGCACATGCAAACGTGGCTGAGGTATAACGCAGAGCTGCATAGGTATAACCTGTACATAGATTGATTGCATAAACAATCTCAAAAATAATGATCTCTTTTTAGAATAAGATAACGATTGAGTTTATGAAGTATTTACCCAAACAAAGCGCTAGAAAATATTTCACAGAAGATGTTGTTACCTCGCCAATCAGTTCCTTTCTATAGTCTCGTCAAAAGTATCTCCCAGTTTGTCTTTCAGCACTAGCGTCGACAAATCAAGAACCTTGGTAGGGATGTTCTTCGAACACCCCTTTTTGCACAGCTCGATCTGATCTTCGGCTGCTTCATCTTTCTTTGGAACTTCTTCCACCATTTTTTCCCCCTTAGGTGAACTATTCTTCTTCTACTCTGTCTCTGGCTGCTCTTAGGCATCGGCATCACCTTCCACCCTTCTAACTGCTGCGGTCCTCACGGGCTTCGGTGCAGATGAAATCTTGCGGTTTGGGGTCCCCTGAACTCGATCAATGGACCTGTCTGTAGCTTCAGCTTTGTTCTTTGTCAAAATTTTCTTGTTAATAAAAAATCGGACGGCCAGCTTCTCCGCAATCAATTTCTTCTTCTTCTATGAGGCACAGTCGCTACCACTCGTCTTGCCAGAGGAGAAGGATTTGTCTCGTGAAGAGGGTTTGTTCTGCCTATTTGAAAAGAATTCCATGGCTTTAAGTAATATTTGTGACTTGAATTGACAATAGGAAAACAAAAAGGCTCTGTGAATCCAATTACCTAACCAACTATCAATGCAAGTCTGTCACTCGATAACCCAGACCAAAGATCTAATAAAATCGCCGTAAATGGAATGGAAGACTCTGTGCTTTATAGTGTTAAATTGAGTTGACGACTCAAAAGAAAAAAAAATTGCTTCTGGGATTCGCAACGTGAAGGGTCAGGTCAGAGGGTTATGTGAATTAATGTTTTCACCTGCTTAAGGATTCGCAATAGTTTTTAAAATAGGGTAAATTAATGCTTCCAAATACCAAAACGCACTTGGCATTTAAATTTCCATTTATTGCATTATATAATATAAACACGAAAACCATCTCTGAATTGAATTAACACGCATGCTTTGAGAGGGAAGGAACAACGTTCTGTCTAATCAGATTCACAACAATGAATTAACACGCTTTGAGTGGGGAATGGGAAGGAACAATGTTGTGGATTTGGATTCGCAATCAATCGGCGGTGGGATTCGCAACGTGAAGGGTCAGGTCAAAGGGTTATGTCAATTAATGTTTCCACCTGCTTAAGGATTCGCAATAGTTTTTAAAATAGGGAAAATTAATGCTTCCAAATACCAAAACGCACTTGGCATTTAAATTTCCATTTATTGCATTGTATATTAATGAAAAACAATATTGTATATTAATAAAAAACAATGAAAAAGTGATATTTATGAATTAATGCATTGTTTAGAGATTCAGCCAGGCTTCACGCAGCCTTTGCGGGCATGTCCAAATGCATTTCTTGAAATGATGGTTGTAATGAATCACGACTGAACTATGTTTTTGTTTATGATTTTTATAATTTTCGATCATCGACCGCAGTTTAGTTAATTCGAAAAGTTAAAAATAGCTCACATTTCAAAAACGTTATATTTTGGTTCACGTTGATCATTATAATTTGAAGAAGAAATTTATATTTTGGTTGCATTTATGAACATTAACTATAGCCATTGAAATCATTAGCTGTATTCATTTCGATCATTAGCTGTATTTGTTCACTAAAAGATCATGCCATATTCCTTTTAATTCAGTTTGTATTCATATGAACTGGCTGTGAACTGATTTTAATTTGCTACTCGCTTTTAAAAGCATTTACTTCGCTTTAGTCCCTCGCGGAACATACTACTATAAATTATTTTCGACATCAACTTTTATTAGATAATAGTCTATTAAAAACTTAGCTTTACACAATCTCAAATCTTTTTGACTTTGACTTTTATTAGATACACGATTAAAAAATTTGCTTATCGTTGAATACGATATATATTTGACTTTTATTAGATACATGATTAAAAGCTTTACTTATCGTTAAATACAATATATATTTTATAATGTTTATTTTTAAAATATCAATGAACCATTTTTTTTCTGTTTCTAAAATTGTTAAAATAGGTTGCATATTTAACAAATACTTTTATTAATTATGAATGGAGTCTTAACATTTTTATTTTTAACAATTCATATTAAAAAAGCTTATTGTTTAATTTTACTTGAAAATTATATAATTATTTTTAAAATATTTTTTATTATTAATAATATATAGATTATTGATGGTTTTGATAAGTAACATGGTTCTCTTGGAATTGAGGAGGGATGTGGCGACACTTAAGAAGGTGTGAAAGAGCTGCGTCAAAGTGAATTTTCACTCATTATGGAAGTCACTTTTGTCAAATCTACAAAATTTAATGGACTAATATTCGTAGAGGTTGAAAAATTAATTGCACTGCAATGAAGGATTCACTTGCCTTGGATATTGTATGGGCATTTAAGCTTCCATTTATTACATGTGGATAAGTTTAGATCTCCTATGAAGTTTATTTTGAAGTGATTAATGAGAGTTTGTGGATTCTCATTATGAAGAGTAAAAGCTCTTTATTATTCTTGAGTTTTGGTGAAAGTTCTAGTTGTGGAAAAAAGTTACTGGAAAAAAGCGATTGCCCTGTAGAGGACGTCGTCTCCTATTATCTATATCCCATAAAGATTTTAGGCACCGGTCAATGCGCCTTGAGTTGGCACTAGATCACTTATGAGCCAACAATAAGGAGCCCCAAAATGCAGATTACTTATGAAGAAGGTTTTCATGCTTGCAAAAAGCACGATAAGTTTTCATTGGACACGGCGTGTAGTACGTGGAGGGATTGCTTCTATGTCAAGCAAGGACGGGCTAAGTAGAGTTGAAATTTCATGTGTATAAGAAAGATGTATACATCAATCTATATAACACTGCTGAAATCAAAGATGGTAATCAATCTTTGGGCCAATTTTTTTCTGTTTTGGTTTATGTCAAATGTTGTGGTGGACTATTTGTTGGATTCATTGCATGTCATTGACAGTACTCACAATAATTGATATAGAAATATAATTCTGCCTAGCCACCTCCTAACTTAGATGGAGCTAGGTCACGGGAACAAATTTTTTTATCACAAATCTTCTTGTCACATGAGAAATGACAACACAAATTGGGGTATGGTGAATGAGGATGGATAAAAATTACATTTTAGTTGTAACGAATTGAACATTTGAAATTATATGAGTTAAGTAATTTAGTCATTTCATCTTTATTGTCTTGCTCTGTCACTATATAAGTGGTGTGTCTGTAATAAACTTTGAATTATTAATATACTAAAGAGTTAAACTATGAAGCACTGCCTTAACTAATAAACTTTGTTGTTCATGCACATCAGATTTTACATTTTGAAAGAAGCATGACAATACCGCAACAAATCCAACCATATTTGCCCAATGGTTTTGGGACTCAGATTTCCATATCTTCCCAATTATTCAATTTAGTACTGAATACAGCCAGAACAAGAGAAGAGTTTGAGAGAGCTTGGGAAGCTTTAGCTCAACAAGAAGAAATTACTGACCAAATTAGAAATGCAAGACAACAAAATTAATATATATATATATATATATATATATAATCTTGCTTTTTTATATTACCTACTTTTTTGTAGGTATTTTTTTTTCAAAATACTATGTCAAATTTCCCTTTATGGATATGTGTTGTACCTATGTTTAAATGTTAATATATATATTCTATTGCATTTGTATATTATCTACTTTTTTTGTAGCTATTGTTTTTTTTCAAAATACTATGGAGAAGTAGCGTTGTTTTTCAAAATACTATATGAAATTTCCCTTTATGGATATGTATTACGGAAATGTTTAAATGCAACTCATGTCATTTTTTAAATCATGCTTCGTAATTTTTATGTGTAAGATTGTGACTATATATATATATATATATATATATATATATATATAATGTTTTTCCAGATAGTCAAAAATGCAATTTATGAATCAGAGTTATTTGTTGTTTTTATATAAAAAATTTAGTCCAGAGTCCCATGGTATTCATAAATTATAAATTTATGAATACCATTTGAGAGAGATGTGTCATCATGTCAGAAGTCAAGAGACATGTGCTCAGCCAATTGGTGAGGCCCCTCTTGCACATCCATTTTTTGGATGTTAGACTGATAAATGACAGGTCAATGACCTCAATATGTATAATCACGAGAAAACTGAAAAATGATACATTAGGTTCGTCCCATGGTATTCATAAATTATAAATTTATGAATACCATTTGAGAGAGAGGTGTCATCATGTCAGAAGTCAAGAGACATGTGCTCAGCCAATTGGTGAGGCCCCTCTTGCACATCCAATTTTTGGATGTTAGACTGAAAAATGACATGTCAATGACCTCAATATCTATAATCATGAGAAACCTGAAAATGATATATTAGGTTTTGATGAACATATATGTGGCCCAACCAAAAAACGAATTTGGATGTAGAACTCACATTTATAAATGAAAAGTTGAGGGATCTCATTTAGCATTCCATTGTTGGATGTTAGACATAGGATACATAACATTGACATGTTGTTTATCACTGTAACATCTGCTTTTGGATGTTGGACTCATAAAACACATGTCAATGACCTCAAAATTGAAATTGGAAGATCAATTTTGTTTGACATAGACATTGATTTATGTCAACAAATGAAGTTAAGTTCCATGTATAAAATGGTAAAATAAATATTTTTCAATTTTATTGGTTTTGTTCATAACCATATGTTTTTTCATTGTTTTGTTATATAGCTACAAATGGATCCTGCCATCTGGAGTTTGTTGCCAATGGAGATATTGGAATTGATTTTTTTGTGGGTTCCTTTTTCGACATTGATCCAGTTGGGATCAACTTCTAAACATTTCCAGGCAATTTTGTGGCAACGAGCATTTAGAACTTCTTGGTTGAACAATCACATAACTGAAGTTGGTTTTTTTGTTGAAGTCTGGCGCCCATACGAGATCGAAATACTATATAAGTTTATAAATTCTGTAGGCCATACGTCTTTTCTGCATATTACCAATCCAAAAAACAATTATTCAGTTGAATGCATGGCTGGTTCAAATATTTTGCTATCAATGTTTTGTTCATTGCCAGGTCACAAGTGCTACTTTATTATTAACCCATTCAAAGGATGGTTTTTATATATAGGCGTGATTGAAATTGGAGTGCTTGGATTCTTCACACTCATAAGCAACATCGGTGATCACAAACAGGGATGGATAGTTGTTCGTCATGAAGAGAACGAACATGGTTCAATATTTTTTGTGTCTAGCAATGTGAATAGAGATTGCAGAGAAATTGATGCAACTAGCTTCATTCCAACCCCTCCTAAAGATGCAGTTTTTTTTAATGGAAAAATATATTGGATACATATGAGAATCGTTTCAGAGGAAGATGCTCTATATTCCTATAGTATGTGGTCACTCGACATTGGATTGAACAAATGGGTTGGTCATGCAATTCATACAGGACGCATCAAATGATCCATGTGTTTGACTGTACATCAAAACCAATTGTTATGTCTTGTGAACGATGGTAGGACAACTATATGGTCCATAACTGAAATGATAGATCTGAGGATTGGTGCATGGGTTTTGGATATTTGGAAGAGATTTGAGCTGGACCCTTTTAGAAGTTATGAGACTCCATATAAATACACGTTGTCCAAGGTACCTTCCATTTCAGGCTGTGGGGATTTTTATTCTGATGTGTAGGTATGGCCAAATCCCGTACATATATTATGACCTCAACACTTGCAGGGTTACTCATGTAGGACCCGATGAAGGATCATTGCTCTGAAGTCATCGATTGCCTATGCCAGTAGACATCCAATGTACCAACATTGTAATGTCTAGAAATTTTTGCCCTCTAACTCCAAGCATGAAAGCATTCGACGATTTACTCCCTTTTCCTACAAATTGGGATGATTCGTTGGAGCGTTATGGCATGTAAACAATATGGAATTTTTTGTTGTTGTTGCATATTTTGTGAATTTTGATCATCTTTTTATATTTTCTACATCCATGTAATCATTAGATATATATCTAAAAAATTATATTGCACCAAATAATATCCATTGTGGATGTTATGTTTTCTTGTAGTGTATGTATTTTTTTGCGATCATCTTTACATTTCATCATTTTATATTGTACTTCAATTGTACAAGTAACATGCAAAAAATGTTTCCCTTATTCTAGCACTTTTAAATTATACTTATGCCTACAAAAAAAAACCTGTGATTTCTGAGTATTTGGAACTGAAGGCATATTTACATCAATCCATTTGCTAACTGATTCTCTTATTTTGTGTTATAGAAATGGACATGGTCCTTGCGATTTGGAAATCTCTGCCAATAGACATACTTGAAATGATCTTTCTTTGGTTGCCTTTATCTATGATTATCTGTTTGAAAATGGTTTGCAAAGGTTGGAATCGTATTGTGTTCGAAAACAATTTCATCTCACAATGGAAACACAATCAAACAAAAGAATATGGAGTTTTGGTTGGTTTTGGCTCTTCTGGTAGACATCGGTTCGTTGGCCATTACATTAGCCAAATAGGAAAATGTTCCTCTCTTTCTATGCAAGTCCTAAACAACGACTACAAAATTGAATCCACATGTGGTTCAATTGTTGCAGTTTCATCCTCCAGTATCTTATATCGAAAAAGAAACTACTACATTGCCAATCCATTCACAAAGACTTGTACATTTGTAGGGTCTCTTGGACTTGGTGATTGGGGTTTCTTTACATTGTTGAAAAATTTTGAGCAACAAAAATACCATTGGGTAGCATTGAAACATATTTATGCAGAATTTCAAACAAAATATTTTATTTCTAGCAGTATCCATATGCAATGGAGACAAACATGTCCTATCGATGGCGATGTTTTGCGGCCCAAAAATCCTATATTGTATAATGAAACAATGTTATGCGTGGATAGTCATGTGGTTTCTAGAGATAATCATATATGTATATACAAGCTATGTTGGATAGATATTGAGGATAACAAATGGGGGTTCCAGTTTATTCCACACTCGAATTCAACATTATCGATTAGCCTAGCATGTTATCGCAATGAGCTTGTTTGTTTTATCAATGATGGGAGAACTACAGTGTGGTCTATAGAACCAACAAAAAATCAAAATGATTCAACAAGTTCTTCGATAAAAAATGGATGTTTAGAAGGTGGATTGCAATGGAGTATCATGTCTAATTTGACCTCGGGCATTAATGGCAAATGCAGTGGATATTTTCCTATTGCAGCACTTGATAATTACTTGCTCATGTGCAAATACGACTGTCTTACTTTTGGTTTCTATGACTTCATCGACGCACATTCTAATTTTGTAAGCGAGGATAGAATGTTGGATTCTGCATTATCCAAACTTGAAAATCCAACACACCTAAGTGTTGTTGAGCTTGTAGACAACATATCCATCATTCTAAGTTGCCCAAACATGGATTCTATTGATGATGTGTTTTCAATGGGATAATATAAATATATATGGCATGTAACTTACATGTATGTTATGCAAGTTGACATGTTTGGATGGTTCTTAATCATACTTATTCAAAATATTTCTTCCCAACCTACTTTACCGGATTTTTGGCAGTCAGTGCTACATATGGAATTTTACTTACCTGTACTTATGCAAATCGACATCTTCAATACTTCATTACCATGCTTATTGGATTTGTCTCTTCTGATGTTTGCCAATTTACATTCTCTATGAAATAGAAATTATTCATACATGCCAATTTTTATTTTCTTGGATACAAAACTTGATTACAATATTATTTTATATCTTGGCGATCTTCGGCAATACAAATATTATAAGCTAATATTTGAATAAAGTTCAAAACTCTTAGAAATATTAAAAGATAATCTTTGAATAAAGTTGAAAACTTTTATGTTTGTGTTTCTTTTTGCTATACCTGTAGCATGACTTTGTACACTAATATGGTTTGACATAAACTAATTTTTTTATGCTCATGTAGATATGTTGTCAGAGAAAAATAATAATTGGAGCAATGAGAAGAACTTGATGGAAACATCATGTCACACAAAAAATGAATCCTCATGAAAACACTATAATAAAAAAAAGGAAGGCATTAATAGGAAACGTCGTTTAATATACCAAGAGAATAGTGATCAAATTGGCGAACAAATAAGAGAATGACATGGTCATTCCTTTGCAAATGTCATTGATTCTTAGGGGGAGCCCACTAAATTCTAGAGCATATCTGATATAATGAGGAGATGAAATCGCCGAAGTCAATTTATATCATCAACTCCAACATATAGCAACAACTGTAACGAAAGGTTGAATGAAGTTATTTAACCTTTCGTAGATTATAATTCGGGCGAAACGTTTTCTAATCATGGCATCGAGGTATAAGGATTACATGGAATTGTCTATACTTGAAAAATTATTTATCTATACAATATAGATATACTTACATACATTTTCAATGTTTAGATAACTACTCGCAACAATTTTCTGAATCAATCATTTGATGAGCGCGAGGAAGCTATGTATACAAATCAACCAGAAATAGTACAAAATGATAACACCAATACAGCTGAAAGAAGCAGTGGTATAAGAAAAATTTCTCTTGGAACAACAAAGGACACGATTTCCAAGTCTGCTATGAATGACTCACACAGCCACGCAAACAATGCATTGTTAATGAATGAAGATCAAGGGTTTCGAAATCAACTCAAAACCGGTTTGCAAATGTCCAGTCCAACAATAACTATTTCTATTGGAACAACCAAGGTATTGTTTCACCTATCCATGAAAACAACCATGCATTTGACCTTGATCAAAATAAGGTAGTATTAGATACAATACTATTTCATCTTCGTGTTCAATAATTCAATCAGAAATCGTTTTGAAATTCCAGGATAGTAGCATCCATGGACATAATTGTCGAAACGACATGACATCAATCAATGTCATTCTGTCTTCTGGTGACAATGACTCTCTACAAAAGGTCGGTCAAAATTATGTTGTGTGCAGCCAACCGAAGAACATGGACCTCAATCAGGAAAACAATTCTACAACAATGAATGATCAAGCAATGATTCAAAACCA
The DNA here is from genome assembly GCA_001517045.1 of Pseudotsuga menziesii. Taxonomy (NCBI): domain Eukaryota; kingdom Viridiplantae; phylum Streptophyta; class Pinopsida; order Pinales; family Pinaceae; genus Pseudotsuga; species Pseudotsuga menziesii. The sequence continues at coordinate 405,929 of LPNX010091129.1, forward strand.
GATCACGATCAGTAGACCAAGTGGAGATGAAGAAAGGACTATTTTTCTTGGAACGTCAAAGGTCTTACTCAACCTATTCATACACAACTTCCATATTTAGATCTTACCAGAAGATTTGACATAATATTTAACAACGACATTTTCACTTTTCAGGATAATAGCGTCGAGGCTCGTTGAGGACACAACATTCAAACCCCAACTCATCTGAAGAATATGATGGCAACCAACCTTCATTATACTTTTCATGATGAAATCAATTTGCGTCAGGTTTCAGGCGATGGTACTCGACAAAGGCAAGTCAGGAATCTACATCATCGCAACAACAGAGGAGAGAGATGTCGACATGTCTCGCCTCACTTTGCATTGAATGGTAACGTCCATGCTCAAGATCCAGGTTTAAATATACATACATCAGGAAACATGGTTGAAATTTTCCATCAAATGTCCTGTTTCCATTGAGAATTTCGTGCCGAAATTGATAAATTATCAATTGTGCAAATGTGTAATGTTTGTCATGAATCATACCCTGGAATGAATGTTTTCAGACGAGATGAAGGACCTATTTGTGTGAGATGTAGGAAAGAGTTTGGTACCCATCATTTTTCTCGAGATAACAACATGAATCCTGGCAAACAACCTCCTATTTTATCAATTTTGACACAGGTTGAAGAAATGTTAATAGCACGAGTGAATCCAATACTATAGGTCACACATGCACGTGGAGGTCAATATAAATACAGTGGCCATACAATTAGCTTCCCACAGGATATTGTTTCAATTGCTAAGACTCTTCCTCGTCGAATAGAAGACCTAGACATATTAATTGTTAGGAGAGAAGGGCCTCCATCCAAGCACTATGATTGCATTGTTAGTAGGTCGCGAGTAATGGATGCATTGCATTACAAAATACGGATGGAGAAATATTACCGAGATGTTGAAGTTGATCCAGAATCAATCATATGTATCCTAGACCAGCCAACAGATGTCTCCTCTAAATTGCGTTATATCAACTCTGACATAGCTGACTCATAAGAGATTGATGAAGACATTGATAGATTTGGAACTCATCGACTCGAAACTCATCCTTCATCCTTTACATCTAGAATGCCAAATGCACAAAGAGAGATAGAGGAGATATGAAACTTTGTTAACAAAGAATCTTCTTTGTCATATTTAGATATGGAATGGCCAGAGATTGGTTTGTCTCCAATAAATGAATACAACACAGAAGGTTTGTTTGGCATGGCATTTCCAACATTGTTTCCCACGGGCACTGCTGATTGGTTGCAACCACGTTTGAAGGATGCCCGCTTAAATGAGTATGGGTTGCACCTACTTCAATATTGTGATCAAAGGTTTGGAAAACATCCAAGGTTTCGGTATTTTGTATTGAACATGATAATGAGACATTGAATCCAAGGAACAACTGCTCTATTCATGAAAAAAAACATTGAAGATGGCATACCTACCACAATTGAAGATTTACGTAAGGAGATTATTGAATTCCCTGATACCAAATTAGTTGAACGATTGATGCGTTTTGGTTCATGTCTTCGAGGAACGAAGGAATAATGGAACATATGTCACAGTGAGCTTACTAACATGATATCACAAATTGGTTGCCCAACTTTGTTTTTCACTCTAAGTGCAGCTGATACCAAGTGGCCAGACCTACATAAAGTTATGCCCAATTCTGCAATTGTATTTGCACAGAACCGAAATAGATGGAGAACCAATAATGTTATAAACTATACACATATTGTTGCAAAGTATATGCATGAACATTTCAGTATATTCCGTGACGAAATCATTGTAAACTACCTTCATGCTAAAGACTACTGGTACAGGTATGTCGTTTCCTTATTCTATTTTTCAATCTAACATGTTAAATTATTACTTGAAATTTTGTTGCAAGCTAATATTATTGAAACATGATGAGTTTCATAGGTATGAATGGCAACATAGGGGATCAACACATATCCATGGATTTCTGTGGTTAGAAGGTGCACCAGACATGGAACAACTGGATTGGATAGACACGATAAGAGTTGATACAGCAAGACGATACTTTGACAACTATGTAACAACATGGAATCCTCATGATGCTCACCATAGGAATATATCTATTCATAGACCTCTAGAGGAAGATCCTTGCTTATTGGATACCAGTGAAATATTCAATACAAATCCCATTAACGATTATGAGCAACTAGCGAATCGAGTGCAATGAAACACAAGATGCAGTGTTCATTCATGTTTACGTAAAAAAGGTTCCTCCTACATGTGCTGATACAATGCACCATGGGAACTTCAAGACCAGTCGAAAATATTTGTCAATGACAAAGGACACAAAAAATATGAACCTGCTCGCAACGACGACAGGTTAAATGTCCATAAAATTCCTCTTCTTTCAATATGGCGTGCCAATGTTGATTGCCAGTTGGTTCTTTCACGTCATGCAGTTTTGAAACACATTGCAAAGTATGCTTCAAAATCAGAGAGAAGATCAGAAAGCTATCAAGACATGTTGACAAGAAATTCCAATGTTGTTGACTCTGACATTCCCTCTATATGTGCATATAAAAAGTTTCTTGCTGAAACAATTGTGGAAAGAGATATAGGAGCACAAGAAACCTGTCATATGTTGTTAAAGCTTCCTCTTGTTATTTCTAGCCATAGCTTTGTTTCAGTTAATGTTGGCAGAAAAATATTAAAAAGAGTTTCTTCCAACTTGGATAACAAAAAATTCCCAACAGGGTTTGGGTTTCTAGAACACTACCAAAAGAGACCTCCGTTTCTGGAGCACTTATCTTTGATTTAAATTGCACGATCATGGTCTTTAAGTGGTCGACATCAGAGAGAACCATGGAAGCCAAGAGATACACCTGCGATAGTTCATGTATGGCCATGGTTCTGTGAATTTCCTAACAACAATTCGGATTCCTTTGAGTCATTTTGCCTCAGTGAATTACTTCTCTATAAACCGTTTAGAAACATTCAGATTGATATTGGAGTCAGCATAGAAATTATTATTCATAACTGGAGGATCCTTAGATATTGAGCTTGGCATGTCAATAGAATACCTTTAGAACCATATACCAATGAAGAAGATGACGATACACATGAGGATGAAGTGATTCATGAGAATGACATGGATGAGTGGGAGATGTTGTCACATCTTATTCCTCCTAATACTGTTCAAGTTTCAGACATTGATACTCTTAGTCGCAAAGACTTTGACTTGATCCATGCATGGAATAGTACTACAGGTTGGAATAGAAACTTAGAGGACCCAACAGATTTCATAAAAAATGTACGCTCAAGAGGATCCATACCAGATGTCTCACATTCTAGGTCGGCTTCTCCATCCTCTTTTTCTGATAAGCCGCACGTCTTTGTTTTGAAACTATTATTGAACATTTCCATGAAGGACCTAATGCAGACCCGCTGAAGATGATAATTCAAGGAACTACAGGGACAGGAAAGTCTTACCTTATACATTGTCTTGGACATGAATTTTCAATGCATTCCATAAATGGAAAAATCCCTTTGCTATTGTTGGCACCTACATGAATAGCTGCATTCAACATACGAGCCAAAACAATTCACTTGGCCCTTAGAATCCCTATTAAAGACTTGAAATATTTACAGGGTGAGTCACTTTCTGTATTGCAATAAGAAATGTGATATGTTACACACATTTTAATTGATGAAATGAGTTTCATTGGGTCAAGGTTGTTCATACAAATTGATTCACGTCTTCGGGAGGCCTTTCCTGAAAAAAAGGTCAGTTCCTTTTGGTGGGAGATCATTGATTCTTGTTGGAGATCTTGGGCAGTTGCCTCCTGTCAAAGATACACCATTGTACGTAGGAAACACGGCTGGAAGGGTGTTATGGAAAGATTTCAGAAAGGTTGTTACATTGGACACGATATTTCGTCAACAAGGCACAGATCCAAATCAAGTCAAATTTAAGAGGTTGCTAACCAACATCAGAAATGCAAACCCAACAGTATATGATTCGAATATTTTAATGTCATGAACAGATGCAAATATGGATGGTACTGAAAGTAATACTTTTAGTTCAGAAATCCATTTGTTTCCTACGAACAGCTTGGTAAATGTACATAATTGATGCATGCTAAAGTCACTTGGAATTCCTATAGCACGATGCATTGCTGAACATACGAAGAATAAATATTTTTATGATGCTGATGATGACGAGCTTCAACAAGAAGTGGCTTTATGTCCTGGTCAGCGAGTGATGTTGACGTGTAACTTGTGGGTGGAAGCAGGGTTGGTAAATGGAGCACTTGGGACAGTTGAAAACATCTTTTTCTCTGATGGATCCAAACCATCACAACTGCCAATGTATGCTACAGTCTCATTTGATGATTACATTGGTTTACCATGGGACATCAGATATCCCAAAATTGTTCCAATAACACCTATTGCTAGAGGAAATCGCAAGCAAATCCCATTGCGTATGGCTTGGGATCTTACCATACACAAATCACAAGGTTTGACTTTACAAAGAGAAACCATTGATATCGGTATTGCAGAGAGGCAAGGTTTAAATTTCACATCAATTTCAAGGGTAAAATCTATCGACGGTTTACGAATATCTCCGCCGTTTACATGTGAAAGGTATTCAAAAATGGCGAAAAGTGCATATGCTACAATCAGGAAAAAAGAAGAACAATGGTTGGAATCCATTTCAGCTTAAAGATCACAACTATTAGGTTATTAGGTAACTTGATTGTTTATTGTATAGATATTTATATTGACATGTTTCGTTGTTATTATTTGAATTGGTAGGAATAAATATAGATTGCAAGAGAACAAACCAATTTACAAACTAACATAGTTTAATCTCTATTTATTCATTGTCTTTTCATATAGTTGTCGAGAATAATATTTTTTCCTATATGTTAACATACACTTTTTCAATATGTTCAATTACAATTCAATTTACAAGCATTTGTTAAGTTGTACTACGACATAAAAACATAGTGGCAGCCATGATTTTTTTACTAATTTATTTGCATTTTTGTTCTTCATATTCTTTTCTATGTGTTGAAAGAGTAAAGATATAGTTAGTTATCTATTTTTTTTCATAAGATCCTCACAACTAAATGTATTTTTTTTTTTAATTTTGTTTTATCGATTAAATGTGAATGTACCGATGAAATGTGCCAGAAAAACAGTATTGAATGATAGCTTACGAGATGGCATGCCAATGATTTTGACATATATAACCATGACCATGCATGTTACCATTTTATGCAACTTACATTTTGTTATATTGTATGATTTAATTGTTATTGATATATTAGAGTTTTAGTGCTTATGCCACATTTCCTCCAATGTTGTTTATTGTATCATTTGGTTAACATTATGTTCGAATTCATAAAACCAGATATGTTTTTATTTTCCAGATCTTTGCGTCAAATCCAAATAAAAAATGGATTTAAAAAAAATCAAACATCGTCCAATAGTATGCATCAGACACCTCATAGATGAACCAAGGTTGAGGCGTCGATTTCGGATACATGTTCTACATCCTGGAAGAGGAAACCTTTCCAAACCAGAAATTCAAAAGGAGATAGGGAAGAAATTTGGCATTACTGGTACACAACAAATATTTATTTACGGTTTTCGTATGTATGGACAAAGATATTTAGGTTTTGGGTTGGTATATGAAAATCTTGAGGATGAAATAAAATATGAGCCTAACCACAGATTGGTGAAGAACGGAATTCGTGATCTTGGCAAGAAAACCCCAAAAAATACTGAAAAAAAGCAAAGAAAATTCGTGGTGTCATGCCAAGAAAATAAAAAGATTGTTGAGCCTGTGTCATCACCATCTACATAAAAAAAATAGTGAGAGTCCATTTTCTTTCTGTTCGCATCATTGTATTTATTCAGTCTATCGTTGCATACAGTTATCTAAATGTGTTGAAGATATTTTATAAGTTTGAATAATATTTTGAATTTTGAATTGTTCCTAAGTAATCTGTTGTCAACCGATATCTTATTTATAAGTAGTTTAAATAGTTTTGTGTGCTGGTTCTAATAAATTATTTTTATGATTTGTTATGTTTCTACTGCAATATGGTAATGTTGGTTGCTGGATTTTTTTTACATGATGCCATTAATTAAACTGTTTTGTAGTAGTTGGGTTTATTTTTGTTTTGAATTTATTTTCGCATTCTGAAATCGATGAGGGGTTGTCTTGGATTCTCATGCTCATTGGTGCTTATGGTGTCTTTTTCCATTGGCTCATGGTTATGTTCTACTGTGTCTATGCTGAGCAAAGAAATTATTTTTATCATTTACTATGTTTCTATTGGTAATAACTATGTATATTTAATTTTATTTATGAGTAGCTTAAATAGCTTTGTGTGTTCGTTCAAAGAAATTATTTTTATGATTTGTTATGTTTCTATTGGAATATGGTAATGTTGGTTGCTCGATTTTTGTTACATGATGCCATTAATTAAATTGTTTTGTAGTAGTTGGGTTTATTTTTATTTTCATTTTATTTTTGCATTCTGAAATCAATGAAGGGTTATCTTGGATTATGATGTTCATTGCTGCTTATGGTGTATCCTGACATTGGTTCATGGTTATGTTCTACTATGTCTGTGTTATGTAAAGAAAATATTTTTGTAATTTATTATGTTTCTGTTGGTAATAACTATGTATTTTTAATATTTATTTTTAGTTAAATGCAAATGGATCGGAGCATTTGGAGTTTACTACCACTCGAGTTTCTAGATATGATTCTCCTATGGGTGCCATTTTCAACATTGGTTCATTTGCGATCAATCTCTAAACATTGTGAAGAGCTATTGTCCAGGCCATCTTTTGTTAGCGCTTGGAAAAATAAAAATATAACAGAAACTGGGCTTCTAATTGAAATATTGGGACAATATCAAAACCATTTTGTATATAAGTTTATCAATCGTATAGGACATACATCTTTGTTGCATGTCCCTTATCTAGAATATAGATATATGATTGAATTTACAGTTGGTTCAATCATTTTGCTCTCAAAACATTGTCCTCTACGAGGGCATAAGGATTATTACATCGTAAATCCATTCATTAAGCGTTTCTCAAATATAGGAGTTATTGATATAGGAGACTATGGTTTCTTTTCTCTAATAGGAAACACTGGTCAACAAAAACATGGATGGATACTTGTATGTCATCAGCGTACTGAGCATGGGCCTAAATTTTTTATCTGCAGCAATATCCAAAGAGTTTGGAGAGAAACAATTGGTGCTAATGGTGAACCTACTGCTCCTAAAGATGCTATTTTTTATAAAGGAAAAATTTATTGGTTGCATGTGAAAATAAATTCTGAAGAAGGTGCCTCGTATGTGTACAGATTGTACTCGCTGAACATTGAAATGAATATATGGGGTATGCATTCAATTTACACAGGGCGTAGGAAATGATCTATGTGTCTGACCTTACACTGCAACCAATTGATATGTCTTGTGAATGATGGTTTTACAAGTATATGGTGCATAGATGCAATCCAGGATTTCAAACGCGGTCAACATTGTGTTCAATAAACAGATAGTCATTTTGAGGATGGTAAAGGGTTAAGATGGACCCTTTTACAAGGTATGACCAGAAATATAAATAGATATTGTTCAAACTATCTACCATTCCAAGTAGTTGGAAATTCTATATTGATGTGCAAGAATGTTGAAATTCCATTCATATAATATGATTTGGAAACTTGCAGTGTTACTCATTTAGCAGTTGATGAAAGATCATCGCTTCCAAATCACTGTCTACCATTGCCAGCAAACAATCAATGCAGTAACATTATCATGTATAAGAATTTCTTTCCTCTAACTCCAAGCATGGTTTTATTCAATGATCTTCTCCCATTCCCTCCGACATTGTCTCAGTCCCTAAAGGATTTTGGCATGGAATTCAATAGGTTTATGAGTCTTTGTAAAAAAAACTATGTTTTAGTTTTTGCACTTTGTGCAAATTTTGGTATGTTTTGGTTTCAAATAAAACATGTATTCAGCCCATGAAGCTTTTTTATAAAGGATATGGAAATTTGGAGTGGCTATGTTCGAGTTTTTTGCTTCAAATCACTATTTTTATTTCTTCTGATCTAAAATAAATAGATTTATTTACTGTATAACATCAAAATTTATTGGCTTTATCAAGAATTTAATGGAAACAATACTTTACATATTTTAAATAGTACAACTAATATTACATATCTTGACCTCACACACTAAAATATTGCATTATCAACAAATGAATAAACAAAGCATTCGATTTCAACTCAGTATGATAACAAACATTGCACATTAAAGAACACATTTTTTGCACTTGAAATAACAAAGATATTCCATAACTCACGATAAGGTAATTTATGATGACTTTCCGTACTAAGTTAACATAATGTCAAAGGTTTTTCAACAATTGCATATATCAGTTGCTCAAATTACAATTTAAATAATCAATACAATATTTCACTTTCTCAAGTAACAATTTAAATAATATATGTAATTGTTGCAATTAAATTCTTAGATTTCCTCATTTCAACAATGCATACATTCATTTACATCATATTCATGGATGCATTGCTTACTATTATATTGAAATTGTTACTTTTTGTATTCGTTTAATTTTTTTATTTTTTCATAAATATCACAAATCATAAAATATATGGAACTGAAATTGCTTAGAAAATAATTTAGTTTCACATTAAATAAACATCAATTAAACAACTGTTGCAGTATTCCAGTCTACGAAAACATCTCAGTACAAACATTGCAGATTATATAACAATTATCCCCACTTGAAATAACAAAGATATTCCATATTTGCTCCACAATTGACATTCACGCCTTGTTCAAATGAAAACAACATAACTAACGATCTTGTAATTTATGATGACTTTCTATACACCGCATGTCACAAGACACCATAAGCAACAATGAACATCAGAATCCAAGATAGCCCTTCATCGATTTCAGAATGCAATAAGAAATTCAAAATAAAACTAAACCCATCTACTACAAAACAATTTAATTAATGGCATCATGTAACAAAAATACAGTGACCATCATGACCATACAACAATGTCACAATTCAACTTGATGCTCACTCACTATGATGATCCACCATAGAACTTCATAAATTAAACATTTATTTGTCTTATTAAATTACTTTTAATGTTGTAATGCAATGAACCATATTAATTAACATAACCATAATACAATATATTCATACAGAAACAACGCAATCAAACATAACCCTTTGTTTATGTCAAAACAGAGTTAACACTTGAAAATTGCAATACACCTAATCATTGTGCAACATTACAATGACTTACATATTGTCACATTACCACATTACTCAACATAGCCATAATGCAACATGGCAATTATGTCGCATTGTGA
>LPNX010091173.1:0-20479 GCA_001517045.1 Pseudotsuga menziesii
AGGCATTACCTGGCAGGTGAATGGCACCAAGAGGAGTCAAATCCGTGCAAGCTGGGATTTCTTCTCAAAGTATCCTAGAGTGAATACCAGGCTGCTAGGTCTTTTCTGAAGTTTTCTTAAGCACAGTAGCAGGAAAAGGAGTGAAGAAGAACTTTTTGCGATGGCAATGTAAAATCCCAAATTAAATTCTTGCTTACCACCTGAATTTTCATTTATTGCTCAAAGCAAATGCCACCAATGATAAGCAGTATACTCCACAAGGACCAATTCATGTGCTGAGACATCTATGATGCAGGGATAAGTTCTATCAATGATTTTCTATTTCCTTTGTAAGTTTTTGGTTGTCATTGTTCCAAATACTAGAATTCTCAATGCCATTATTTTTGTTATACAAGATAAAGTTTGATGTGATGATACTCCCCCTTTGCCGAGCCTCTTTTCCACAAGAACCATAGCCTAGAATCATAACTTCATAGCCTGGATCTTAGCCTAGAACCATAACTTCATCATTGAAATATCATAAACAATATATATTTTTTTTTAAAACACACATAACCGTCGCTTAAGCGACGCCTCTTGCTGTCGATTTTCCGACGCTTATACTCTATATCCGTCGCTTAAGCGACGGCACTGCATGTCGCTTATCCGACGCTTGCAGTTGATATCCGTCACTTCACCGATGGCATAAAGGATACTTTAAAAAAAAAATCTGCCTAGCCGTCGCTTATTCGACTGGCCCTTCTGTCGCTTATCCGACGGAAAGAAGGTTATTTTTTCAAAAAATTTCACTACCGTCGAAGATATTCTGTCGCTTAACCGACAGTTAGTAAAGTGTCGCTTAACCGACGGTTATTTAAGTGTCGGATAGCCGACGACAAGTTTTTGACGCTTAAGAAAAAATCAAAGTGTCGTACATGCGACAGGAAAGTGTCGAAAATCCGACATGACGGCCGTCGGATTTTTGGTCAAAATGTAGTAGTGAATTTCTTCAGAATTCCCAAGAAGATCCAAATGATATGCAGAGAAGGATTTATGAGATGACCGAGTTGCAGCAGAACAGGGAAAAGGTGGAAGAAAGGGCATAGTTGTACAGATTGAAGATCAAAAGCAGATTTGACAGGAACATCAAAGAAAACACTTTCTCAGTTGGTGATATGGTTTTAAGGTGGGATGCAAGGAAAGAGCAAAAAGGGAAGCATGGTAAGTTTGACAACCTCTAGTTTGGCCCTTTCCTAGTGTCTAAGATTTTGGAGAATAACACTTTTGTCCTGCAGTCTTTGGAAGGTGAGGAATTGTCAAGTCCTGTCAATGGATGATTCCTCAAGCATTTTTACAGTCGTTGAGGAGATTTTCACTTTTCATTGTATATACCGGTGTGAGTGAAGCATAATAAGGACTCCATAACCCAATGGAAATTTTGCAGACTAGTAGGTAGCAGAAAAGAAGGCACTGGTCTACAGGTTCTTGAAGCCTCACAGGGAGGACTTCATCCCACAGTTGGAGCCAGATGTTAAGTCATGAACTTGTTTCTTCAATTTTATATTTTGATTGTGTTTTTATTTTAAAGTTTGCTCATTTGCTTACCTTAGAAAATTTTTGGTTTTAAGTGAGATTTTGAGTTTTTCTTTAGCTTTTCCTTTAGGTTTGTTCTTCTTAGGTATTGAAGGGTTTTATAGGACATTATGTTGAGTAATTGATTTACAAATAGCACCATGATCAAATTTTAACATTTAAAACCTCATTCAAAATGGAAATAATGACTAAAAAGCACCAAAATTGATTTTAAATTATTCTTGTAGTGCAACTGCCAAAAGTTTACACTGCGGCGCTATAAGAATATCGCGGGCGTTAAAATCACCGATTTTTAAGCTGAATTTTCGCATGATTTCAGTTTCTAAGTGACTAATCGCATGTGTAAAGGGTTGTGATACGTGTTTTAGCAGAAATGATCATGCAAACAGGTGTGGTTCGTGACAGGAAAGAGATCGTGGTAATCAACAGTTAAGGTTGGGTGAATGATGACAGATCGAGGAATAAGCCTAGACTGATGGGAAATAAGTTCTTCACATGTGTATTACCAACCTGGAGGCATAGTGGAGCGAAGACATCTCCTTAAAATCTGGAACTTGCAGTTACAGAGGAGATTTAGGGCTTTCACAGTTATAGAGAAGATTTAGGGCTTTCTCGTCGCGCCAGCTGGAAGCAAATTGGAGACTCGAAGACACTTGGATAGTTAAATTTGACAATCAGATAGCTCAAGCATTGATTTTAAATGTCTGCAGCAGGACAAGAATGAGGTATTCCGCGTTAACCTGATAGTGGCTGCTAAATTGGGGCTTTCCCAGTAAAGCTTGTTTTGTTAAAATCGATTAAGGAAAACATAAAGGCATGGTTTTAACAAAACTCCTGTCAAAGAGATATCAGTCTAAGAGGTTTTTAGATGCTTTTCCAAATGATAAGTTGAAAGATATTAGTTGCATTAAACAATGACCCTGTCAAAGCCTGAAAATATTGTAGGGTGAAGATCTGTACAGTTTGTGGTGACCAGGGTTTCACAGATTTATTTGTTACCTGTAAACAATGCAACGAATGAGCTGAGCATGTGAATTGCATGAAGACCTAGTCTGATTAGGTGCTAGAAGCTGACTGGTTTTGGTGCTAAATACAAGTTGGAGTAGAAAGTGAGCAGACAAAAGATTGCTCTCATATCTTTCCATCCACTAGATAAACAATCACAAGTTGATCTAAGAAGCAGGCATTTGAGAGCACTAATGCAAAATATTTTTTGCAAAGAGATATCTCATAAGTGGCATTAAAAGGAGTCAAGGGTATTGTTTGTGCAGAACCATAGCACACAGATGTTTTCATACATTCTAGAGAGGGTCTAGCATCAAAATGAATATCTGAGATGGTAGTTAATTTCAGCAGCAGTTTTATTGAAGAGTTTGTGGCACTTTGTTGACCTAAATTACTCAAGCCTGATGTAAAGCTTTTCGTGCATTGAAAACAAAAACAGACTGTTGAAAGAATCAAGAGAAAACAGTCAAGGAGAATCAAAGAAAGCTGACTATCAAAACCCTAGAAGCTTGAGGAGAAAAAAGGAGTTGTTAGGTCATTTAGAGCGCTTTAAAATTACACAGGTTTCAACCATTGAAAATAGATGGGAAAAAGTGGCAAGACCAACAGGGCTGAGCTCACTGAGCTGAAATGGATTGACCAATTTCCAGGTTGTGCAGAGCTTTTTCAAAATGCTGGTTGGTTGGATTTCTTCAAGAAGATCGATGGCTATAACATTGAGGTCTCTTATAAATTTTCCCAATGCTATAACCAGGACATGGTAGTATTTGATACTTTAAAGTTTAAGTTGATTGTGGAGCTAGTTGCTGAAGCTATAGGAGTCAGACATGAAGGTGAAATGTGGTTCAAAAAGTTGCCTTTCACCTTTAATTACCAAAGGTACCTTTTACCTGGCATTACCCCAGACTGGAGCAAAGGAGTATTAATCCAGAACTTTAGAGATGAATGGGTGGAGCCCATCAAAGTCTGACAAAGCTACATCACCTGTGAGGGGAGATATGCTTTTGTATACAAGTATCATTTCAGGTTCTTACAGTACCTTGTTGGTGAATCCAGGATGAGTCTTCCTTTCTTCTTGTTTAAAAGTTTGCAGAAGATGTCAAGTATGGTTAAGGAGCATCAGAATCACACTACACAGTCCATTTTCCACCATGGTTTGATCAAATTGATTATCAGTACTGTCCTGCAAAAAGAAGGAAAAACATGGGATTATTTCTTCTTTTGGTATGGTTTCCAAATTAAGCAGGAAGAGCAGCCAATAAAAAAACATGTGTACAAGGGGAAAACCCTAGTTAGAAAACTAGGGCAGAAAATTAAGTTTGAAGATAAAAAGGAAGTTAAACTTGAAGAAGAGACAGGGCCTTCAAAGGTAGACTATGAACATCAGCAGCCTTCAGCTGATAATAAGGACAAAAGCTCACTGTTTATAAAAGAAGAAGATCGGCCTGTGCAAAATAGGGCACCAGCAGAAACTCTCATGAATGAGAAAATTGCTGTTACAGAGAAGGTTGCAGTGAAGGAAGAGGATGCCAAGGTTCAACAAAGAAGCCCTATCACTATTTTATGTGAAGATGAAGGCTCTTTGCTAGAAGGAGATGAGTTGACAGTCCATGCTGAGTCTAGGATTGACACACACAGAGAATGCTACAGTCAAGAGGATAAAGCAAAGAGGTCAAAGAAAAAGAAGACCAAAGTTAAAGCAATGGAGTTAGCCACAGTTAGACATCAAGAAGAAACTTTGAAGATAGTAAAAGAACTTGCCTCAGAATGGAGACCAAAAACCAGGCCTAAAAATAAACTGAGGCTAAATATGAAAAAGCTTCTAAACCCAAAATTGAACACAGCAGAGGTCACCATGATCGATACCTCTTCTTCAGAGGGAAACCTATAATCTAGCAAAGGTAAAAGGAAAGGAAAGAAACATTTGAAGACATTAGAAGAGTCTAGCCTCACGCAAACTAGACTATCAGCTGTATTTCTAGAATTAAGAGATGAAATGTCGAAAGAACAACAGAGAAAAGAAACTGAAGTGTCTTATTCCGAAGGCCAACAGTTGATTGATGAAATTGCACCAACTGAAACGGTTAATCAGGAAAACCCTAGTATTCATGGTGTGTCTTTAGAGCTATTACAGGAGGATGAAGAAATTTTCTGAAAACTAGATATCCCATGGCTGCCCAGTGAGATACAAGATACCACAACAGGGAAGGCTTTTGATTCAGAAAAGGAGAACCTGCAAAGAACCATCAAACAGTACAAGCATCAAATGGATTACATGCAGGAAACTAATGATGGTCTGATCCTAGCAAATAGTAGACTCAGGGAGGATTTACAACAAGTAAATGATCATTATCAAGAGCTTACTGCAGTTTCCAAGGAGGCCCTGAAGAGGAAGAGAAGCACAAATTTACATTGTGCAGAATTGAAGCTGACTGTCAGAGGCTTACAACATCAGAATGAAGAGCTTGCAAGAAGGTTAGCAGATATGGAAGCTGAGCAGAAGAGAGCCAGGAAGAAGGCCCAAGCTTTGGATGGAATAGCCTTACTAGCTGAAGCTGCTAAAGACCTTTGAGTTACTTTAGTTAGTCAGTTACTTGTTATGTCTTTTGAGAAATACTTTAGTTAGTTAGTTATTTGTTATGTTTTTGAAGAAATACTTTAGTTTGTAAATTGTAATATGACATTATCCCATCGATGAGTTGGTTGAAGACAGTTACGGTTTAGACCCTAACTGATTTCTTGAGAAACAGTATTTAGGTAGAAGAGAAATAGAGCAAAGGGTTCGATTTTTGGATGGCTTGAGGAGGTCTTTGACTTGTTTATGAGCTAAGTACATAACTCTCATCTGTATTTGTTGAACATAATTATGAAATATATGATCTATATCACCCTTCAGTCTGTGTTTTAGCTTCATTTTTAGCTTGTTTAGCTACTTGACTGATATATTCATTGTTGGTTTATGGTTTCTTTGCTTGTAATGCTTGTCAGTTATGAATGAACTTTAAGATTATATTCTGATTGGTACATGGTGATTATATTATGCATCTCTGTTCTTATTTATTCATGATTTAGTTCCTGCTTGGCTTATGAATGTATTCCCTTCAGTCACCAAACTTTATAACCAGAAAAACCTTTCAAAAAAACCCTAAACCCTAGTTTTACTTGATTGAATATTTGAGATTGTGTTGGCTTGTTTCTTTGTGTCCTGGAAACAATTTCTGGCACAAACACACACCTAACAAGCAATGCCAAGTGCAATCTTTTAGAATTAAAAATGGGGTATGCCATTACATTAGATGAAAAAATACTCATTCCTTTTCAAATGCCAATGCAATCCTTCCTATATGAAAGCCTAAATACAACTCTCATACAAGCAATCCAATGCAAGTACCTCCTCAAATCCATATCTAAGATGCAACTAAGAGTGCAACTATTTTGTATTTTTCAATATAAATGAATGAAAAATGAAATAAAAGTTATTTAAAACTCTTAGTCTCTGTAGCAAGTATTAAACACAACCCCAACAAGACATCGAGACAAAAAGAGTAATGCACTAATGGAAAAACAAAAAGATAAATGACTAAAACTACTTTCAAAGAAAAATCAATGAAAAAGTGGTCTCTGGACATGAAAGAAGAAGTCAACATACAACATCAAAACCCAAGAAGACCCAACCACACTCACAACCCACCCAACAACTTCCCACACCATCAAACTCAACCAAAAGGGAGGAGGTACATGACTGGATAAAGAACAACAACGTATGTATGTGACTTTTGGCCAAAAAGATGCATGTATACGAGGATTTTTGCCAAAAACCTACATGTATACGTGACTCTTTTTCCAAAAACCTGCGTATGTACGCGACTTTTAGCCAAAAACCTGCGTATACAGAGAAGACAATGGTAAAAAGCAGGCCAAGGGTCAAACCACTCTAGGGGAGTGTCTGATGGATGAACATACTAATAAATGCAAACCAGAAATAGGGATAAACAAAGAGCAAGTCAAGAATATCAAGTACATTGTGCCCCTATACCCCAAAGAAAAACAAGGAACTTCCCCAGCGGAGTCGCCAATTCTGTTACGGAGAGAAATTTCCTATGGCTTGCAGTGTACCACAACATAAGAGGTAGACACGAGAAATAAATCCTTTCCAAGTATGCAAGAGAAACCAAACATATAACACTAAGGGACCTCGAATCATACCTTATTCCGGACGGTTGAAGTAGATCCCTGTTGAGCTTTTTCCAATCCTGCTTGCGCTAGCAATTTTCTCTCAACAACAAAAAACAAGACAAGCATGCTATATAATATGGTGTTAGATCTACTCTAGAATATATAATCAACAATGTAAAAGAAATTAAACATATCCATGGATTCAATATTCATTCAAATACACATTATTGGATAGGAAAATATATTTCAAAGATTACACAAGTGACAACCTCTGTCGATGCATCGGCGAACTGGAGAAACCGAGTCCTCCACTTGGGCCTCCACCACCTCAATCCTCCATCTCTTGATATCAATATCACAAGCAAAGGAAAGCTTGGGAAGAACACAAAGTGCTCCAAAGGGAAAAATGGATGCAGACTTAAGTATATGCAAGCTATGTCAATAATGGACTATAGTTTCGTTGCTGTTCAAATTCCTCCTCTTCAATGTATCCAAGGGGTTCCTTATATAACACTCCAAAGGGGTAATGGAGGGTCAAATCCAAGCGATCTCAAGGAATATGGAAGGCCAAGAGTAAAGTGGTTCGGACACACATGAAGGAAAACTCCAAAATTATTTGGATTTACGCACACATCCTAATGTACGTGGGTTTGAGGTCAAAAGTTGCGTGTACATGCGAGTATGGGATTAAAAGTCGCGTACAAAAATAAATAGGGGTTTTTAGGGATGAACTTGGAAAATAAAAGTATAATATCAGTCCATAGGGCCTAAATAATCCACAGAGGGACATGGAAGGCCATAAATATGTGATCAACCATGTGTGGTAAAATCAACTATAACAAAAATTAACAAAAATTGAGACAAGAGAATAGATAAGAGAACACTAGATATACTTGGTAAAACCTTAAATGGGAAAACATGCATGGGAAGGGGAAAATATTCTTATTCCTCAAAATATATCCAACATTACAACTTGAGCTCCACTACACATATGCTATCTTGGAGTATTAAAAATATAATCACCACATATCAATATATATAATGTGTGTCCAAAGGCTCCCCCCTCACCTCTATTATATACCAAGGGCTATATAAGAATAGCATTCCTCTTTTACATGTGCAATAAATTATTTTCTACCTCTTTATATAATGAATGGTAAAATGAATTTTCTTCTCCATTATACATGTGGGAATACTCAATATTATAATATTAAGAGTTATTTTGTTTTGATTTTTTCTTCTAACATTATGACATCTTACAACATCAACTAGACATCATTACACAATAATAATTAAAATTATACATTGCAATATAGATCAATGATGCTGTCCTATGGGATATGGAGTCCAATGTGTGGAATTATGTTGATAAAAAAAATAAATGAACAAAGCCACATACATGCCCATCTTCAACCGGAACCTACAACCATCAACATGTACAATTTCCCTAGTTGGAAAATGAGTTGAAGTCGACATGAAAGGAAACATCACTTGGTCAAATTCCAATGACGTGAACATATACCAAGCATGAGGATACATACCAATAAGGATAATGGGATCCAAGTTACGAGTACAAATTATTAGTGTGAAATATGTTTTTCATTTTAACATTGAAGAAGCTCACCCAATCAATACCCAATGGTGATCAATCATGTCGGGTGTGTGATGGTTTTCAATTATTGATGTTTCTCCAGGTTGCAACATTGGGAATAAATTATTTTAGATTGGTCCTGTTGATTTGACCAAAGGGGGAATAATACATTCACCTTTGAATCCTGAGTCATATGGATAGAGGTGAATGAACCAGGAAAGGGCAGTTCTTCTCCCATTATCCTGAGTCATATGGCTTGGGGAGATTGGCCCCAGGGTGGTATCGCATTGTCAACTTTGTAATGGAGTGATATATTCTATAATAGAGCATGTTTGAATTCTTTATTTGATAGGTGATTTCATCCCCTCGTGGAATATACAAGTATAGTCTAATGTTGAATTGACATAGAATATAAGAAGTGTGCGAGACTCCTTAGTGGGTCTATTCAACATTAGAGCTTTATGTGTGAATAGACATGCATGTGAGGATATGATCATCAACAAGGCTCATGGATAACTTTTCTACTAAAGAAGAAATAACCAATAAGATGAGTGAACCATTGAATAAATCCTAGAAAGCATTAAAGAATCCCAAGAAATATTGAAGACAACAAGTACAAGCTGGCCCTAGAAGAAAAGGACAAGTTGGTACCCATAAGTGAAAAGAAAGTGAATTGAACTGTATAAATACAAGGCTAAACATTTCATTCTATTAACACAACACAACTTCTCTTATAACCTCTTCTTATGCAAACTTTTAAAGGAGGCCTAACAAATGTACGAGGATAATAATTTTGTATGTTCTTACAATCTCTAGATTTTTTCTATCATGATTTAGGGTTTCCTCATGAAAGAGGATGCACTTGTGATCTAGTGTTTCTTCATGAATGACACATTTCTTATGTGCTATGGTTTCTCTTCATGATGGTAATGTAATTGTAACATTGAACTTATTTATTCTAAGAAAATTTGTTGGGTTTTCTCCCAAGGATGCGTTTTCTAGGGTGAAATTTTTGTGTCTATTGTGCATGGTTGTCCTTCTATGATATTTTGTTTTCACTGCAATTTGAAGTTGAAATTTCCAGTGTATAATTATGCATTCATAACAATGGGATGGAATCACTATTTGTAAATCATAAGGAAGTACTTATCAATATTTGAAAATTATATCTCTATTTCTATATGAGAAAAAATCAACATCAATGAGGCTAACGACCATTAATGCGCTCTGGCTCTTGGATAATTTCCTAGATCATGTGCTAGAGTTAATGGGGAATGACTTGATGGAGTTAATGGGGAATGCCTTGGGAGCCCCCCCTGGTGGGGGTTCATAGGTAGCACCCCTATAGAGAAAATTTAGGGAAAAATGCCTTGTAAAATGTTGTAATTTCATAGTCATGACTTGGTCAATAATGGGTGATTTACGAGCCCATGGTATTTGGGAAACCTGTGGTATTTTCCCATGGTATTCCCTTTTTAAAAGGAAGGAATTGTAATATAAATGTGTATTTTATTGTAGAATTGTAAAACAATCTTTGTGATTGTGAGAGAGAGTGTGAGGGTGTGAAGAGGAAGTGCAGCAGGGTTGCTGCAGGTTGTATCCTTTCATTTTGATGAATGGTGTAATAATAAAGGATTAACAATTTATGTGTGGATGCAACCCATCTTGGGTGAATCAAGTTATATCTATATCTCTCTTGTAATGTGTTTAATATTTTCATGTTGTTTAATTTTTATTTCTCCGCGATCCTATTTTTGTAAATGAATCAAGTAAAAATATTGAAGAGACAAAACAACAATATGACCCAAGACTCCTCCTATTGTTTCTTCAACTCTACCCATTCTACTAGACTCGATATTTTCACAAATGAAAGGAAACCATCCTCATCCAAACTTGACCTATACATAAGCATAAGGTATTGTTGAGAGTGTGAATGTGTCACATCCCCAACCCTTACTCGGCGAAGAGGATGCGACTAACATCTATCAACCTGGGCAATCTAGCCCCCCATGAACATAATACATATATAAAAATGCATTGAACTTAAAGCATATAAATACACATATGCATAATAAAATGTACACGATGTATACAGTGAAATAAAATCATTCATTTAACATATTCATGCATTCAACATGTTCATGATAATTTCATAATAATTCATAAGCAAATACAGTTCCAGAACTTAAATAAACAAGAATACTTATCTTTGGAGAATCTTGTCTCACAACCAGTTATGTCACTGCAATGTTCCACCCAACCATAGAACAGTGTCCTCTTTAATCTATCAGCAACACTGTCACCCCTGAGCTGGGCATGATTTTCCCCAAGGAATAAGGAACACTAGCTGACTTTCCCCATAGCCAAGGATACAATAAAAACCAGTCAAGCCGACACAGTTGGGTTTATCAGACTTACATAGGCAGTGGTTTATACTTAGCCAAAATTCACATGAGACACAGCCAAGCCAACATATGGGTTTATCAGGCTATCAGCCAAGCCATCCTTCCAGTTGGGTTTATTAGGCTTCCAAGGAGGTGGAAAGAATGACTGCTAAGCTAGTGAGCTCAACCCCAGAGCTATGAACACCCACACTAGATCTAGCCTGATTTCTAAAAAATTACACCCCCAACACAAGGAAGCATTCCCTTCTCTGCTACATAGTCCCTCAGGCCATGCCTTCCCTTCCAGTGCTATTCAGGGCATGCAAAGAAGAAAACCAACCTTCTAGATTGGTCTATGAGGTTCTTTCACACACTAGGTTTATCAAGCAAGTGTAGACTCTATTTCCATTCATTCAATCAATTCAAATGCCAAACGTGGATGCACACACAGTGATCTTAGTCCTGGGATTTATAAAAACGTAGTAGACGCTAGGGATTACATACACACATAGAAATTTATGAATTTCTAAAATTTATGGAGCCAAACTGACTGCTACAAATTACCAAAACGAAAACGTTGCCGGTCTTTCAAATCAAAGACACAAAATCAGATTCATGGAAATTGTGTTCAGGAAAACAACTAGAAGATAGGGGAAAACGTGAGAGAGAACAAAAATTGACGAATAGGGGAAAAATCATAACACAAAAACCAAAACGTGAAGGATTCGGATCATCGGACAGGGGAAATTCCAGAAAGGTTCAGACTCAGAATCGTTTTTGCTTGCTTGCTCCCACGTGAATGCCCAATTGGGTTTCCCAAAAAAGTTTTGTTCAATCCAAAACGTGAGGGAGGGTGAAACGTTGCCGCATTAGGGAAAAGTGGTCGTTTTTGGTGTTTTCTTGCCCAAGAAATTTAAAAAATGTTTTTCCCAAAGTGGGGCTCTGCCCAATTCGAATTTCCGCACTCTTCCAATCCCCCACTCCCTCATACTTAGGAAAAATCATGCCCCCATCTCATTTAGTCATGTTGAAATAGCCGGTCGTGGGTTTTAATTTAAAAATTGCAATTTAACATGATGTCCAACTTTTTAATGTTTAGCTAGCATAAAAAATACCATCAGCCCAAATTTAATTGCCGAAACATAACACTAAATCAATGGTGGGATTTTTACTAGCTCCACACTAGGATTATTTACATTCTTTTATTTAAATGAAAATGGGGTAAAAAATGGGGTGTTACATTCCCTTCCTCCTTCAACAACACTGTCCTCAGTGCTTTACAAGATTGAACAAAAATGCTTGTTGGTACTGCCCTCAGCAATCCGTAGATTCGAACAAAAATAGATGTTCCAGTCACATGGCATCCTCCATCTCCCACGTAGCTTCTTCAGGACCGTAGTGATCCCATTGCACCTTCACTTGTCATATTGCTCGGTTCCAGAGCATTGTGACCTTCCTGGAGAGGATGCCCATAGGCTCGATTTGGAACTCTCCCTCTGGTTCCACTTGTATCACATCCCAATTTATTACATGGTTAGGATCATGTACATATTTCTTAAGCAAAGAAACATGAAAAACATTATGAGCTCTAGTGCTAGTAGGCAATGCGAGTTATGCAATTGGCCCTATTCTTTCAAGCACTTCAAACGACCCACAATATCTAGGTTACAACTTGGCATAACTCCTAAGCTTCAAGGAACTCTTCTTTGCCTTCACTCTGAGGTAAACATGATCCCCAACACTGAACTCTCTGTTCACCCTATGCTTATCTACATAAATTTTATGTGTGTCCTGGGCTGCCTTCAAATTCTATCTGATCTTTACAGCTTCCTGCTCCATCTCCTTGGGCAATTCTGGACCAAGCACAACCCTATTCACTGGTGTCCTACACCTTCTTCCATACAAAGCTTCATATGGACTAATCCCCAAGGACGCTTGCTCTCCATTGTTATAAGAAAACTCCACCAGGTGTAAATAATATTCCCACTTGGTTGGTTTGTCCATCACATACATGCAAAGCATGTCTTCCAGCACCTGGTTAACTCTCTTGGTTTGTCCATCGGTCTGAGGATGGTAGGCAGTGCTGAAATTCAACTTTGTACCCAAATATGCAAACAACCCCTTCCAAAAATTGGAAGTGAACTTGACATCTCTGTCAGAGACTATTGCCTTAGGAAATCCATGCAATTTGAAAATCTCCTTCATGAATATCTTTGCAATGTCATCAGTCTTATGCGTAGAATTAACCGATATAAAATGTGCTGCCTTTGTCAACTTGTATACCACAACCATGATGGAATCATGTTGTCTCCAAGTCATTGGCAATTTTGTTATAAAATCCATGGAAATAACTTCCCATTTCCATTCCGGAACAGGAAAAGGCTGCAACAAACCTGCTGGATGTTGATGTTCAACCTTCACTTGCTGACACTTCATACACCTTGAAATGTACTCAGCCATATCCTTTTTCATTCCTGGCCAAAAATACTGCTTTCTGGCTACAACAATTGTCTTCTGATATCCTGGATGACCAGAATATGGAGCTTGATGGATCTCATCCATAACAACACTCCTCAAATCTGCTACATTTGGAATATAAATTATGTTCTTATAGGTAAGAATTCCATATTTTTCCAAGTTATATCCCTCATACTTATTTTCAAGGATTTGCTGCTGCAACTTGTCCTTGACCTGTGCATACAACTCATCTTCAGCAACATGATTAGAAATCTGCTGCCTCAAATCTGATTTGCAAATACTAATGGATGCCACATACATTTCCTGCACCTTCTTGCTGAGTGCATCAGCTACATTATTCTCTTTTCCTTTTATGTGCCTGATTTCAAAATCAAACTCACATAAAAACTCAAACCATATCGCTTGCCTAGCTTTCAGAGTAGGCTGATCAAACAAATACTTCAGACCACAATGGTCTATCCTTAGCTCAAATCTTCTTCCCATCAAGTAATGTGTCCACATCTTGAGAGCATGTACTATGGCTGCAAGTTATAGATAATGATTGGCACAGTTCTTCTTATGCTCCTTCAGCTTTCTTGACTCAAAACATATCACGTGGTTGTCTTGCATAAGAACTCCTCCAAGTCCTTGACCGCATGCATCCGTACATACCACAAAATATTTCTTTGGGTCTGCAACTTTTAAGACTGGTGCACTTGTGAGAAAATACTTCAACCATTGGAAACTTTCTTCACACTTTGAGGTCCATTCAAACTTTATCCCCTTCCTTTGCAAAGAAGTGATAGCATGTGCAACCTTGGAGAATCCTTCAATGAATCTCCTGTAATATCCTACAAGCCCCATAAAAGATCTTACCTTTGTCACATTCTTTGGAGTAGGCCAATTCTTAATAGCTTCAATCTTGTTAGTGTCTACAGATATACCCTCCTCTGAAATAATGTGTCCCAAGTACTAAATTCTATCCCTATAGAAGTCACACTTGCTCAGCTTTGCATACAACTGATGTTCTCTGAGCAATTTCAATGTTAGTCTCAAATGTTCTTCATGCTCTTCTTCATTCTAAGAATAAACAAGAATGTCATCAAGGAAAACAAGAATGAATTTGTCCAAATACCTGTTGAAGACACTATTCATAAGGAACATAAATGTTGCTGGTGCATTTGTGAGATCAAATGGTACCACTACAAACTCATAATGGCCATACCTTGTTATGAAGGCTGTCTTATGAATGTCTTCGTCCTTGATTCTCACCTGATGGTAACCAGACCTCAAGTCAATCTTGGAAAATACCTTTGCTCCTTTCATTTGATCAAAGAGGTCATCAATTCTTGGCAAGGGATATTTGTTCTTCACTGTAACTTTATTCAGCTGCCTGTAATCAATACACAATCTGAGTGTACCATCTTTCTTTTTTACAAACAGAACTGGTGCTCCCTAAGGAGACACACTCGGCCTGATATACTTTTTCTCCAACAATTATTGCAGCTGCATCTTTAGCTCTAACATTTTCGGTGTACTTATTTTGTAGGGTTCCCTTGACACTGGTGTTTCTCCTAGCACAAGTTCAATTGTGAAATCTATGTCCTTATTTGGAGGAAGTCCTGGAACCTCATCAGGAAAAACATCCTTATAGTCTTGCAACATAGGATAGTCTTCCAACCTACGTGTTTCATTCTCTGCTGCCTCCTCAATATGGGTTGCATACAGCTGAAAACCTTTTCTACAAAACTTCTTTAATTTCATTGCTCAAATTTTCCTCACCGAGATTACCTTTGGAATGCCTCTTACAACTATAGGGTTCCCTTGTTCATCCATGAATTCAAAATTCTTGTTATAACAGTCAAGCTTCACTCTATGAGCTTCTAACCAATCCATTCCAATGAGAACATCATAGGAACCAAGTGGTAGAACATTCAGATCTACACAAGTGATCAATCCATTCATCACCAATGGGAATTTATCCACCACTTCATTAACTTTTCTCTTAGTTCCAATGGCTAGCTGGACTAACCAAGAATTGCTATGCTTTACCTTCCTAAGAGCACAAACCTCCACTACTCTAGGAGAAATATAACTATGAGTAAATCCAAGGTCAATCAAAATAGAAATATATTGCTCAATAATCTTACCTGCAACTTCAACCACCATTGACTGGTGATCTGCCTGACGGTCTTCCAGTGCCGCATAAATTCTAGGTACGGCCCTTGCTACTTGTCCCACTGTTTCTACCTTTTGAACATTGTATGTTGGCCTTGCATTTTCATTCTCAAGTGGACAATACTTACGCATGTGGGGTCCTCCACATTTCCAACATTGGAGTGGTCCTCTGTTATGATGTGGATCTTTTGGCTTCTCTGCCGCCGCTCTAGCCGATTGCTTCTCAACTTGTGCTGGTTGCTTCTGTTGATTCATGAAGTTAGAAGGTTTGTAACCTTTCTTCCTTTGGTCATACTTCTCACTCCTTTTCTCCTTCCATGTTTTTTTGGTCATCTGGTTTTTTCTTGCTTTGCTCGTAGCAATTCTTAGTTTTTCTTATTGCTTCTTCCAGATTCCTAGGTTCATAGAACTCAATTCGGTCTTTGTAGGACTGAGGAAATCCACTCAGAAAACGTTGGATCTTCACCTTCTCATATTTTATGTACCTGACATACCTCAACTGCATACTATTCCATAGTTTGTTGTCCCAATCTCAGCTCATGGAACTCTTTAATATTGTCATCATAGTACCTGTCAGAGAGGTACTTCTCCTTGAAATACTTTCGAAACTGCTTCCATAAAATCTTCCTTTCATTGATCTTCTTTACTTGTCTGGAATTCTCC
Source organism: Pseudotsuga menziesii (assembly GCA_001517045.1). Classification (NCBI taxonomy): domain Eukaryota; kingdom Viridiplantae; phylum Streptophyta; class Pinopsida; order Pinales; family Pinaceae; genus Pseudotsuga; species Pseudotsuga menziesii. The sequence continues at coordinate 16,027 of LPNX010091173.1, forward strand.
CACCATATGGATGCTCTTCCAGTCAAATTGAAAATGGCTACTCTAGCTTTCATATTCCCAGAATAGTCTTGGACTTGGAAATATTTTCTCATCCCAAGAAGCCAAGATTCAGCTTCTTGACCAGTCTTTACTTCACTATTGAAGGTAGGAGACCTTTCCTTCCTGAATTCATCTCCTAAGTGGTTCTAGTTGCTCCTTCTTCTCTGATTCTCGTGAGAAGAAGAACTTGAATCTCCAATGGACCCTTCAGAGTCAGATGACTCAATAGGTGATCTCTTTCTTCTTCTAGCAGTGTTCTTACTCCCTTCTAGATTTTTTTTCCAGTCCCCATAGTTCATATTTCTATGAATATTTGTCAAACTTTGTAGCATGGCTGCATTCAATGGATTCTTCTCCTCTTGAGCCTTAACCAATCTTTCATTATTTTCCTTGTAACTCTACATCTTTTCCATTAGGATTCTCATGGTAGCTGCAAAACATGGGGGAGTTTCTTGCAATAAGGCTCCCATTAGACTCGGTTTCAGCATTTCCAACTTGGAAATTTTCCCCCATAGCATCTTCCTCATACTCATTGGGTTTCTGTACATCATCATGCAAGTTGTCGGTTCTCATGGCTGAACCACAACTCACTTTACCCAACTGCACTATCTGGAATGCTGCTTTTGAAGGGGACTATGTTTCTGCAAAATGTGTTAATAACACAGTTTGTTAAATTATAAATTTATAGCTTTCTCAGAAATCCACAACTACTTACCTTCATTTGGGAAATCATACACTGACAACTTTGCCCAAAACACATAATTTTCTTTCATAATGAATGACTGTCTGAAGGGGACGACGGGGTTCAAGGGGGCTTATTAATCCAGTGATATATTCTATAATAGAGCATGTTTGAATTGTTTATTTGATATGGGATTTCATCCCCTTGTGGAATATACAAGTCTAGTCTAATGTTGAATTGACATATAATCTAAGAAGTGTGTGAGACTCCTTAGTGGGTCTATTCAACATTAGAGCTTTATGTGTGAATAGACGTGCATGTGAGGAGATGATCGTCAACAAGGCTCATGGATAACTTTTCTACTAAAGAAGAAATAACCAATAAGACGAGTGAACCATTGAATAAATCCTAGAAAGAATTAAAGAATCCCAATTAATATTGAAGACAACAAGTACAAGTTGGCCCTAGAAGAAAAGGACAAGTTGGCCCCATAAGTGAAAAGAAAGTGAATTGAAGTGTATAAATAAAAGGTTAAACATTTCATTCTATTAACACAACACAACTTATCTTATAACCTCTTCTTATGAAAACTTTTCAAGGAGGCCTAACAAACGAACGAGGATAATCATTTTGTATGTTCTTACAATCTCTAGACTTTTGCTATCATGATTTAGGGTTTCCTCATGAAAGAGGATGCACTTGTGATCTAGGGTTTCTTCATGAACGACACATTTCTTATGTGCTATGGTTTCTCTTCATGATGGTAATGTACTTGTAACATTGAACTTATTTATTCGAAGAAACTTTCTTGGGTTTTCTCCCAAGGATGGGTTTCCTAGGGTGAAATCTTTGTGTCTTGTGCATGGTTGTCCTTCTATGATCTTTTGTTTTTGCTGCAATTTGAAGTTGAAATTTCAAGTGTATAATTATGCAATTATAAAAATGGGATGGAATCGCTATTTGTAAATCATAAGGAAGTACTTATCAAGATTTGAAAATTGTATCTTTATTTCTATATGAGAAAAAATCAACATCAATGAAGCTAACGACCATCAATGCACTCTGGCTCTTGGATAATTTCCTAGATCATGTGCTGGAGTTAATGGGTGACTTGATGGGAGAAATCCAATGATGAAAACCTCTCTCGCAATGCGAAGTAGAAAACACAGGAAGTACAATGATGTGGTGCTATGTCCCTAATGCCACATAAGGAGCTAAATCAGAAAACACAATGTTGGTTGTGGAGCCTGATGTTCCTGATTCAGAGATGTTATTTCAGTCATGTTTGGATCCTAACACCCGACGAGGGGGTGTGGGGGGGATTTCCTCTCCACAATAGTCGTCAGAGGGGTCTAGGGGGGATGTGGACACTATTTTGGGACCCCCCCCTAGTGGGGGTTCACGGGCAGCGCCCCCATAGAGAAAATTTAGGGAAAAATGCCTTGTAAAATGTTGTAATTTCAGAGTCATGACTTGATCAATAATGGGTGATTTACGAGGCCATGGTATATGGGAAACCTGTGGCATTTTCCCATGGTATTCCCTTTATAAAAGGAAGGCATTGTAATACAGCTGTGTATTGTATTGTAGCATTGTAAAATAATCTTTATGATTGTTAGAGAGAGTGTGAGGGTGTGAAGAGGAAGTGCAACAGGGTTGCTATAGGTTGTTTCCCTTCATTTTGATGGATGGTATAATAATAAAGGATTAACAATTTATGTGTGGATGCAACCCATATTGGGTGAATCACGTTATATCTGTGTCTCTCTTGTAATGTGTTTAATATTTTCATGTTGTTTAATTGTTATTGCTCCGCGATCCCATTTTTATACATGAATCAATTGAAAATATTGAAGAGACAAAACAACAATATGACCCAAGACTCCTCCTATTGTTTCTTCAACTCTATCCATCCTACTAGACTTGATATTTTCATAAAGGAAAGAAAACCATCCTCATCCAACCTTGACCTATACATAAGCATAAGGCATTGTTGAGAGTGTGAATGTTTGACTCATACTAATACAACTTATAATTGATAAAGGAAATGATTGACATATATATCAATGACAATAGCAAAAAAAGAAAAATCCACATAGATATAGGAAATTGCAAACCATGAAGAGGAAAAACTACCCATAGAACCCCAAAACTTCTTTATTCTTTCTTTATTATCCCCTTTTTTGTGAGCATGGTAGCTCTTATTTTGGGTGTTTTAAGAACTGACATGATCAATCAACATATTTGAATAACAAATTTAAATATGCATTTAGGTGATCAATGATGTGGGAAAAATTAACATAGTCAACCCTCCTATGCAACCAATCATGTAGTCTTCTAAGATGAAAAGATGCATCTGTTGCATCTTTAAATTGAAACCTAAGACATGGTTCCTCATTAGTGATAAAGAAGAAAATATAAATTTCCTCATTAGTGATAAAGAATAAAATAGAAAAACCCAAAACTTTTAAAATTTGTTTCTTGAAACACTTCCATCACCCTTGATTCAATTGTATCATGACTGATGTTAATATCCAAAAAATGTCCAACCGAAGGATATTCCCAAATAATAAAATATGCAAGGATGATTTGTTATTTTTCCCTTTGAAGTTTATTATCGTTACTCAAAAGAACCAACAAATCCATTTGTAAACTCGAGTCCTCCTCTTCATCTTTATGGAATTATGCATATGGTTCCAACAATTGGATTACAATAATTTGTGTAAGAGTCATTGTTAGGTAGTGAATCATATGCACAACATCCATTATTATGTTCTTTCTCACGAGCAAGGAATTCCTATAGTCTTAGGAAATGAAAAACACTTGCTCTATACTTGTTGGTTTCTCATTCCATAAGAGTGAACGGAATTCTAGATCAAAATAAAATACATAATCAAATACAATACCCCTTTTGAACGATGGATGAATCTTATTCAATATAGGGATAAACTAGCCATGGAAAGCAAGAACAATTTCATCTTTGTCTTCTTAATGCGAGATGACTCTGTAGAACACACTAGGGACACTAAGAGAGCGGGGGGGGTGAATCTGAGTGTCCAACATCTTTTACCATTTTTAACTTAATAATTTCATTCATATACACATATAGATTATTCATAGTACACCAGAGAAATTTTTACGTGGAAACCCAAACATGAGAGAACCACATAATGCTTTCAACTTATAATATAAACGAATTGAAAGAGTACATTCACAATGTTAACACCTGTATTTAACAAAAGAGATATAAGACCAAGGGGAGGTAAGATTGTGTTGTTTAAATACTTTGGTTTAAAGGTATAGTACAAAGGAGACTTGATAGTCTAAAGAGCAGCCAAGTTGGAAACAAATCCTGAGCCGCGATTGAAAGGAGGAGCAAATCCATGGCTGATACTCCTTCCGCCCTTCAAAACATGCGAGTAAGATAGGGGAAGTTCGGGCCTTTAGCCGCCTGCGCACATCAAGGGCTGTAACATTGTTCGGGCTGATCTACGGCTCATGCCAAATTCGCCGTCTGAAAGTGCAAGATAGTTAAGGAAATGGAGGACCGGCGGAATCACATATAATCCTCTCGATCCGACGGTGGAGGGACGGAATCGGATCACATCGGCGGTCGGATTTGATTCCGTGGCCGGAACCTGCGCGGCGGGTAAGCATCAGGGCTTCCAGCGGAAAGGGTGCGTGGAGGTTGATCCAACGGCCGAGGATTGAAGACAGCATGGATCGACGGAT
>LPNX010091183.1:4389-15341 GCA_001517045.1 Pseudotsuga menziesii
TTGGCGGACAATAAAATGTGTGAAATCCTTATGTTTACTCCTAGAAAAATAGGTGTTTGATGGAAAATGTATAATCATGAAATTAACTAGTTCAAACTTACATGGACTTTTGCTTTGTATATATTGTAGATATTTTCTTTGCTTTCAAACTTCGGTTGTCATTTTCTCTACATGGGCCCATTTAGAGAGGTGTTGCAAGATTTTTCTATGAGAATAATCACCCAAAGATATAATTGACCAAAGGATGGATACTTCTTCACTCTCCTTTGGAAATGTTGTCTCCCCAAGTTCCTTTGAGCCAAAATTATAGGGTAGGAATACGCACCTAGAGGCAAAGTATTAATGGAAGTATATTCCACAATATCCATCATTATATGTATAAAAGATGTTTCCACAATGGTAAAACATATACAATATACAAATATACAAATATACAATGGTAAAACATATACTATGGATTCTTGAACCTAATGCCATTTATTTATTGTTCTAAAATACCCAAGTGAATGGTTGACTAATTGTATGTAGGGTGTCCAAGTCACTTTCATTATAGAATCTCAATATTCTATGAACTTGTATCCACTATGTCATTTATTCAATGTTTCTTCCAAGAAAAGTTGCTTTATAACTCTTGGTAGGACACCATATTAGTGGGTAATGAAATGTGAGTCCCACCCACCTATTACTATCCCTTTGCATATATTTAACATATAATGTATCTTGTGACAAGGTGTAGTTGAAATGAGGGTACCCTAGGGGGGATTTGATTCCTAGGAGCATTTAGATGATTCCTCCATATATCATTAGAGATTAAATAGTTTCCAAAGAATGAACATGTATGATTTCTCAATAGGTTGTAATGGAATAAGGTGTATTTATTTAAATGATTAATTTATGCGTCATCGCTTAAGCGACGCTTCTGAGGCTATCCGTCGCTTAAGCGACACTTATGAGCCTAGTCGTCGCTTAAGCGATGCTTATGACCACAATTTAAAAAAAAAAATTAACTTTGTGATTGTTGGTAGGTTTAAAAGAAAAAATCCATGCGCCGTCGGAAGTAACCTTCGGATTTTGGATCGAAATGTAGTAGTGTCATCTGCACAAGTGAACTTTCGATTATATTAAAAACAAATCTTGGTGAATGAAATAAATTGAACACAGATTGAAAATGATAGTGTCATCATGTTAGTGCACTTGATTAAGCATCCTATTTTGACAGCCTCTTGAAGACTTTATTCAGAAGTTCAGATACTCTCTTTGACAACTAAATACGTAGATGGTCTCTTTTACAACAAAAATAAGGTTATTAAACATAATCTGGATTGAAAATATTTAAGTGCACATTACAAGATACATGGACTCAAAATTGTTTTTAGTTAATGTTGTTTCTAAATGGTACATTTCATCTTCATAAAGTTATTGTCTAAGCTATTGTCTTTGGTTATTTCAGTGTGCATTTCAGCATTTTAATGCAACATTTTGAATCTCAACCTCCTTTCTTAAACAAGCTAGTACATTTTTTTCCGGTACATTCCCTAACTATTTACAACGCTGGAGTCAAATTGTTATTGATATGTTGTGCAGGACCTCTGACCCTCTAGAATATAAACATGTATGTATGACCAATTAAAGTGTTCATAATGACCAACCAGTTCGAATTGGTGTTTTAACATTACTTAAAGGAAAAACGAATAAAGTGGGAAGGCTAGGTTTACCATATGTAAGGAGACTACTATTATCCCCAAGAAAGAGAGAATTAGTTAATTATTTTGTCCCGTAATAGACCACAAATATCAAAACATCATCAGTGTAGAAACCACTTGTCACCAATTAGATGCCTTCCAATATTCCAATAAAGTGCCTAATCTCCTCAATGGACCCTTATCCAAGGTCCGTTCCATTTTAGATATCAAATGTGCAGCCTATGAGGATTGAAAATCCCAATTTTATATAGACCTTTACTTTGTTCTGGTCATGGAATCCATCCAACAACCCACTGTGGTCAATCAAAGCCCTTTCCTAGACTACAAAGATCAAGATGGCTTTCTTTACAAGTTGAATCAATTGTGTGTTCCAGCTAGATCAACTTGCCTTCTGCTTATCAAGGAGGCCCATTTTTCATCCCATGGAGGACATTTTTGTGTACAAAAAATTATGTTGCACCCGTGAAGGTACTTCTTTTGGCCTTCCATGTGGAAAGAAGTGGAATATTACATCTAGAATTGTTCAAATTGTAGCCAAAACAAACTTGCCAACATGAAGCTTGGGTTGTACCAGTCTTTGGTAGTTCTCTATAGGGCTTGGATTTCTTCTAGCCTGTTTGGGGCCATTTTGGATTACCATTGACCAACATTTCTGATCATTACTCCAGATTTCTTAGTGATTTGGAAAATCCTCATGGAAGTCTTTAGGTTGTCTACATCGGTTCTCTACTACATTCAATCCACAAAATAATGGCCAAACTAAGATAGTGTAACATAATCTTTGTTCATGCTCTCTGCCTCTACCATCAATAGAACAAATAATGGGATCAATACCTGCATATTTTGCAACATAGTTACAACAAATATGCCCTTGTGCAAGACACTTTCCTTTTGATATTTGTTTTGGCTTTCAACCTCTTACCTCCAATTTCTCTCCCAACTCCATCCACATCCCACCAACAGAATTAGTAAGACAAAGCTCTTTTGTGCAGAACTTGGTCAAGATCCAAAGTAATGTTCAGAACATCCTTCAATAGACATGCTGAATACAAAGCACTATATGACTGACATCAAGTTGCTACACATTTTCAAGTTGGTGATTGAGTTTTGTTGCATTTGGACAAGCATTGCTTCAAAAATCAACAAATGAGTGCCAATGCTTTCAAGTTGGACCTTCTACCATAGTTAGGAACCCATGATGTGGTGAATGTCAACCAGTGGAAGTGATGTGAACCACCTCATTTAAAGGATGTGTCCAGTCACACATATGGAGGTCACAATTCTATATTGTCAACTTCCCTTTCATGAAGATACTATTTTTGATGTCTACACTCGATCCACTAGGCAGTTTCACATCACTACCTACTTGGCGTGCTACACAGGCATGTTTCACTACTACATTTCGACCAAAAATCCGACGGTCGTATTGTCGGATTTTCGACACTTCCTTGTCACATGTACAATACTATGATTTTTTTTAAGCATCGGTGGATTTTCGTCGGTTATCCAACATCTTTCCAATCCACCGGTTAAGCGACAGCTCAGTTTACCGTCGGTTATCCGACATCTAATTCATATTAAATTTTAAAAAAATCACCTGCAGGCCGTCGCTTAACCGACGGGGTTAAATGTAAATCATCGGTTATCCGACATCCAATTCATATTAAACTTTAAACAAGCGTCACTTAAATGACGATAATGACGTCGATTAAGCAACAGTTAAGCGACAGTTAAACGACGATAATGAAAACGTAGGCATCGGTTAAGCATCGATTAAATGACGGTTAAACGATGATAATGAAAACGTAAGCGTCGGTGAAGCTTTGGTTAAGCGACGGCTATAAGTGTTTTTAAAAAAAAATCACCTACAGTTCGTCGCTTAACCGACGGCTATAAGTGTTTTTAAAGAAAAAATACAAATGCTAGATTACATTGTACATGCTTATAACAGCCTCAAACTATATGAATAATACACATTTGCAAGTCTTCCATCCCTATTTCATTTGGAAGTTCTTCTCATGGCTTTTCATTCTTCAAATGCATTTGAAAAAATCATAATGGCAGAGAATATTTTTTCTACCCTCAGCAATGTAAGTTGTCCTCCAGTGGAACTTAACAGCACACAATTGGTTTGCTGGTCTTTTCTAATTTCAAGACTGATGTTGATTCTTCGACACATGATTCTCCACTCTACAACCTTCCCATCTTGGTTGATGTTCAATATAAGAAATAAGTTAATACAGATTACACAAGGAGGAACTTTTCAGCTTCCCACAGGAACATGCTATTTAGAATCATGGGTATATCATGTGGTACAAAGTGTTATAAATGTGAATGAGGGAGTCACAAAATAGCATGGAATGGCTGATCTCTTTCAGCAACTGATTGAGAGTTATGGTTAATCCAGTCAATCAGGGAGTCCATTCTAGTTCGATTGAGTTTGATGCCACATCAGTAGATGATGATGAGGATGATGGCACATCTGATGGAGAAATGGCTAGTATGGATAAAGAAGAAGATGATGAGAGTAACAGTGAACGGTCACTTGCATCAAAATTTTGTACATTCACCACTAGTGGAAGCAACTTTATGGAACAACATTGGTACTTTTGCTACACTTGCGATCTGACTGTTTCTAAAGGGTGCTGTTCTATTTGTGCCAGGGTGTGCCATAGGGTGTTTCTAAAGGGTGCTGTTCTATTCGTGAGATCCCATGTCTAAAATACCCTCCTTATGAGATGAAAAAAATCCGATCAATCTCATTCTTTACCTCTAATATATGTCCATCCTATTTATGATAGTGCTCCTTACCCCACGTCACAACATTTTTAATGATGGAATGAAGAGAACTAGAAAACTGAATACATGCACTTTCACCTGAATCCACATCAATATGCTTCCAATTCAACATAACAATTTACTGAAACGTTTCTTCCATAGCTTGAATTATATTTAAAAAGGAACTCCAACTTATCTTAGAACCTAATTCAAGGAAAATTGGAAAACAATAAGAGAAATCTTGGGAGGATTTATGCTCTCTTCTCCTTGTCTCTACAATTGTGGTAAGATGTCTAGTGTTTCTTTGTCTTTCTATGCGAGGAGGTGACTAAGGTAAAGTAAAATACTAGGTTTTTTATGCACAATACCTTTCCTTGTTAATTGGATTCTTTCCGCATATCTCCTTGGAGATTATCCTACCAAATAAATACTTTGAGTTTTCATTTTGTTCTAACTAGGAGATTAATTAACATAACCCAGTTTTTAAGGTTTATTGGTTTTGTCCTAGTTCTTATAAAGTATAATTGTCGAGATGATTGGAAGAGGAATTGATCACAACCCCTTGTATATTTAAAAGAGGATGAGTTGGGGTTTTAAAATCCCTCATATTCACTCTATCATATTTTTATTAAATTCCTGTACTATTATGCAAAACATTATAAAAATTGGAAAATTGGAAAAACCCTAAACATAGTATTTTTTTTTTAAATCCTAAAAATATTTAGTTTTATGCTTGGTTATTTAGATATTATTTTTCTTGTGAGTTATTTCACTATTGTAAACTTCATATTTATGATATTATACTAATAAATACATATACCCACTAGCCTAATGAACCTAAGCGTCGGATATGCGACGATGCTATCCATGTTAAATAGTCGACCAATTAAAGGAGCCATCGCTTAAGCGACGCTTACACTAACGATCCGTCGCTTAACCGACGGTTATGAGAATAGATGTCACTTCACCGACGCTTATGGCCACATTTACAAAAAAAAAATGTATCCTTGTGATTTTTGGTAAGTTTAAAAAGAGAAATCCATGTGCCGTCGGATTTTTTCATCAAAGTTTGGATCGAAATGTAGTAGTGTTTCCCACTCAGGGTTAATGGCTGCTACAATCAACATATAGGTAGCAACTTCCCTATCTTCAATAGAAATTGGGGATGATTTCCTCTAAGCAGGGATGAATTCATGAGACTTAGTCTAGTAATATGAGTGAACCTATATTATATCTGTACATTTATATTTTGTACTCTAGTAAACTTTGAAATTTATCCTTATCTTGTTGGGTGACTTAGTCTAAGACTAAATAGATCGCTCACCCACTTTATTTTTTTTATTGTAGACTTGGGCAATTTTGATAATTCTACCCACAGTTTTGCACTGTATATGTAATAATACAAATGACTATAGTTACTGTACAGCACATGTGCAATTCCTCCCCACAGTTTTGTACTGTATTTATAATAATAACACATGACTGTACATCATGTGTACAATTTTGGTTATTCTCTTCTACTCACACACTTGTCTTTGTTTATTCACTTGTATTGAGGCTCTGTATAATAAATCATTGTATTAGGAAGCTGTAACAAACAGTCAAACTCAGACTTGATGGTACACTTGAAATCTTATTTTAAACATCTATTTGTACTGCTGTTACATGCAATAAAAAATTGCAAATTGCCAAATATATTCCTCGGTTGGTGTGAGTGTATTTCTCAATATTAAATACATATCATGTATATATGTGCATTCCCATATAAAAATTCAATTTACTCTATTTTCCTCCCGGTGTTTCTCCTGGGCACATGACATCAACACTAAAAAATAAATAGTGTCTAAAGTTTATGGGAAAAATAACAAGTTATAAAGAGATAGAGTATACACTTCAAATATCACGTATGCCTGAATAACTAGCATGACAAGAATCAGAGAAAGTACATCCAAGGTGCCATAGCCAGCATATCCTTACATATCAAAACATTAGATTTCGGGAACTTCCAGGTAGATTTTGAAGACATTCCAAGTAGATTTTAGAGATGTCCTTAGTAGATTTTGGTGATGTTTTAGGCATGTATATTTAGTTTTGGAAATGGAAATTGATGATTGGACAATATGATCATTTATCCCATCCATATTTTTCGTATTATTCTGAATCTGAATCTGAATCTATACAAGTTATAACTCAAAATATATGGTTTGTGTATAATGGATTTTGGTTTGGGTTTCTGGTGATTTAACTATTGTGTTTTCAGCAACATTATTACAAGCAGCAGAGCCTCCATGTCAACAAAGTTACAAACCAAGAAATGAAACAAGTCAAATGTATGATCCTTATGGGTATTGCTCTTTTATTTCTCATTTTTAGGGTCATGTTAGCTTTTACATATTGTACATAGGTGTCCAGGAGTTATTCATGTCCAACTCTTCCCCCAACCCAACCTCACGCACTGTGAAAACAATTGGATAGTAAAGACTTAGATTGGGTACTAAACATTTGAATAAATTCCTATTCAATAGCCTACTTAATCTAAAATATGAATCTAATCTCTTTACAGAATGCAAGCATTTATATCTCGTAGTGTTTTGTATTGGTTTTCAAGAAAGCTATAAAAATATACAGAATCTGTTGAGAAGGGAATGCCTTTTAATCTAATCATCATAAACAAGAAATATAGGAAAATTTGTTATATATAGACAAGCATTCTTCTCATAGACCCTTCATGGACCTTATTCCAGATAATCATCATATTACAAAAGGACCTTATTGCAGATAATCATAAAAAACAAGAAATATAAAAAAAGTTGTTATATACAGACAATAATTCTTCTCAGAGACCCTTCATGGACCTTATTGAAGATTGAAAATAGTTACACATTAAGTTTCCTAAAGATAAACTGCATTTTGCTCATGTTTAAGTGCCAATAATAGAATGTCACTCAACCCTTTTCTTATTTGCCTAATATTTTTCAAAACTATCAAGTGTGAGGAACGTGCAATATAATATATAGTATAGACTAATGTGTTTAAAATAAACTACAAATGTTTATGGTGAATTCTAACTTTTTAAAGTATATATATAATTGTTGTCCCCAACCTTCCGTCCCCTGAAAAATTGGGGGTGTGCTCTAGTCATCCCAGGGACTCGTCCTCCAGTTCCCACTGTTTCCCTGCCCTCCCCCCATCCCCAAACCAATACAACATAGTGTAAAAGATACTGAAGATCATACAAGATAGAATACCACCCTTGTGAGCTATTCATCTCAGTTTAAGTTTTAAAACAAAATTTATGGCATAACCCTAGTCGATATTGTTCAAATTTTGTCACATGGTTAGTCAATGAGTTAAAGTCTGTGGAATGAGCTAAACAACTACAATTTGAATGCATTCTATCAAGGTTTAAACTGATGACAATGTAGGAAATGAGACATCTTTATGGCATAGTGCACCCCATTTGTCAAAATCATACTTCGCATTAGCATTTGACAAAAAAATATGTTACACATAGGACTATTACATTCTCGTAGTCAAGTTTATTAGAAAATAATCTGCCATTACTAAGTTTGTCCTACTGCATTCATACTTGGACTGTGTTCAATCCACTACCAGACACGAGAATGACCCACGAGAAAAGGTTTCACTTGGACCACTGCCAGAGGTAGCTGATCATGACATATAAACGCTTCTATTGTGAATATGCACAATGCTTGATCATGTTCCAACAATCTTTGCCTAAAAAAAGTAATTAGTTGCAAGAAGCATGTTCCAACAATCACAACCATAGTTATTGTATTGTTTACTCTTTGTTAGTCATAATAAAGGTGCCAATATTATCTAGCCATTGTGATGTGTTATGGAATGTCTCTAAAGTGTTTGACTAAATGTCTATGAGAATGCATATTGCTGGTGAAAGTTATAAATCAATGTAAAATTGATAATTTCATAGATTTTATGACCATCTAGAATCCAGGATACTACACAAAGAGAGCTTCTTGTGTATGAGACTACTCATCTAGATACTAATAAATACATTGCAAAGGAGTTAAATTGTTTGATAATTTACACTTTGTAACCCCTATTACAATGATGTTCATATATTTTGTAGTAAGTTACATGATAATTTGTAAATTGTATGCATATTGCAATATACATATAGTGTGTATGCTTGGTGAATAGAGGTTCTAGTGTACCCCACTTATTAAAGATGTGAATAAAAAACATTTTTTGTTCAATGGGTGATAAAGTGATTTGAGGCATTGGAATTAGATTTTACTTTATTTGGAGTATCATGTTCACATGGGGATGACCAAGGGCAGGTAGGGAGGACAATGACATAAAGAGTGTGCTTTGGTTGGTGACTCCACAACAATTGAAATTAGGTTAATTATTTTGGGTCTAGGTCCATGGTATGGTCAAGTTGGCCGAAGCATTTTTAAATGTTGTTTTGTAAAATACATGGTAGAGATAAGTGTTAGGATTATTAATCCTCCCTTGTCCAATTTGGTCATATGTATAAATCGGGAGTCCATCTAGTCTATTTTTAAGTATTAGCACCATTGGGTCCACTTGGCCTAATTGGGGCACATGTTTCAGTTACTAAAGTGTGGGGAACACTAATTGAGGTTTACTGCCACTAATTGCACTTAATTGCATCAGTTTAGGAGCCTTGTAGACCAATCCCTACAATTTAGGAGCCACTGGGAGTGCCAAAACCAACCAAGGTCAGTTCAGTTCAGTTGATGACTAGTCAAGCTAAGTTAGGAGTCAGTTACATTTAGTTCTAGTCCTCTACATTCAGTTAGCGCTAGGTTTACTTGACTGCACTCAGGAGGGGCGCATTTCTCACCTACCATAGTCAGTTAGCCTTAGTCAACACTGGATGTAACACTTGAGTTGTGTTTTAGAACTCCGATGAACTCTGATTTAAAATTAAATCACGTCAAAGTCATGGTGGGATCTTATTGAATTATTAATTTCCTTATATTTAAAATTATTTATATTTGAAAGTATTAATTATGTTGATAGATCTTTTAGATGGGAAAGGGTGTATGGGCACTATTCTCAAATTCGTCATCTCTCCCTCTAATACAAAGTCAACATGCTTATCCTCACCAAAAAGAATGCAAAGCCACTATGTGCATTTTTGTTGACGAACGTCCATCGCTATAGAAACGTTATGGACTATGCATCGCTATAGCGATGATTGTCGAGGACATTTTCATTTTTTTCCAAAATTTTAAACTGTTTTTCCACGAAAAATTCAATTTTAACTTTTTCATGGCAAACTTTCGTGGGACTTTTGATCCATATGTAGTAGTGTGAGTATGTTTAGTTGGGTGGTGTGCACTATGGATACTTTTGTACAGTTAACAACAATCAGGAACACACTAATATTTGCATGTAATTCAGAAATTACTCTCAATGTATGTATAGATCATTTCTTATTCTAGAATATCATGTAGAATACCATTACTTTAAATAAATTATATATATATATATATATATATATATAATTTATTTAAATTAATGGTATTCTACATGCCTGGAAATTTGGAAATATCAGATCCGTTTATCGGATGCCCAATCTAGAATGTTCAATCAGTTGCGATAGCAAGGGATTCATGAAAATGATGTCTTCAGGTGTGCGATTAGCATTTCCTTGTAAGAGGATGAATGGAATGTGAATTGATGGATCTAGGGGAAGCTCTGTGGCAGTGCTTCATTCCTTTATATTTCCCCCTAATTTCATTGCATGTAGATTGGATTGCACTCCTCATGGTCATAGTTACCTGAGCCTTCTCTCCTCTATTTGAGATATGGATATCGAATACACCCTCTATTTATTTCTTGTAGCTGACGTTTGTGGCAGAGGTTGATGATCCCTTGCCACCCACAACTTGATCTAACCACCACAACTCACACAACTCCCCCACAATCGACCCTGCCTTCTATCTCATGGTGCCCAACAGCTACCATTGTAATCATGGCTCTTTCGTTCAGTTTGGCACCCGAACTCCACCAATTCTTGGCTTGCCCCCCTCCCCCACCATTTGTGACATAAAAAGTATATATATATATATATATATATTTCACGGCCACAACCCACCATTGTATCCCCCACCATTCGATCAAAACAAAAAGAAAATGCATTCGTGACAGACAACGGATATGCCTTGAAATACAACTGAATAAATAAAGATCTGCAGAAAAAAAAATATCTACACAAAAAATCTTCAGCAAATAGAGGCTAAATCGTTACTTGACCAAAAAAAATCACGGAAACAATACACTGACATTAGATATGCGTACATCGAGGGAGCACCCGAAAGTGCTGAGAATCAAAGNAATAAATAAAGATATGCAAAAAAAAAAATATCTACACAAAAAATCTTCAGCAAATAAAGGCTAAATCGTTACTTGACCAAAAAAAATCACGGAAACAATACACTGACATTAGATATGCGT
>LPNX010091183.1:15520-160089 GCA_001517045.1 Pseudotsuga menziesii
TTATGATCATTTGCTTGTACCGACCCTCTAATACTTGAGCCATTGAAATGTTAAATTCAAGCCTTGAAATATTTTTGAATTTTATATCCCAAAAGAAACCCCAAGACNATTTGCTTGTACCAACCCTCTAATACTTGAGCCATTGAAATGATAAATTCAAGCCTTGAAATATTTTTGAATTTTATATCCCAAAAGAAACCCCAAGACCCTCTTAAACGCAAAATTAGTAGAGCCCAGATCAGGGTTTTCAATGCCTTGATCCTTAGAAAAATATAAAACAATTGAGATCCCAAGGCCTGTGCCATTCCATTACAAACCCTCCCTCCATGGCCTCTCATGTCTAACCCTTGTTACGGAGAGAAATTCCTATGGCTTGGGGTACCACAACAGACAGCTTGACTCTAGAAATCAATCCTTTCCAATATGCAATAGAAATGAAATATCTAACACTAAAGGATCAGACCTCGTACCTTATTCCGGACAGTTGAAGTAGAAGATACAACCTCTGTCGACATGTATGCAAATCAGAGAAACTGAATCCCCCACTTGGGCCTCCACCACCTCAATCCTCCATCTCTCGATAGCAAGCTTACAAGAAAAAGGAAAGCTTGGGAAGAACACAAAAGTGCTCCAAGGGACAAAGGGATGCAGACTCAAGCACAAGTTTCGACAACAATGGACTATAGTTTCTTTGCTCTCAATTCTCTCATATGCCTTCAATGTACCAAAGAGTTCCTTATATAGCTTTTCAAAGGGGTAATGAAAGGTCGAATCCAAGCGATCTCAAGGAATAGGGAAGGCCAAGAGTCAAGTGAGTTGGATCCATGTCAAGGAAAACTCCAAAAGGATTTGGATTATGCACACATCTCGATGTATGCGGTTTTAGGGGTCAAACCCGCGTATATACGCGATTATATGTTTAAAAGTCGCGTGTATTAATTCTCACATGTTTTTAGGGATGGTCAAGGAAACATCAAAGGACAAAAAATGGTCCAAGGGGTCTAAGGAGTCTGCATAGGGACAGGGGAAAGACATACAAGTGTGATTCCCCTGGAGTGGTCAAATCAGCTATAACAACCCTTCCCTCCAAAGCCTCTTAATTTTGGAGACTTTCATTGTGTTTGTTTTGTTGTTTTTGTTTTTGTTTTTTTATTTTTATTTAATCTTTAATATTAAAGATATTATATATAATATAATATATAATTATAATATGTTTATATATATTAACCTTATTATAAGATATATTAACTTATTATATAAATGCAAATAATATAAAATTAAACATATGAATATATATAACTATAATATATTAATATTACATATTGGCTACAATATATAATAATTATATGATCCCTTTCTAAGAGGAAATTCACTAATGGAAAATTGCAATTTTGACAATACTTTTTTATAGTTTACTAAAATTTAACATTACAGGTGGATTTAGAGACCCCCTAGAAATGAGTCTTTGAATCCATCTACGCAACGTTAAAACCTAGTAAATTGTAACACTATGGCACTAGTTTGAATTTCATGACATCTATTTTATTCTATCATAGAACTCAATAAAGAGCATGTGTTCTTGCTCAATACACATAGGGATTCCAAGTTGTTGAGTTGTGACACATAATATTAGGTCATTATCAAAATAGAAAGATGATATTCAGTCTTTTTCGAAATGGAAAGGTGTTTTGTTGCATGGGTTATGTTTTTGTTATGTGTCATTCTTTTGTGTTCTTCTTGTGTTTATTTTTTTTTTATATGGTTTTGTTATTTATTTTATATTTAATAATGTATAGCTATATTATAATATATATATATGTGTGTTTATATATCATAATATAACAATATAATGTGTTTGACGTCATTATATATACGATAATAATATTAACCAGTATGTATTTTATATATATTAATTTGGTCAATTCATGTTGAGTTGTGACGGTACATTATTAATTTACTAAATTCGAACACTGTAGATGGATTCAGAGATCCCCTCTAAATTCGAACACTGCATATGGATTCAGAGACTCCCTTAAGGGGATCTTTGAATCCATTTGCAGTGTTAGAATTTAGTAAAATGTACAAATGCATTCTCAAATTAGTAATTTTTTCCAGTGTCGAAGTCACACAACTAAAAATGACAAAATAAATGACCAATTGTTATCTAGTCATTTCAATTCTACATATCATGTGATCAAATTTGGTCATTTATCTTGGTTGTTTTTAGTCAGCTCACTTAGAATTATCAATTTTGGTCATTTATTCTTTTCAGGAGACTGTGGTGACCAAAATTTTTGGTTTCCTGGTCACTAGTCTCTCATTTTCCACTAGTGTATGTTCAACATCTAGGTGTAAAACTGGATGCAAAAGTGGATAAAAACATGGATGCAAAAAATGATGCAAACATGGATGCAAAAAAGGATGCAAAAATGGAAGCAACAAAAGTAGGCACAAAAGTGGGCGCATAATGGGGTGCACCAAAAATGGATGCAAAAGGTGATGCAAAAGTGGATGCAAAAAATGATGCAAACGTGGAAGCAAAACATGATGAAAAAAGTGGCGCAAAATTGGATACAACCATGGATGTAAAATTGGATACAAAAGTGGATGCAAAAGTGGATGCAAAAGTGGATGCAACAAAAGTAGATGCAAAAGTAGTTGTAACACCCAACGCAAAACCCGATGCAAAAGTGGATGCAAAAATTGATGCATAAAGGGATGCAATAACTGATGTAAAATTGGATACAAAAAAAGATGCAAACTTGGATGCAAAAGTTGAAGCAAAAGTGGGTGTAAAAGTAGGCGCAAAAATGGGTGTGAATTGGGACGCGACAAAAGTGGATGCAAAATTTGATGTAATAGTAGATGCAAACAAAGACGTAAACATGGATGCAAAATGGGATGCAAAAAGGGATGAAAATGTGGGTGCAAAAGGGGACGAAAAAATGGATGCAAAAGTGGATGCAAAATTGGCTGAAACAAAATGAGATGCAAAACTAGACTCAAAACATGATGTAAAATTTGATGCAAAACTTGGCACAGGAAGGGATGCAAAAAAGGAAGCAGAAGTGGATGCAAAGGTGGATGTAAAAAAGGATGCAAAAGTGGATGAAAACAAGGACGTAAAAGTTGAGGCAAACATGGACGTAAAAGGGGGCGCAACAAGAGTAGATGTACAAACTAGGCGCAAAATTAGGTGCAAAACTAGGCTCAAAACCTGTCGCAAAACCTGATGCAAAACCGAGCACATAACCAGGTGCAAAACCTGGTGCAAATTACATCACAATTTGCGCCATATTTAGAAAAAGGACGCAAAAAACGCCTAAAATAGAACCAACCCATTAAATTGCACCATTTTGTCCAAAAAATGAAGAAAAATACACTCAAATATGGTCTAGACGCAAAAATGGATGCAAAAAGAGACGCTAAATCCAGTTTTTGTTGTAGTGATCGCTTCCCTCTAACCTCACACATTAGGGGGAATCTGTTATCTACCCAAATGGCACTTCTCCATTCGAGTGCCAACATTCCCTATGTTGGCACACAAAAGGACATTTATGGATTGAAGGTTGCCTAAAACACTATAGATGGGCATGTTATGAACTACATTCATTATCCACCCAGCTTTCCATTTTTACCTTTGAATATGTCAAGTGTTGTACGTGTCTTTTCCTATATGCAACCCACGTACATACGCGACTTTTCCTACAGCATGTCGCGTACTGTACGCGAGTTTTTGTAATTGCAACTCGGGTACAGATCTGTATGCTGGCTTCCCTTAGAGCAACTCGCGTTCCATACGCAGGTTGCTAATATCTATACCCATGTACACCTTCCTTTAACGTTAAAAATAATATATCGCAATTATTTGAGATTTGTTAAGCCCTTAATTATAACCATCTTAACTATCTCAACCTCCTCAAACCTCGAAACTTCCTTATTTCACTAAGTAAAAATAAAGGCCTTGGGGAGGGTATTAATGAATGATACTTGGAGAGAAAAGTTATGCTAGTGGTGTCTATTCAAAAGTCTTTGGAGTAGCAGAACTCAGAATCCTTTGGTTGCAGAGGAGTCCTTGTCTCAAGTGTTGGGTTGTAATCTTAACTCATTCACTATTGTTAATAGAGAGAATCCTTCTTCCAAATGTGTTCTGAATGTCTTTCATGTATCATGGTTTGATGAATATTTATGATTAAGCACTTTGTATATGATTTATCTAACCTATTCTATATAAATGTATAAGCTTGCACTTGGAGTATTTTCTCTTTACAGGTGAAGGAGAAGCATCCCTGAAGACTTTGGAGGAGAAGCAGAGCGGAAGAGGACAAAGCTAGGATCAACCATCGTGAATCGGGTGAGTCTATTCTATCCTTTTGTTTCCTTTTTGTACTCTAAAGTTGATTTCCTGCAAGTTTTATGAGTATGTTGGTAACCCCAGACCTTTGGTTATAAGGTGCTTATTCATGTACAACAAATAGGTATTGTAGTACCTAGAAGGTCAAATCGACAAACTCAGCCTTCTGTAAAGTTGAGAGTATGTCTTGATGACTAATGTAAGGAATGCCATAAAACCATTGAATTATGATCAAGCCAAAGATAAAGAGGAATGGGTGAATTCTATGAATGAGGAGTATAATTGTATTATGAAAAAAATACCTGTGAATTAGTATAATTTCCCAAAGATAAAGTACTTGTAGTATCTAAATGGTTGCTCAAATATAAGTTCAAAGTTGATGGTAGTATTAACAAACTTAAGGAAAGACTAGTTGTAAAGGGTTATTCTCAACAAGAGGGAATTGATTTTGAAGAAACATATGCACCGATAGCTAAATTAAACATAATAATTAAGATTGCTTTTAGAATTAGATACAAAACATAATTGGAGAATACACCAGTTAGATGTTAAATCTCCTTTCTTCAATGGTGATTTAAAAGAGGAAGTATATTTAGTTAAGCCTGAAGGATTTGTGCAGAAAGGTCAGGAGCATCTTGTTTATAGATTGAAGAAAGCCATTTATGGATTGAAACAAGCCCCTAGATCGTGGTATATAAATATTGTTTCCTTCTTTAAACAACAACGTTTTATGAAAATAACTTTTGATTCAATCCTATACATTAAGAAAGATAAAGAGGGAAATATTCTCTTAATATACTTATATCTTGATAATCTCATTAATACAGGTGGAGCATATCAGTTGATTGTAGATATTAAAATTCATATGTCTCAGGAATTTGAAATGAAAGACCTTGGTGATTTGCATTATTGTTTAGGTATTGAATTTTGGATAGAGTCTGGTAAGACATTGATCACTCAATGCAAGTATGTAAGGGAGATCCTTAACAAATTTAAAATGAGTGAATGTAAAGTAGTATCAACTCCTTTGTTTAAAAATGTGAAATTATATAGTAATGATGGATCTAAAGAAGCAGATGGTACTTTGTATTGTCAACTAGTGGGAAGCATGAACTATCTCACTACTACAGAGCGAGACATATCATATTCAGTTAACATTCTTATTCAATTCTTGGCTAATCCATGTGAAACACATTGAAAAGTTCCAAAACAATTCCTAAGATATTTAAAAGGAAAAAACAATTTTGGTCTTTAATATACACATCCATTTTATGTTTAGTTGGCAGGTTACTCTGATTCTGAATTGGGAGGGAATCTTGATGACATAAAATATACTTATGGATATGCTTTTCACATTGGTTTTGGAGTCATTTCATGGAGCACTAAGAAACAACCAATTGTTTCTTTGTCATCCATAGAAGCTGAATATAAAGCATTGACCAGTGCTACTTGTGAATCAGTTTAGTTGAGGCACATTCTTGAAGATGTTGGTACAAAGCAAGAACAAGCTACCATAATTCAGTGTGATAATCAGAGTTTAATCAAATTTATCATGCAAGATTCAAACATATTGAGTTGAAACATCACTTTCTGAGAGAAAAGATTGATTATAAAGAGATTGAATTGACTTATTGTAGTACAAGTGAAATGCTATTGATATTTTCACCAAACCAGTTGGAAGAATTCATTTTGAGGATATTAGAAATAAAATTGGTGGTATAGAGAATCCATTTCTCCTTTAAGTGAGGTTGTTAGAGATAATGTAGAAATGTATTCATGGTTATTTTCTAACAATATAATTGTGGTTTGTCAGTTCCTTAGTCATAGGATTTGATCCATTATTCGTGGATCTAGTTTGGTTATTGTTTACTTGTATATGTAACTCTTATTCAGTAATATAACGGAGTTGAGTGTGTGACCCTCCTCGTGTGTGTGTGAGTCTTATTTTTGTGCTATGTCCTCTTGTTATCTAATTGTTTTCTACCAAAACATGTTGGATGTCAACTACAAAAACGCCCAACCTTTAACTGCATAAATGTTATGCTTTCAGCTGCAAAATGTATCACCTTTCTACCACTCTTGAGCAGATATGATCATATTTTTATAATGGTTAGTGGGATCTTTATGATCCATGGATTATGTCACTAAATCTCCTATCTAATACATATACAAGTGAATAAATATGTCACCGGATCAACTCGGAAGTAGCAGAATGACATTGATGTTGGAGGTCGACGAACCGATCAACCCATAGAGCCACATAGTAGCATATCTAAATCATGGGATTTTTCTATGTTTCCCATGAAAGTGTTGCAATTTTCTACTGATCTGGATGACATCACATTTCTTGAATTTGGGAGGCTCCCTTAGAGCTATTTTTCACTAGGCGGATCTTCAAGACAATAATCAATATGCAAACAGAGGTAGCAACTCCAATAATATCTTGTGGCTCATGGACATTCCAAACCAACATCTGGGCATTCAACTACAACTTCGATGAAGAAATATCTCTACATGAAAGCCAAAATATTTGCCTTCAATTTTAAGAATGGAAACCCTAGCCGAGTCTTTCATGAGGCTCAAACAACTTTAACAAACTAAGGAGAAATCATTCATGGATCTATGAACAAAAGAATGAGAATGGAAATTGTAGAATATGCTTTGATACCAACTCATATTTATAGCCACAGAACACACAAGACAAGCTAACAAAAAAATTGTACAACTGAGAAACTAAATGCTCTCACACCACAACCACTTGTGTATTGAGTAAACACAAGAATACATTTATAATTCACTCCACACTTAACCACCCACGTATAGAACATTTAGACAACTAAGCACAACACATAAACAACTCATTGACAACTAGACATTCTACATTATTCTAATGGGAATTGTTGCATAAAGTTCGAATAGAATGCAATAGATAGTATCAGACATATAGAAAGCAAGGAGGAAGACCATTCACTTTACAATCATATTAACCAAATCCCTTCTTCTACTTATGCAATAAATATCCAACTCAAAATCGATGAGGCCGAGAGATTCTTTTGGAGATTAAAATTCCATGCTCAGTGTAAAGAAAATTCCATCTAGCTATGTTGCTTGTTGTGGGCCTAAAACCTATTTTTATAATTCCAATTTGTTGAGGATACCCAGTCTTATGTTTGGACAGTGACTTGAAATATATAAATAGGGAGGCACTCTTCCTCATTTATACACACCTCAAACTCTCAAGTTAGCATGAGAGAGAGAGACACAAAAGGGAGGAGAGACCACTTGTGTATTGAGTAAACACAAGAATACATTTATAATTCACTCCACACTTAACCACCCATGTATAGAACATTTAGACAACTAAGCACAACACATAAACAACTTATCACAACAACAACTCATTGACAACTAGACATTCTACATTATTCTAATGGGAATTGTTGCATAAAGTTCGAATAGAATGCAATAGATAGTATCAAACATATAGAAAGCAAGGAGCAAGACCATTCACTTTACAATCATATTAACCAAATCCCTTTTTCTACTTATGCAATAAATCTCCAATTCATAATCAATAAGGCCGAGAGATTCTTTTGGAGATTAAAATTCCATGCTCAGTGTAAAGAAAATTCCATTTAGCTATCCTGCTTGTTGTGGGCCTAAAAACTATTTTTATAATTCCAATTTGTTGAGGATACCCAGTCTTATGTTTGGACAGTGACTTGAAATATATAAATAGGGAGGCACTCTCCTTCATTTATACACACCTCAAACTCTCAAGTTAGCATGAGAGAGAGAGACACAAAAGGGAGGAGAGACAGATAGTTGGGTTTCATGTATCGTTTATATCTTATGAATCTTGCTGTAGTTGTTAATATTTTAGATAAAGATCCTAGATAAACTAATGAGATCTAAAGGAAAAATAACAATTTTGAGGATCTTAGAAAGAAAATTGGTATTGTAGAGAACCTATTTCTCCTTTAAGGGAGGTTGCTAGAGATAATATATAAATGTATTCATGGTTATTTTCTAAACATAGAATTAGTGGTTTGTAAGTTCCTTAGTCATAGGACCTGATCCCTTATTCTTGGATCTAGTTTTGTTATTGTTTACCTATATATGTTAACTCTTATTCAATAATATAATGAAGTTGAGTGTGTGATCCTTACTTCTTTGTTATTTCCTATGGTTATCTATTTGTTTGCTGCCAAAACGTGTTGGCTGTCAACTAGAAAAACTTCCAACCTTTGATTGGATAAACGTGATGCTTTCATCTGCAAATTGTATCACCTTTCTGCCACTCTTGAGCATATATGATCATATTTTTCTAATGGTGAATGGGATCTTTATGATCCACGGCTTATGTCACTAAATCGCTTGTCTAATACATCTACAAGTGAAGAAATATGCCAGCAGCTAAACTCGGTAGTAGAAAAATGACACTGATGTTGGAGGTTGACGGACTGATCAACCCATAGAGCCATAGAGTAGAAGATCGAAATCATGGGATTTTTCGATGTTTCCCATTAAAGTGTTGCATTTTTACACCGATCTGGATGGCAGCAGATTTTTTGAATTTGGGAGGCTCCCTGAGAGCTTTTTTTCACCCGGCGAATCTTCAAGACAAGAATCGATAGGAAAAGAGAGGCAACGACTCCAATAATAGCTCGCGGTTCGTGGAAATTTCCCACCAACGTTTGGGAATTCAACTACAACTTCGGTGAAGAAATATCTCTCCATGAAATCCAAAAGATGCGTCTTTAATTTTAAGACTGGAAGCCCTAGCCGAGTCTTTCACAAGGCTCAAACAAAGGAAAAAACACTCATGGATCATAGATCTCTCAAGTAAAAAATGTGAAGTGGACTTTCAGAATAAGCTCAGATACTAACTCATATTTATAACCACGGAACACACAAGACAAGTTAACAAAAGAATTGTATAACTGAGATACTAAATGATCTGACACCGCATCCAGTTGTGTATTGAGTAAACACAAACATACATTTGTACTTCACTTAACCACCTTTTGAAGTACAAAAGGTGACACATCAACAACTCACTAACAACTAGACATTCTACATTAGAATAATAGAAACTATTGCATAAATTTCTAAGTATACGACGTATAGAAAGCTGGGATTTCCTTCAATAAATATGGGTGGAACAATGGTTTTTTTTTATCAATTTCTGTTTCCTACGATTTTATTTGCTTTTCTCTTTTCCTTTTTTTTAATGTGATTCCAATCAATCATTGAATTTGAAGATTTATGTGAAACTAAAATTGTATGCAAAGGCCAACTTATTGTTTCTAGAATCGCCTGTCGGAGTAGGGTTTTCTTATTCTAACACGACATCAGATTAGGACATTCTTGGGACGACATTACTGGTAATTTTTCTTTTATTTTCGATTATATAGGCTCATCATGAATTTTTTTTCTTCAAAATTGGTTTGCAAGGTTTAACACAGAACACACTACTTTTACATAGTACTAAGTAGGAGAGAGCTATGCAGGAAAGTAAATTTAACTTTTAATGGCTAATTAAACTTCACACTGCCATCTCCATCAAATTGCATGTAACTCATTATAATCTTACTGAGGTCATTTATGATTTCAACAACAGTACACTTGATAAGAGTGGCCCTAGCCATATCAATCTCAAAGGGGTTGTCGATGAGGGCTTGGGAGGTTTTGTGAACATTGAATTCATTCAACCCGGCGGGCTGACGGTGATGGTGCACTGCCCGTCATGGCGGTATCATTCCAAAATAGGGGTCAGTGAATGAGGAAAATGATGAAAACCAAAACATGGTACGTGGTTCCACAACCACACTCTTCACTTACAGGTGACCAGTGGTTCCACAACCCTGATTCGTCAAAAATCAAAAAGGAAAAACAAAAGATATTGCTTTGTTTTGGCAGAGATATCATTCTGTGTTTTGGTTTTCAATACAGTGCAACATTCCTTCTGGTTACCACTCAGCTACTTGATTGTTTCATGACAAGCAACCTTATTTGCTAGTTAAAAACAAGAAACCTTATTCGCAAGTCAAAATTCCATTCGAGGAAATAAAATATTGGAAATATTTGAGCACATGTAGATTTTGTTATGAAAGCAAGCACACAAAAAAAAATAGGTTTGATGAAATGAATTGAGAGGAAACCATGATCCTAAATTTACCCCTTTCTATTCTACTTTGTTTCACCCTTTCTCCCTATTTTTGTTCCTATTATACAGCTGAATCCTTACCTTTTTCACACAAACAATCATGAAGACTCCAAGTATAAATCATTATTTATTATTTCATTTTATGCTTGGTTTTACTTATAATAATGGGTTTTATCCTTGATTTGTGTTGATATGTTTATGATTTAAAAGAAGGGTTCAGAATTACCAGGTGGCTCAACTACAACAGCTCATCCTACTCTAGAGTTAATACCGCTTGGCAGCGTCTACCTGCTCAATGATCTGGTTAACACTACTGGCAAAGGAATCTTGGATGCTCCTTCACTAATGCAACTGAAACTCCCGTAGAATATTCCACATTGAACTCGGCATGTCAGTTCGTGAAACAAATTGAAGTAAATTATGTTTATTCCTGAGCTTATCTTGTGCAAAGAATTGATGGTTGTAAGTGTCATGGTTTTGTTCTGTAGCCTAAAGATCAAAGATATTCATGGCTTCCCGAAATATATGTAACTGAATAGCTTCACTCTTGTATAAGTATGCACATGAAGGGAGATACAACAGTTCACAATTTGTTAGAGTTTATAACAGAGAAAGTGTAACTGGGGCCTTTGTCAATTCAATAGAGTAGCAATTCTCAACACTTTTCTATTGTAGCTTTTGTGATTTTTTTGACAGCATCTCTGTTCGAAGTCCAGGGTCCACCTTCTTACAGAGTTGCTCGTATTTTAGATGTTTTAGTTTATTTACTTTTGTGCAGTGTGGAATAATGGAATTTTAGTATTGATACATTTACATAGTTAGCTGCAATTGTATTCATTAAGTAATTGTTTTTTAAGATTTTCTTTAGTTTTCTATAGCAGTGTGTGTGACAGTCGATTGTGTAGTTAATTGTTTCTTTTATGCACAAGTTTGTTAATAGCAGTTACAGAATCGCTCAAGTCATGTGTGGCATGTTACTTATGTTTCTCAGAGTTTTCCAGATTAGATAGATCATTTGATTTGATGAATTTTTGCTTGATTAATGATTAGTGATTGTTCTCGTTTGGTAATATAGACTTCCATTTTCTGCAAGAGTAATTTTAAGAAGATTTATTTTTAGCTAATAGACCTTAAGATTGGTGTCATAAGAAATATAAGTTATTTTCAATTTCTAGATGGATAATCTTACTTTGATTTCTTACAGGGTGGCTGAGAAATTATTAGAATTGAGTGGTTTGCATTTTACTTATTAACTACGGAAAATGTTTATGCATATACTTTGCTAATTTCCTTTGAAATAAATAGACTTTCCTGGGTTGACAATTAAATATTGAACAGTCTGCTTGTTAATAAATTGACAGGTATATAGAGTGCCCAACACCACAAACCCCAAATGGATTGGTAGAATAGATTTATAAGTCCAAATCAACTTAGAAACAATTGATAGTTACCAAGATTCATAGGGAGCTTGTTACATCTTTGTAATTTCTTTATTAATGATAAGCAATATTAATATTCGTCACCATTGTCTCCCCAATTCCGAGTCACAAGGATTCCCTACATTTCTTTATCCCTTCTATTATTCATATCTTATTATTCTATACTCTAAATAGGTGTACAATTGAGCATATATCTTATGTCAATGCATTATCCTCTTTTTGGCTCTGTTATGTCCCTAATTTCCCGTTGCACTTAATATAACTAAGTAGCATGCATTAGCATTGAGTGTGTTTACTTCTTGCTGTTAGGAATATCACAGATGATGTCTTTTGTATTTTTATCACTTGAAATGATACCTTGGGGAAATCAGTAACAAGGTGGTTGATTGAGCATTTATGGAAAGTGTTCCCTGTCATAGGCACAACCCATCTCCTTTTAAGTACTAGTGCATGTTATTTCTAGGATATCCCTAAGAAAATTGAATTCATATTTTCAACAAAGTGATCAGTGTATTGATCAACTTGGGGAATGGAGAGAAAAAACAAGGAATATGAGGTATGATTGTAGGGAAATCATGAGATTGAATTCTATAATCATAGAATCTTGAAAACATGGATCTAAGGAAATAGAGATCTATCATATAACAAAATTCCCATTTAGCATACATTCACAAGAAACAAAACATAGGATAAATTCCAAAATTTGTTCAACCAAATATGCTTAGCTGAGTATAAGGTCTTCTAAAAGCTATATTTTCATCACTCTTAGATGAAGCTTTTATGGAGGTGAAATCAGAACCTAAGTACCTTATCTTGCACAACTCTTAGGAACAAGGAGTTCTACAACAAAATAAGTGCAAGATATTTTCTCTATGGAACATACAGGACATTGATTGAATATTAGGACTTGAAAAGAAGGAAAAGAAGGATGAACATTAGAAAGGAGAACATTGAAGAAACTAAATATTTCTTCATTGACCTTA
Organism: Pseudotsuga menziesii; assembly: GCA_001517045.1. NCBI lineage: Eukaryota > Viridiplantae > Streptophyta > Pinopsida > Pinales > Pinaceae > Pseudotsuga > Pseudotsuga menziesii. The sequence goes on from LPNX010091183.1 coordinate 28,466, forward strand.
CAACAGGTGGAGTATCAAGGAGACCCATAGGTACCTGAGGGATAATAATGTTAATATTTCATGTTCTTAGCCTGATATCATTAGTTTAATCCAATTTCACATCAATAGCATATGCAGAATCATTGAAAGAAACACAATCAAAATATATACGCAGATTTATCCTAGGAAACCCTCAAGTGGAAGAAAACCCAACAAATTTTTTTCTATATAGATGTATAAGATAAAACCCCAAAACATGTGCTCCTTCTCCTTGTTGATCTGTCTCTCTCTCTCTCCCCTATGCGCATACACAAGTGAGTGTCTGTGTTCAAATGAGGAACACAAATCCTCTATTTATACGCTTTTTTTCACTTGACTTTTATACTAAGTTGGCCCCAACAAACTTACTGGGCCGACTTCACCTAGGAAGACAAAAAATAGTATTATATTATATTCAAGAGGGTACTATTGACCCAACTTATAATGGAGGTTACACCTCATGAATCTATGATGAACAAATACAATAGTAACATCCCGACAGAGGAATATGACATCTCCCTTGGGTTACATAAGTAAAATACATTTAGAATATTCTACGCAATCACAATATTTCAACACTCCCCCTTAACGATAAGGGCATTCTACTTAAAACAACATCATCAAATATAGGAGAAACAAGAGAGAGAATCTTTAGCAGTATCAAGGTAATACATCGATACGTCATAGAAAATTTTCAACAATCATCAACAACTGGAATAGTTACTGGAACATCATCAATATCTTTAGCACTGGAACATCATCTTCTACAACACTAAGTATTCATATTTTGCAGTATTCGATCACTTGATCCTTTGCAGAAACACTTCGATATTCATCTTCTTCCAACTCTTAATCACTCTATCCTTTGCAATAACACTTTGATATTCATCTTCTTGCAGTACTTGATCACTTGAGCCTTTGAAGTACTGAATCACTTGATCCTTTGAAGTATTCAATCACTCGATACTTCTCAGAAATTAGTCACTCGATCCTTTGTAGCACTTGATCACTCGATCCTTTGCAGCACTCGATCACTCGATCCTTTGCAGCACTTGATCACTCGATCCTTTGATCAATACTTTCATCATCCACATCCGTGCTTGATTTGTTGGTCAATAACGTCGTCAGAAGCATCATTACCTACATCACACATGATCTCTTTGTGGGATGATAAATCTCTATAAATTTTAGACATAATTCCAAGGATGATGTAATCCTCATCAGCCAACTCCCCCTTAACAAGGAGGGTCCATATCATCGACTATATGGATCATCCATAAATGAATGCGGGACCACATCATCTTCAAATTAATGTTCTTGTTTGCAACTGAATGTAGGACAACATCATCTGCAAATGAATGTAGATCTTGCCCGCAACTGAATGCAGGACCACATCATCTACAAATAAATGTAGATCTCATCTACAACTGAATGCAGGACCAAATCATTTGTAAATGAATGAAAATCTCATCCGCAACTGATTGCATGACCACATCATCTGTAAATGAATGTAGATCTTATCTATAAATGGATGCTGGACCACATCATCTGCAAATGAATGTAGGACTCATCGTAGACCATCCTTAGCTTGTTAGTTCTAGGACCATTCTCAAGAGAGTTTTCTTGTCTATGAGACCACCCTACAATTGAATGTAGGATCACTCTCTAGAAGAGAATATCATCTATAGGACAATCCTCAGTTGGTAAGGGCTAGGGAATCTCTAAATAACATAGTGTTATTGTCCGAAGATCATCCTCTAAAGAGGATACTTTTTTCCACAAGTAAATTTCATACCTCATCAGTGTCTGAAGGCGCTATTGGAATTTTCAATACTAGCACATCACTTCCATCTCATTCGTAGTGTAGTCTCATCATCACTCCCCCTTTCCAAGGAGGGTCCATATCATCAATCTGCTTCCTCTTTCCAAGGAGGGTCCATATCATCATCGTTCCTCCTTGCGAGGAAAGTATGTAACATCATCATCATTGTTCCTCCCTATGAGGAAAGTCTTAAGCATCATCATCATTATTCATCCCTACAAGGAAAGTCTTTTCAGACTACACCAAGCTTGTCATGAAAGTATTCAAACTTTACTCAAGACATAGGTTTGGTAAATACATCAACAACTTGCTCATCAGTACTTGCAAACTGGAGTTTTATAGCTCCCTTATGTACCATATCCCTTATGTAAAAATGTCGGATTTATATGTTGTTTTCTTTATCATGAAACAAAAGATTCTTTGTCATCTTTATATAACTATGGTTGTCACATAGAATCACTGTGGTGTCCGAATCCAAGTCAAATAGACTTGACATCAACTTCAGAATCCATATGGCTTCACAACTAGTAGAACATGTTGCTATGTACTCTGCTTCAACCACGCTCAGAGCAACAATGGACTGTTTCTTCATAAACCATGAGATCATGGTGGATCCCATACAATAACATCCACTTGAGGTGCTCTTTCTGTCTACAACACTTGTTGGAGACATTTACCATCATACACACTCTTTTGGTCAAATTTGCCTAGTTAAACCACTATCCTAAGTATAATTGACATTAATTGACATCAGTGGAGCATTAATTGCCATCATCCATCACACCCACACCTACCTACAGTCAAGGAGGATAACTTAGCCTTCTCCTACAGTTAAGGAGGCTAACTGGAGCACTCCGGGGGTGATCTGAGTGACATTAATGCACCTAATTGCTAACTGGTCATTACAATTAGTTCAACCAGTCAGCTAAGGTGCCTCCTATCATTAAATATATTACTTAATGATCTAAAGTCAACAAGGCGCCTCCACCAACTTCTGATGGTCAGTTCAGCTTCAGTTAACCTCATCGGGGTTCATTGAAGTCATGGAGCACTAGCACTTGATGGTTGGCTTGCTATGACATGTGTTTGATCTCCTTCAATTGAGATTTGGTCATTTATTGCATTCTGACTTTAGTTAGGGTTTGGTGAGTCAATTAGGGTTTTGGTCAAGTGGTTAACTGAGTGTGAACCAATGGTGGAGAGTTAGTTAAGCTAGAATCACTCATTGAATTCGAATTGTCTCCTTTGGTATTGGAATTCTTCATGGAGTTAAGCTATTGCTTGACATTGGAATTGTAACCATTCATTGTTTATTAAATATACAGAAAGGAAACCAATTCTAGTTCTGATTAACACCATTTCATGAGTATTTGTTGATTATTCTTTGATGAGATTGATTCTTAGTTCCTAGATCAATGTGCAAGATTAATATGGTATCAGAACATACGGCGGGACGAAGATCAATCTCTCAAAAACAAGATTTTTGACAGATTTCTCCATGAAAAGTGAGCAATAGCTCAAAATTCCATCACTACACCAGAAGCCAAGGCTTACCACTCAATATCCCAAGTAAAGAACTTGTTGATCAAGCTTGCTTGATTGACTATGTTGGGTGTGATGAAAGCCTAGAATGTGCAGGATGTCCGACCTTATTTTTCCCTTTCTGTTTTTATGTTCAAGTTTCTACAGGTGAAGCATTCGCTACAGCATATCTAGATGGCCTCCTCAGTACCTCTCTTGACTCCATACAATTTCCACACATGGAAAAATAAAATGGAGGTTCAGTTGTGCTCTAAAGGACTCCATAGAGTCGCCATGGACACTGAAGTTGATCCTAGATCCACCATAGAAAAATCAAGATTCTTGAACAAGAAAGATGAAGCCTTTGGTTTCTTGTGCCTATCTATTTCTGGCGACCTTCTCTTCCATCTTATGGATCTGAAGACACTGAAAGAAATATGGGACAAATTGGAATCTCTATACGGAAAGCATGATGACTTGAGAGTTTACCAACTCGAAAATGAACTCATGTCTCTTCAACCTTCCAATTTCGAGACTCTGAATGATTTCTTTACAAAGTTCAAGCATACTGTTTTACTCTTGAAGCAATGCAAAGTGGTGAAGGAGGATGATCAGCTCATCCTTGCCATCCTCTCCAAACTCGGGGCTAATTATTCAGTTTTTGTTTCTACATTCCGTGCGGGGAAGCTCACAACCCCCAGATGGAAGATGCCTACACTCAATTCCTTCATTGAGTCCCTAACTAATGAACATGACAAGCTTGTCCAGATGGGGATCATCCGATATTATTGTGATCAAGCCCTCCATGTCTTGGGTCCCAAAGATGTGAAGGGTAAAGGAAAGTAGCATAAAAATCAGAAAACTAAATTTGATGCTCCCAAGACTAGAGTTGAAAATCAGCAGCATGATGAATCTTCTGGCTCAAGGAAGAACAAAGGAAAAGGGCACAATGGGAAAGAAAAAGTTAGGTGTTCTTAATACGGGAAGGGTTTTCACCCTGAACATGCCTGCATGAAGAAAAATCTTGATGAAGCAACCTCTCTCCTTGAGAGGAATCACATCAATCTTTTGGAGATCTTTCGGAGGAGAGATCACCAAAATCGGGAACCACAGCATGAGAAAGGTCATGCCGTCATGGCAAGCGCTTCGAAGTCCAAAGCATTTCTGATTGACAGTGGAGCTTTGAATCACATGATGGATGAAAAAGACTCCTTTTCATCCTTGGATACTGGCAAATCCATCCCCATCCACATGGGAGATGACTCCACCATCATTTTCAAAGTACAAGGTACTATAGATCTAGAAAATGGTTGTTTTTTCTAATGTTTTGTATGTACTATCTCTAGAAGAAAATATCCTTAGTGTCTATCAGATGGTACATACAAGAATGCCTAAAAGAGTCTCTTTCAGCCCAAATGATGTTGAGATAACAGAAATTGCATCCGGGAAACTCATTGCAAAAGGCCTTGCAAATCATCATGCAAAAGCCTATGAGTTCTCTCACTTTGTTGTGGATGCAAAGCCCACTGCTCTGCTAACTCATGGAAATGAGGTTAGTAGGCTATGACATGAGAGGTTTGAACATTTTAATTTCAAATATTTTCATCAATTATAGAAAAAATCCATGGTTGAAGGCCTCCCGGTCATCAAGGAAACCACGGGAGTCTGCAAGGGCTGTGTGATTGGAAAACACCCTGAGCACAAGTTTGATCGGGGGAAGGCAAACTGAGCTACACGCATATTGGGGATGATACATTCTGATATCAATGGTCCAATTCCTATCACATCCATGAATGGATCAAGGTACCTCCTTACTTTTATTGATGATTTTTCAAGGTATACATGGGTTTTCTTTCTCAAAAAGAAATCAAAAGTATGTGAAAAATTTTATGAATTGAAGGCCTTGATTGAAAATGCCTTTGGGATTAAGATCAAGATATTGATATATGATAATGGAGGGGAGTATGTCAGTAATTAGTTGCTTTACATTTTCCCCCAAAGTGGTATTCAGGTCCAACATTCAATTCCCTACATTCCCCAGCAGAACGGAGTAGCGGAAAGGAAGAAACGGTCTCTCAAAGAGATGACCACCTGTATGTTGGAGTCAAAGAAGCTTGCTGCAAATTTGTGGGATGAAGCCATGCATGCTGCAGAATACATTCAAAACAGGGTACCACATTCATATATGAAAGGAAATACTCCTTTCGAAGCATACTTCGGACACAATCCATATGTGTCGAACCTACGGGTGTTTGGGTCCACTGCATGGGCCCGGATTCCACTTGATAAAAAAAGGGATTTGCAACCGCAGAGCATAGAATGTCTGTTTATTGGGTATCCTGGTGAATCTAAAGGATTCAAGCTTCTAGATATCAATACCAAACAGATCATCATCGAGATAAGTGTCAAGTTCGATGAGCCTCTTCAGGAGGTGGAACTAGTGAAGGAGAAAACTGTTGAATTTCCTTCCTATTCCACTGAGTATTTGGATGATGAAATTGGGGGTGATGACCCTGATTTGGATCCTTTGATTTCTGATATCAGTGTGCAGCAAAATCATCTTCCTACATGGGCCCAACATACACTCTCCTCCACAGGAGACAACATTGGAAATCCGGATGATCCAAGGAGAACCCGGTCTGATTTCCAAAGAGCAGGTATTGCGCTCTCTTGTTCTGATAATTTGATGTCTAAAACTTTATATTTTATGATTAGTTCATATCCAAAATCCTACTATCATTCTTGGAATTATCCGAGATGGCAAGTTGCGATGGATGAAGAGATGGATTCTCTTCAGAAAAACACTACTTGGGAGCTAGTTTCTCTTCCTCCGGGAAGGAAATTGGTTCAATGCAAGCGGGTGTTTCAGACAACGTTTTATACTGATGGAGGAACCTACAAATATAAGGCAAGTCTGGTAGCAAAAGTTTTCTGTCAGGTCCAAGGAGTGAACTACCATGAGACCTTTGCACCGGTTGCAAAAATGGACTCCATCCACCTTGTTTTGGCTATTTCCGCATCCAAGCACTGGGAGGTGCATCACATGGATGTTAAGTCAACATTTATGCATAGAGATATTCATGAGGAGATATATATGAAGTATCATTAGGGATACATCACTCATCCATCTTTGGTTTGCAAGCTAAAGAAGTCACTATATGGGTTAAAACATGCCCCACGAGAGTGGTATTCCAAGATGGATGCCTTCCTTCTCTCGAAAAAATTTCAGAGATGTAGATCAGATCCAAATGTGTATTTACAGCAGCATGATTGTCATATAATTATTATTTTTTTATATGCTGATGAATTACTGATCACAGGTAGCACAATTGCCTCCATTTCAGCCATCAAAACTGCTCTCCACAATGCCTTTGAAATGAGTGTTTTGGGGCTTCTAAAACAATTTCTGGGGATCAAAATCGAGCAAAATTATGATGGAATTATGGTCACTCAGTCCAAATACATTTCATACCTGTTATTCAAGTTTAACATGGCTGAATTTATTCCTGCACCATTCCCTTTCCTTTCAGGGATCAACCTTGAAGAAGGAAAACACACACCTCCCATGGACTGCACTATCTATCGACAACTGACTGGTAGCTTGTTGTACTTGAAACATTCTAGGCATGATATTTTTTATTCCATGAATGCTGTATCAATATACATGCAGCAGACTCATGATATTCATTGGAAGGCAGCCAAGAGGATCCTCCAGTACATTCAGAGAACCAGGACCTACGGCATTCACTATGTTGCAGACTCCGAGCTAGAGCTGGTTGGATACACAGATTCCGATTGGGAGGGTGATTATATTGATCATAAGTCAACTTATAGATATGTATTCATGTTTGGTGGTGGCCCTATTTTCTGGTCAAGCAAAAATCAGGCTGCCATAGCACTATCTTCAGCAGAGGCCGAGTATCGAGGAGCGGTTAATGCTTGCATCCAAGCAGTTTGGTTGCAAGGCATTCTTTCAAAGTTTGATCTTGGTAGTACTTTGTCCACTGTTCTCTTTTTTGAAAACCAGAGTGAAATTAAGATATCCGCGGATCCAGTTACCAAGTAGAGGACCAAGCATGTAGAGATTCACATGCACTACATCAGGGAGCTAGTGCATGACAGGACCATCATTTTGCAATACTACCCGAATGATGAGCAGATTGTAGACATCTTCACTAAGAGATTTTCAGAAAAGAAGTTCACTTACCTCTGTTCACTGTTGGGGGTGATTTTATCAGGGGGATCCAGACTACTTTCAGTTTTCATCTTGAGGGGGGCGGTTTCCCACTGGGTTTTCCCTCTTTTCCTCACTTAGTTTGTTTTTTAGCATTGTTTCAGTTTCAGCATTGTACAAGGTGACCTATGGCCTTAGTTTCCGGGGCCCTATCATTTTATGCATCCATGTTTTCTAACTCTTCCTGAGTATAGCTTAAGGGGGGGTGTTGGAGACATTTACCATCATACACACTCTTTTGTTCAAATTGGCCTAGTTAAACCACTATCCTAAGTATAATTGACATTAATTGACATCAGTGGAGCATTAATTTCCATCATCCAGTCACACCCACGCCTACCTATAGTCAAGGAGGATAAATGGAGCACTCCAGGGGTGATCTGAGTGACATTAATGAACCTAATTGCTAACTGGTCATTACAATCAGTTCAACCTGTCAGTAAGGCAACTCCTGTCATTAAATATATTATTTAATGATTATTTATTATTATTTAATGATCTAGAGTCAACAAGGCGCCTCCACCAACTTCTGATGGTCAGTTCAGCTTCAGTTAACCTCATCAGGGTTCATTGAAGTCATGGAGCACTAGCACTTGATGGTTGGCTTGCTATGACATGTGTTTGATCTCCTTCAGTTGAGATTCAGTCATTTATTGCACTCCAACTTCAGTTAGGGTTTTGTGAGTCAATTAGGGTTTTGGTCAAGTGGTTAACTGAGTGTGAACCAATGTTGGAGAGTCAGTTAAGCTAGGTCTCCTTAGGTATTCGAATTATTCATGGAGTTAAGCTATTGCTTGACATTGGAATTGTAACCATTCATTGTTTATTAAATATACAGAAAGGAAACCAATTCTTGTTCCGATTAACACCATTTCATGAGTATTTGTTGATTATTCTTTGATGAGATTGATTCTTAGTTCCTAGATCAATGTGCAAGATTAATAATACTTCCTTCCCAAACTAAATATATATATCCATACAATCTGTAGTCATGATCTCTCTCATAGTATAGTCCAATGTCAATCATACCTTTTAGGTACCTCATCAAATGATTTGCATCTATCAGGTGAACACATCTAGGTTTAACTAGATACTGACTCAGGGTGTTAAAAAAAGCATATATCTGGCTTTGTATTCGTCAGATACATCAATGAACCAATAATGTGTATGTACTAAGTCAAATCTACTAACTTGGATGATTCATCAGATATCAACTTTAGGTTGGTGTCCATGGGTGTTGCCATGGCTTTACAATCCAACATATCAAATATTTTTAAGATTTACACTACATAATTTCCCTGATTTAGAAATATTCCTTTTGGTCTCTGCTACACTTCAAGGCCGAGAAAATAGTGCATCAATCCAATATCTTTCATCTCAAATTCTTCAGCAAACTTCTTCTTGCAATCTGCAATATATTTCTCATTTCCAGTCAGGAATAAGTCATCCACATATAGTAATAGTATGACAAGTTTATCATCCAAAACCTTAAGGTAAATATTAGGATCAGCTTTACTCTTGGTAAACTCCAAGATTTTCAAGAAGCTATCTATTCTTCCATACCAAGATCTAGTATCTTGCTTTAGTCCATACAGAGCCTTCTTCAACTTACATATGTGAGTCTTTCTATCTTTAACTTCAAATCCTTGTGGTTGTTTGATGTATACTTCTTCATCAATCACACCATTCACGAAGGATGTATTTACATCCATATGGTGTAGATTCCACTTCATCATGGATTCAAGTGCCATGATGCTTCTGATGGAAGTGTACCTTGCTACTGGAGCAAATGTATCTTCATAATCAATCCCCTCTTTTTGAGAGAATCATGTGGCCACAAATATTGCCTTGTATTTTTCAATACTTCTTATCTTGTAGATCCACTTGGAAGATACCACACTCTTGTTTTATGGTTTGGCTACTATATCCAAAACATCATTCTTCATTATTGACTAGTATTCTTCTTTCATTGCTTCTACTCATTCTTTCTTCTCTACAACTTCCTTGTAACTGGTAGGTTCTTTATCTACAATATCACACATCAAGGCTACATAACTAGAGAATGGATTTGATCTCTTGCTTGTTATTTTGGATCCTTATGGAGCTCCATACTTTTCTTATTCTTGTATGATTTCTCTTACCCAAGTAGTTTTTCTCTTTCGTGATATGTCCATAGTAGGGGGTTCCCAAGGTTCTAGCATATCATGACCTTCTGATGCTTCTATTCCAGGAGAGGGTGCAACTTCTACTTTTCTGGGAGGTACATCCTCTTCATGCTCACACTTTCTCTATTTATTAAGAGTTTTTTCTTTTTCAAATGTTACATCTCTACTAATCTCTATGTGATGGAATCTTGAAATCTATATCCTGGAGGATTTGGAGTCTTCAATGGTATCCAAAAAATATTCCCTTCTTTCCGGAAGGGTCCAAATTGGTTCTCTTTTCTTTTGGACTGTGAACATATACTAGACAACAAAATATCTTGACATGGCTCACTTTAGGCTTCTTTCTTGTGTACATTTATTCCGGAGTCTTGAATCTAAGGGAACTATGGGATAATATATTATCGACATAAATGGTTGTTCTTGATGCTTCATCCCATACATGCATAGGAATATCTTGATCATGTATCTTTATATTCACTGCTTCCATAATCGTCCTATTCTTTCTTTCCGCAACACCGTTCCATTGGGGATTGTAGCGAGTGGTTAGTTACCTCCTTATTCTAGCTTCTTTACAAAAGGCTTCAAATTATTTTGAATTATATTCTCCACCATTATCTATTCTGAGTGTCTTGATTCTTCTTTCCAAATGGTTCTCTATGAAGGCTTTGAATTCCTTGAATTTCCTGAATACTTCATTCTTTGTTTTCAAGAAGTATGTCCATGTATTTCTTGAATAGTCATCAATAAATGAAACATAATATTCATATCCACTTAAATATGTGGAGTTAATTGGGCCACATACACCAGAATGAATTAATTCCAATGTAGATTTAGCATTTGTTTCACTCTTCGCAAATGGATTCTTGATATTCTTTCCTCTTGCACATCCTTTGAAAGTTCCTTCATGAGTGATCTTAAAATATGGTAAACCAGTTACTACTTTTCTCACATACGGTAATGCTTTGTAGTTGATGTGAGAAATACTTCTATGCCATAGTTCACTTGAACTAGTGATCTCATGGACAAAGGTTGTTTATCAATTTCCTTTGAGTTATATAATCCTCCTTGTTCTTCACTAATGACAACTGCATATTCACTTGAGTTTTCTTTGGTCCACATGAGTACTTCTCCATCTATAAAAGCAAATCTATATCCTTTCTTATCTAATGCTAAGATGGAAAGGATGTTCTTCTTCAAACCTGGTACATATAGTACTTCCTTCATCTTCATAAGAGTTCCAGACTCCAACTGTGTAGCTTGCTTCACCAATACCTTTTATGGGATATTGATAGTCATCTCCTAATGATACTTTCTAAGGAGAGTTCTTTTATTCAAGTCTTGAAAAAGTTTTCTTATGTCCTGTCATGTTCTCTGAGGTGCCATTATCAATAAGCCATGTATCTTCTCCAGGTATTACAGACCTAGAGAGTGGAGATAATAGTACATATTCTTCTACATCTTCTTCTTTTGCTTGTTTCTTTCGAGGTCTTTCTTCTTATTCTTCATCCTCATCTTCAATTAGATATGCATGATGTATTTTGTTGTTATTCTTATTCAATGGACACTCTCGGGCAAGGTGTCCTATTTTATGATAGTTATAACATTGATATTGGGAGTAGTGTTTCTTCTGACTGTTTTCTCTTTTCTTTTGAAGCTTCTTGGGAGGTCGATACTCCTTATGAATTTCCTTCTTGAAGCTTGAATTTATTCTTCCTCTTCTAGTATGGGTGGATAGGGATTGATCATCTTCTTTGAGTAGAGCTTCTCTGTTAGCTACTCTGGATTCCTCTTGGATGCAATATTCCCATACAATGTCAAATTTTATACTTGTTTTTTTGGAACACATAGTCTATATGAATGAATGCCATGGTCTAGTCAGACCATTGAGAGAAGTCATAACTAGTTCATATTTATCAAGGGATTCTCCAATGGCTTCTAGTTTCTCCTTGAATTGGGAGACCCTTGTGAAGTAGTATTGAATGTATTTTCCTTCACTCATCTTGGTACTCTTCAATTAATCTCTCAAATTAATCCTCATGTTGATGTTGTTTCCTTCATACATTCTGGAAAGGGCATCATACATTTGCTTTGGTGTCTATTTGGACGACACTTGAGAGATCAAGTGATCATTAATAGAATAAAAAATGATCCTCGTTGCCTTGATTAGTTCCTTCTAGTGCTTTTCCTTAGATTCATCTCCTTCTGGTTCTACAACTTATTCTTTGATATATTTCTCAAGATCATTCTCTCTCAGAATGAGACCAATCCTATACTTCCATGCTCGAAATTTTTCTATGCCTTCTAGCTTGTCCTCAAGCTTAGTGCTTGGGGCCATCTTATCCAGGAGGTCACAAAATAATTAAATTTCTCAAAATGTAATATTGATTTTACTAGGATATGCACTTGAATGAGTTGAGTTGGTTGGTCCACTTGGTTTATAGAGATTCCAAATATTCACCCTTCAAAACTTTCTTGTAAGGTTTCAGTTTCTGCATTATTTATGGTTCTTGTTTTCTACAGTTTTTTCGTTCAAGGACAAACTAAGTTTTGGATTTCCCAGAAATACAACCACTCAAAAACATGGATGTATGGTTCAATAGATGCGCTCTAGGGATGCACAATGTTCTATGCAATCATATTTCCAAAATTCCAATTTTGACAGAAACCCTAATTTCTTTCCAGAGGGAGAGGAGTAAGAGTTTCACCTTGTGAAAGGTGTTATATTCAGGATAGCTATGATACCATGTTAATATGACATGTTATTATATAGATAGAATTAGTTTTTAATCCAATTTCACATCAATAGCATATGCGGAATCACTGAAAGAAACACAATCACAAGATAGACTCATACGTTAGAATAATCAACCCATTGTTACTCACATTTGACATTAATTGATCATTTTTGTCTTATTACCTAGATTCCTAGATTACATTGTATGCTAGTTGTCTTCCACATGTCCTATAAGTCAACACGTGATAAAAATGGCTCATGGAGCGCTTGGGAAACATCCTACAAACCAATTTTGTCAAGTCTACTTTTATTCCTGGTTACTAAAGCGCAGTTCTACTTTTCTGAAAGCTGCCTTGCTTTACATCAGTTTTAAGGCAAAAGGAAAAACTAGTCTAGGTGTAACTGCCTTGTTTTTTTTCCTCGTCATCCTTCCTCCTTTTATCCAAACAAAAGAATGAATGAGTTGTATTTCTATCACTCTTAAGCTTTCCCACTTGATTTAGCCAATTCCTGAGCATCTTCATAGACTTGGAAACAACTTTATGCGCCTATGGGGGATTTGACTATTTTTGGTAAGCCCGCTTTTTGACTTTTTGAATAGCATCCTTATGCTTTCAAACCACTCATGTAATTATATATTTGAGAATCCTATTACTTCATAATGTTGGATATTGTACAATTAATCAATACATATTAGTGTTATGCTCCAATTTCAGTCTCCTTTGCTGTGAATTTTACATATTTGATTAGAAATTTTGTGAGTGTAATTGTTCTATAACTTGGGTTCAATTTCCACATGGTATCAGATACTTTTTAGATCTATTTTTCTCCTTCCATATTTCTATTGAGGTTGGACATCTTGATTGGGAGCGCATTCTACTTACTAGAGGGCACAGTTGCTGAGCTATGGACCAATCTCAGAAGATCATCTTAAATCCATTCAATTTATTTGAGTGGAAAGATGAGATGGAGATATTGTTGAGAGAAAAAGGTATCTACAGGGTTACCATGGAAATTGAGGTAGATCCCAATGAAGATACAGAGAAAATTAAATGGCACAACAGGAGGGATGAGGCCTATGGTATTTTGTGTCTAATCATTTCAAGAGACCTCCTCTTCCATCTTGATGGATTGAAATCACCCAATGAGTTTTGGGAGAATATTGTAGAGATTTTTGGAAATATAGATGAGATAAGAGGACATCAAATTGAGAATGAGTTGATCTCCTTGAGTCCCATTATCTTCGAATCATTTCAACTCTACTTTTCCAAGTTAAGGCCCTCATTTTGCAGCTAAAACAACATGGGATCAAAAAGAAGGAAGAGAAACTAGTCTTGGCCATACTCTCTAAGCTTGGTCCTGACTTCGCAATGTTTTTTTCGACCTTCCATGCCACCAAGTTGACAACACGAGCCTAGAATATGCCTAAGCTTGCAAAGTTCATGGAATCCCTCATGCAGGAGCAAGATAAATTAGTGATGATGGGCACCATCAAACCTTCCAAAGACCAAGATTTGGTTGCTGGAGATTCAAGGGTGGATTCAAAGGGCAAGAAAAAATATAAAAATCCACCTGAGCAAAAGAGAGACAAGTCAAAGTCTCAAGAGGATCCCCAAGGCTCCAGGAAGAACTCCTAGAATAAGAAGAATAAAGGAGAAATGAGAAAGTGTGCACACTATAGTAAGGGCTATCATCCTGAAAAATCCTATACGAAGAAGCAAATTGACATGTTGACCCAACTCCTAGAGAAGAATAACATCTCCCTTCCTGATTGCTCAAAGAAGAGGGAAGGAGGATCAAATTCAGAAGACAGAGAGAGAGTACATGCCTTGGTTGTTGTCACATCAAGCTCACCTAGCTTCATCATTGATTCTGGAGCTTCCAGACATATGGTTTCGACAAGGGAGACATTCTCCTCTGTTGAAATGTTGAAAGGCCCACCAATAGTTTTGGGACATGACTCTCTCACTGACAGTTTGTGGAAGAGTAGGATTGTTCTTGACCATGGTAATTTCAATAATGTGTTGTATGTTCCAGGGTTTTCCTCTAATATCTTATCAGTGTATCAGATGACTCACACTGGGTCTCCAAAGAAGGTCATCTTCTCCCTTAAAGAAGTTGAAATTACTAATATTTCGAATTGTAAAGTCATAGAAAAAGGCGTTGTTGATCACACTTTGAAGGTATACAGGTTTTCCCATTTTCTACCCTACTCAAACCTCTATGCTCTTCTCATTCATGCTAATGAAGAAAGCAATATTTGGCATGAAATATTTGGCCATATTAAATACAAGTATCTTTTTGATTTGTGTGACAAAGATATGGTCATAGGGTTACCAAAGATCAAGTTTTCTAAAGGAGTCTGTCAAGGTTGTATCTTAGGAAAACACTCAGAGCACAAGTATGAGAGAGTTATTCATGAGAGAACCTATGCACCCCTTGAGTTGATCCACAGTGACATTTCTGGTCCATTTCCTCATATGTACATGAGTCAAGACAAATATGCACTCACTTTCATAGATGAATTTTCTAGGTATTGTTGGGTTTACTTCCTAAAGCATAAGTCTGAAGTTTTTGACCTTTCCAAAGTCTATAGAGCCTTGGTTGAGAACCAGTCTCAGAGGAGACTCAAGATCCTCATATATGAAAATGGTGGTGAATATTTCAAGTCTGATTTCATTCAGTATTGGAAAGATCTAGGTATCCAGATGCAGCATTAGATCCCTTACACACCACAACAAAATGGTGTTGTTGAGAGAAAGAGATGGCAACTTGCATGATGGAGGCTAAGACTTTTCCACCAAAGTTTTGGGCCATGGATTTAAACTGTGCATCCTACATTTAGAACAGGGTGCCTCATAAGTAGCTTCATGGTATTAATCCTTAAGAATATTGGAGCGGGAATGAGCCAAATGTGACCCATTTCAGGATTTTTAGCTCAAAGGCTTGGCGCTAGGATTCCAACTGAAAAGAGTAAGGCTTTGCAACCCCAAAGACAAGAGTCCCTATTTGTTGGGTATTTTGAAGATTCAAAAGGGTACAAGCTGATAAAATTGAGCACTAACAAATATTTCATTGAAACAAGTGTTTAGTTCGAATAAGGGCCTTTAGCAGCAGTTGAAGTTGGAGAGTCCTCTTCATCACTTGAACCATTGACAGTAAGTGAAGAGAGTAATGAGTTTGTTGATTTTGATATGTCTGATAATGATGATTTAATTGCAGATCTTAACAGTCCTACAAGACCAAAATGGGAAGCAAATAACATTCATGCAACTGGGGAACTAGCTGGAAATCCTAATGACACTAGGAGGACTAGATCTCAATTTGAGAGTGCCCTTTGTGTGAAAGATCCTCTATTTGCTGAGAAGTTCAATATGATGGTTGAATCAGATCCAAAGACATATTAATATGCCTTAGATGATTGAAGATGGAAAAAATCCATGCAAGAAGAATTCAGCTCGCTCCAGAAGAACAACACTTGGGAACTGGTTGATCTTTCCCCAAGGAGGAACCTAGTTCAGTGTAAGTGGGTCTTCAAGACCAAGTTTGCTACTGATGGTTCAAATTTGAAATATAAGTAAATATTGGTAGCCAAGGAATACTCACAAGTACATGGTATTTACTACAATGAAAATGGAAATCTCACTGAAGATATTTACATGCAAAAACCTGAAGGGTTTGTTTCTGATCCATATTGAGTGTGCATGTTAAAGAAATCATTGTATGGGATCAAGCAAGCACCCAGGGCTTGGTATGCCAAAATTGATGGCTTTCTGTTGTCATGAGTTTCGTTCAATGCAATTCTGATCCAAATTTTTATTTGAAGATGATTCATGGTTCTTTGATGATTATTGTTTTATATGTGGATGAGCTACTGATTACAGGAAGTTCAAAGAAAGAGATTTCCTCCTTGAAGGATGCAATGAACCATGCATTTTCCATGACATATTTGGGATTGTTGAGCGAATTCTTGGGTCTCGAAATTGCTCAATCCTAACATGGAATCAAAGTACATAAGTCCAAGTATGCTTCATATTTTCTCATCAAGTTCTACATGAAAGATTGAAAGCCAAGAAAGACTCCATTCCTCTCAAGAGTTAAGCTTGAAGAAGAAATTTCTTCTCATATCGTAAATAATACAATGTATAGGCGGTTGATTGGGTGTTTGCTTTGTCTTACACACACTCAAACTGATTTATCTTATGCAGTTAGTGTGGCTTTGAGATACATGGATCAGCCTCATGAGATCCATTGGAGAGAAACGAAGAGGATCATAAACTTTGTTCAAGAAACAAGAACTCATGGGATCTTCTACAAAGCAAAATCTGATCTTGATTTGATTAGGTTTACTGACAGTGATTGGGCAGGTGACAACATAGATCGAAAGTCTACACTAGGATATGTGTTCATGCTTGCAGAAGGAACAACTAGTTGGTCAAGCAAGAAGCAGAGTTCCATAACACTCTCATCTATAGAAGCAGAGTATAGAGGAGTTGTAAATGCAGCAACTCAAAGTTTATGGTTGCAGGGGATACTTGGAGAATGTGGCTTCGAATCAGAGTTTTCAACTATTATCTACTATGATAATCAGAGCACCATTCGAATCTGGAATGATCTAGTTTAGAGACAATGAAACAAGCAGATTGAGATTCATATGCACTACATCAGAGAGCTTGTGCATGATGGTACCATTGTTCTACTCTTCTGTGCATCTTCAGAACAAGTAGCAGACATCTTCACCAATTGTTTTTGTGAGAATACCTTCAGCAATATCAAATCACTGTTGGGGATTTCTTATCATGTTGTGAAGCATGATTGATGACAATATTTCCAAATTTTGTTTCATGTCCATGTTTAATGGAGGATTTTTCCCACTGGTTTTTTGCCTCTTTCCTTGGTTGTATGGACAAGCAGTATGCAAAGGTTAACTAAGCCTTGTTTCTAGGCCCTATATTTTTCTAATATTTACTCATAAATTCAGGATTAAGGCAGGTTTTTAGAATAATCAACCCATAGTTACCCACATTTGGCATTAATTAATCATTTTTGTCTTATTACCTAGATTCCTAGATTCCATTCTATGCTAGTTGTCTTCCACATGTCCTAGAAGTCAACACATGCTAAAAATGGGTCATGGAGTGCTTGGGAAACATCCTGGAAACCAATTTTATCAATTCTACTTTTATTCCTAGTTACTAAAGTGTAGTTCTACTTTTTCTGAAAGCTGCCTTGCTTTACAGCAGTTTTAAGGAAAAAAGAAAATCTAGTCTAGGTGTAACTGCCTTGTTTTTTTCCCACTTCATGCTCCCTCCTTTTCTCCAAGAAAAATAATGAAAGAGTTGAATTTCCATCACTCTTAAGCTTTCCCACTTGATTTATCCAATTCGTGAGCATCTTTATAGATTTGGAAAGAACTTTATGCACCTATGGGGGATTTGACTATTTTTGGTAAGCCTGCTTTTTTACTATTTGGAATAGCATCCTTATGCTTTCAAACCACTCATGTAATTATATATTTGAGAAGCCTATTACTTCATAAGGTTGTCTATTGGACACTTAGTCAATACAGATTAGTGTTATGCTCCAATTTCAGTATCCTTTGGTGTGAATTTTGCATGTTTGATTACCAATTTTGTGAGTGTAATTGTGCTATCACTTGGGTTCAATTTCCACATAATATTTATCTAGGAAATACCTGAAGGGGAAGAAAACCAAACATAAATTCCTTTATATAGATGTATAAGATAAAATCCCAAAACATGTGCTCCTTCTCCTCGTTGATCTCTCTCTCTCTCTCTCTCCTATGTGTTATACACAAGTGAGTGTGTGAGTTCAAATGAGGAACACATATCCTCAATTTATACTCTTTCTATCACTTGAATTTTACGCTAACAATTCAGCCCCAACAAAATTACGAGGCCAAATTCACCTAAGACTCACACAAAACATTAGTATATTATATTCAATAGGGTACTATTGACCCTAGTTACTATGGAGGTTATCCCTCATGACTCTATGATTACCAAATACAATAGTAACATCCCGATAGAGGAATAAAATATCTCCCTTGGGTTACATCAATATTATACATTTAGAATAGTCTTCAAAGTTACAATATTTCAACAAATAAGAGTTGATAGAGGCTCAAATGCATTTCCTTCTTTACGACATGTTCCTACTCCTGACACCACATCACTGTTCTTTGTTCCAGGAAAATAACCTATGGTGTAATCTTTCATCCATTTTGATATTATAAGAAAGGAAAATAAAATATTTAATAGGACTGTAAGTAGGTGTCTCTTGTGGAGCGACATAACTTTTGAAATTACCATGAATAGGCCATTCTACCATGTAAAATGCAATATTGATGTTGTTAATAATGTTGAATTATGGGGAACAATTCTTCAAAATGAAAAAAAAAATGGATAGCATGACTATATTGGGATTGGAATTTTTGTGGCAGAGGACTAACTAAGAGTATCACTAAATTCCTTATAAACCATGATTGGGCACATTGCATCATTGGGACATTCATACAAAATAGGTCCTACCATGGCTCAATTGATTACCAATTTCATTTCTCTCCAAACCATTCTCAAGTATCACTTTAAGTTGACAAGGATGTTGGTTTCTGGTCAGTGGTATGGCGCAAATCCATTTGGTAATAACCCAGAGGGACAAACTATTGCTTCAATTGTTTACAATTTTTTCTTTCGGGTTGAAGCACAATTTTTTTATAAAATGAGTGAGAACCTTGATAAAGGTTCTTAAATTTATTGATGGTGATAAATCCACAATAAACTACCTATATGAGTCCATGAACAGGACCAAAGAAGATATCTGAGCATTTATGAGCCCAAACATGTTTCCCTCTAGGTGTCATAAAATGTTGACTAACACATTCTCTCAAGTAACATAGCTTCCTTCTTTTGAAATTTGTATTCCCTAAATCCTCAATTACATCTAACTTTGTATTGTTGTATTAAAAACCCTAGCTGCATAAAAACACCCAAAGACCTATTGGTACTATAAAAATAAACTAAGCAATGAGAATCACATCATAAGATATGGTTGCGTGTTATGGGTTTGATGTTGTTGTTTTCTTCAGCAAATTGCTTACGGTACCCTCCCAACTCGAGAATATTCCAAGACAGTCTCACTATGTTTTATTGGTCCTTACATCACATTGAAAACTTTATGCTATCTACTTATGAACCTATAAAATTCATGAATTGTATCAAAAAATGTCTTTCTAGGGATTCTTCTTTGCTTCCACACTCCTCCTCTTTCTTTATTGTTTCAACAAATTTATTGGTAGGTATTTCAAATCTTAGCAGCATTATTCTTTTGTTTTAGAATCAAATTGCTTTGATTTGAGACTTGCATCATTTCCTTTGACTACTTTTCTCTGCCCTCATTTCCAGTGGAACAAGAAAGAGCCCCATGCTAAGTTCATCCATGCATATACTTATCTTTATTGGTTAGAAAACTACATTACTTTTCTAGCAAGTTTGAAAAGGGAAAGCTCCTTGATCCTTGGCATTCCCCTACCTTTTTATATATATTTTTGTTCTATCGTTTATGCATGCTGGTTATATTTATCTCTCTTTCTTTGCTTTTGAATTAATACTGCATATGAAACCCATCAAACTCAACATTCTTATAATGCATGGTTTGAACCTGGGTCATTGACATTAATGTTGTGATTCCCCATCTGAATCATGATACCATGGACATATGGATAGATGTTGGTTATATTTTTCTAAAACAAAATACCCCTTTACCCTTTACTTTGATATCCACAATTGCTTATGTCCTATAGTTCCATCCCAGTCTCAAATAATGCATACTAGTTATGTAATGGCTTTATCATAAGTTTTATCTTCACATATGGAGACCTCTTATAACCCCAATACCTTCTGTCTTGAGTGAAAGAACCTAAACAATCATTTAGATTGGATAAAGAGGATACTTCATATAATAAAAGACTAAAGGATACTTCATATAATAAAAGACTAGTAAATGCTAGATACAAAATTTCCTTCGTGCATTTGATAATGAACTTTGATTATGACATAAGTAGTGTTTCTAGAATGAGCATGGTCTCAAAATACAACGTGATTAATACTATCATTCAAGCCTCGATAGTAAACCTATGAATAGAATAATGAAGATCTCAAAGTGAAAGACTACACACCTCAGAAAAACTCCACGCAATGAAAGTCACATACGTGAAAGTCACTCTACAATCATAAAATATTTTAGAAAGCACCATAATGGATAAAAACTTACAGATCCACAACTTACAGAATTTTTTTTTTTAATAATTAGATATGTAAAACAAAATTGGTATGAACCTCCAGATGTTACATCACGTCTAAAACTATTCATGGCTTCCCTTTAAATTGAGAGCATATATTGTAACATTGATTATATGATACTAAATATATAATAGTACAAAAAAAATGCAACTAAAAAAATGAACAAGTAAAAGACAGGGTTATTAAGAAACGAGGAAGTGAGAAACCCAAATGTGAGTAGAAAGTACACACTCTTTTGTATTATGTATTAGATTCACCAAGTTCCCAAATTACAAAGTAATAGTATGTAACATTTATGAACATTTAATATTCAATTCTAAATAAAATATTATATATTGGTCATCTAATGTTCATAGCAACATATGTTTCTATATTAAATTGATTATTGAATTGTTTTATATGTTGAAATTTAGGGTTTGATATAAGAAAAATTAAAATTTTATATACTTTTATACATGAGACAAAATTGAAGCAAAGCTAGATTGAAAACAGTACAAATGTAATAAATTGAAAACTTAATTTTTATTTCTTTCAACTTTAACATTCCAATAATACGCAAGATGTAGAACACTTGGTGGCGGGGTATGGTTAAGACGCCCCCTAAGCTGAAAGGTCGCTAGTTCTAATCCCGTCTGATTCCAAAAAAACCAACCATGTTAAAGGTTGGTGCGGTCCAAGCTGGGTGCAATCCCCAGGTGATTCTGACAGCTTAGATGCCCCTGGTTCGTGGTTACTTAGCCAATGGAAACCCTGCTAGTCAGGGGGGTTCCACCACTTTGCCAACAAACAAACAAACAAAAAAACTTTAACATTCCAATAGTCATTGTGTGAAACTTGGTCCTTGAGATGATTTACCAATTTCAGTGTACGGAACATAAACAATAACAATATTAAAATGAAATTAAACTAATGAACAATAATTAAACAATAATAGCAATACTAGTTAGATCTCATTTGGATATTCCTTATACTTAGACATTTTGAATCAACTCTTGTCACTATAAGGACAAGCTATCAAAATACATACCTTGAGAGAGAGAGGGGGGGTTAGAGACCTGTAGGTTCAGGTTAAACACATACAGTACTAGATATCATAGTCACCAAGAGTAAAAACCTTATACAAACAATATTCAAATGTCTTGTCCCACTTAAAATAGTGTCATAACCTGAGTCTGAAGCACCCAATAAGTCACAGCTCAATTTTGTGGCATACAAATAAGTTACAACCTAGCTTAGGTCATCAAAGCATGTTACAAAAATAAGTCACATCACAAGTATGTAATATACAAGAATTTCAATGCCCAAGCTAACTTCCTAATAGAATAAATGGGTCTCCATACAATCTAACAACATCAATAAACCACTACTCCAAATATGTATATTCGACAAATGGTTACAATAGTATATGGGGTCAAAGCTTAGCACTAGAGGGAACATAAAAAACATAGCATGCTAGAGAGGTAACACCCATACTTTATTGCTTCCCACAGTCCATGGTCAATCCCTTACAGGGATAATAAATAGTCACGACCTACTAGAAAGGTCGCAACAAACCCTATAGGGCTTATAAACAATCACATCCTACTAGAGAGATCAAATCCAGCACTAGAAGTCTTATAAATAGTCCATGTCCCATATTAGGAAGATCAAAACAAGAGTCTAGTAGCCTTAGAGGAGGTTACACCCAAAAATAGCATACTAAGAGAGGAAGGAGGGAGATAATGACTCGGTAAAGGAAACCCCAAGCAGTCATGACTCAGCTAGAACATCACCAAATCAACTCATAGATTCATAGTAAGGGTCATAAACATGTTGAGCAACACCAAAGGAGAACCTCCCAGGTAATATCTCATAAGAATGGACACGGCCTGCTAAAAAAATCACAAAAATAGTCACAACAAGCCATAAACAGGAATGGATTAGCCTAAGGAGAGCCAACATGGTCATAACTCAATTTACAAGGAGAAGAGAGGAACATATATCCAAAAACATCCACTTTACAACAACAATATCCCTATGCGTCCAACAAAGATTATATATGTACTTCTTTCATGCCAAGATACTCACAAGAATACAGTTGAGAACTTAGTTTATAATCTTGATAAGACTTCTAGATAGGTCACTTAGGAAACCCCTAAGTTTTACGATATTTAGCAATAAAATAAGATTAGGCTGACTTAGAATAGGCTACCAAAGGTCATAAGGTCACAAAAAATAAAACAAATAAAATCACAAGGTTAAGTACTCATACCAAAGGTGTTCAATGTAACACATACAATAAGAGCTCTAGAACTAAAAGGACCATAAGTCAATTAAGGGTCACACCAAGGTGGTAAGGTGACCTCCATACCCAAAATACCAAGATGAACCATAATGGTGGGGAAACAAACCCTTTTACCCACAAGACCAACAAGACCAAGGACTTTAATATTCTCTCTCTCTCTCTCTCTCTCTCTCTCAAGGTATATTGTTATATATATATTTTATCATCATTGTATAAGGATAATATCCAAACTATATGATGCAATCCTCTGGTCCTCAATACTGCTCCTAACGATAAGGTTCTAGTGACACCATCAAGGGGTTTCTAGTCCCTTGAGCAACGAACTAGCAATAACTGACTAGGAGAGAGGACATCACAAATCATCATCTTGGTCAACTTGACCAAGATCCACCTAGGTAACTGACCAAGAATGTACCTGCAAGAATTGCTTGGTCCGAGACTGTCTCTACCTCAACCTATAATATATGCTTGGTTTGAGACCAAGAAACTTCATGTTCACAAACCATGAAGCATAAAGAAATATAGGGGGCCTAACCATATGTCAGTGACTTTTCCATGGAATTAACCTGCTTTTTCCTCTACCAAGAACCCCAGGAGACTACTAGGGGCCCTAGGGTACCTTCTAGGGTCTTACTCTGCCCTAGTTAACTAACTAGGGTACCATGCTCCTTGAGAATGAGTCTCGTAACTACACTATATTTAACATTATATACTCTATTAATTGATCTTATACAATGTTATAACATGTTTTCCCCCTTTGGAAGACTCATTTTCTAGGATTATATAATCCTCCCTTATCCATATATACTCTATTTGATCATCTTGCCTAACTTAGGAGTCATTTGGGTGAGTTTTGTGCCACTAGTTCCATTGGTGCCACCAATTTCATTCGGTGCCATTTGGTGCCACCAGTGCCAATCCCTACATTCTAGGAGCCACTATGAGTTCCACCACCAACCTTCATTAGTTGGTTGTGATAGGTATGAAGTTATGCTGACTCAAACTTCAGTTATATTCAATTATATCACTCTTAGTCTATAACTAGTTTTGCATGGTTGCATGGGGAAGTGGAGTCTTTTTCCACCTACCTCATTGGTTTAACTGGTTTAACTAGTTTAACTTATTGTAAGACTAAATTAGACATCGGGGGTTAGACAAGTGGCTCCCATGCAGTAATTTAGACACACTAAGTTAGCCATTCAGTCTAGTTTAGTTGGTAGATTCAAATATTATCCACATGATTCAAATTATCCTTATTGTAACACTATTGTATCACTACTAAAATAATGAATATTAATGTTGTAATTAACTGATCAATTCTTATCATATTTGTCTCAAATCTGTCTTGTTTAGTGTACATTATCTTTGATATTCCACTGCATAATTCTACTTCTCAATTGCTCTCATTTTCCTATAGATCAATGCTTCACAAATTTAACATGGTATCAGAGCCTTGTTCAGGCTAGAAACAAGTCTTATCTAATCTCCATTGTACACCAGAAGTAGTCGAGTTTCCACATAAATACTGAAATCATAGCATTTATCCCTCTGGATTATGTCCAGAGAATCCTATCTAGGTGTGAATGACTACAAGAAAGTGGAAATGTTGATGTGGAAAGGCTTGAACTAACATATGATTGTGAATTAGTTTGTTTTGTAGTGATATTTCGTGTAATGCCCCGGTTTTGACCCCGTTACATTAAATGTATATGATGTATAAATTGTAAATGATCATGGTGTGGAGCTAAAGGCCAAGGCCCCACCGTGGATCGGTAACGCTATGTTTTGGATTTAAATTGTCACTGATGGTATATCGGGGCATGCGGCATATATTATGATGGTTATCATGTAAAATATGCATCTATAATAAAAATAAACACAACCAGCTACGGTCGCGGCAACTAAATCGAAGGGGCATGATTTTCTAAGGATAAGGGGGGGGTGAAATATTTAACCTATGGGCCAATGGGGAAAAGCCAAATGTCTATGAGGAAACCCACCCAAGCTGTCAACTACCTTTCTTGTCTTTTTCTCCAATCATTTAATTCTGCCAGAATGTGGTTGAGTTAGTTATTGCATGGAATGGGAAGAGTATGGGCAACCAAATTCGAATTGGGCAGAGACCCATTTTTGAAAATCGTGTTCTGAATTCCTTGGCAAGAAAAATGCCCAAAAACGTATGCCATTCTGCTATGCATCCACGTTTTCAGTTTTTCTCACGTTTTGGGAGCAGCTGGAGTTTTTCCTGTGTGTTTGGATCGCACGTTTTGGCTGTTGGTTTCATTTTTCCCATGGATTGGAGGTCGTTTTTGTAATGCCAGCGCCTGGGTTGTCTTCCTCACGTTTTTGGAGCTGCTGGTGCATTTTTCCATTCACGTTTTTGTGATTTCATGTGTTTTTACCATGTCTGGGAAGAGCCATTCACGTTTTTGGCTGCCCCACTGACTGTTGGTCTCACGCACAGACTATTTTGGACGTTTCCCCCCTGCTGTGAGTTGTGTTCTATGATAAGCTTCAGGACTGTGTGTGTTTTCTCATGTGTGAGTCGTTTTTGTTGTTATGTGTGGGGCTGTGTAATTCGTTTTTCCCTGTTTAAGCTGTGAGAGCTGAATTTAATTGCCGGAGTGCAATTGTTGGTCTTCAGACTGTATTGGGAGCAAGGGTGTTGGCTTAGTTGCTTGATAAACCTAGTGCTAGAAACCACACAGGCAGAGCTAGAGGGCTGGCCTTCTTCTCCATCACCCCTGAATAGCACTGGAAGGGAATGCGGGGCCTGAGGGACTGTGTAGAAGAGAAGGGACTGATTCCTTGTGTTGGGTGTGGATGGGTGTCTTAGAGGTCAGGCTAGTTTTGGTGTGGGTGTTCTTGGTTCTGTAATGAGCTCACCAGCTTAGCAATTGCCTTCTTCAGCTCCTTAATGGCCTGATAAACCCAACTTGGTTGGCTTGGCTATGTGTTTTGTGTATCCTGGCTATGTGTAAGCCTGCTAGTTCCCTTATTCCTTGGAGAATCATGCCTAGCTCGGGGGTGGCAGTGTTGCTGAGAGATTAATGAGAACGCTAGCCTATGGTTGGGTGGAACGTTGCAGCGACGTAGCTGGTTGCGGAGCAAAGCTTTCATAAGATAAGTGATCTTGTGTATTTTACCTCTGCAATTCCATATTTACTGTTAATTAAATGAGATGAACATGTTGAAATAATGAATGTGTGAATGCATGTTGTTTTCTGCTGTGCAAGATGATTAAATTGCATTTGTGAATGATTAATAATTATGTGTGCATATTTTACTTCAAATCTGCTTGAGCATTCTGTTTTAGCATTTCAGCATTGTATTTTTATGCCTGTACATGTTCATGGGCGGTTATCCCGGTCTGTTAGAGCCATTAGATCGCGTCCTCTTTGCCGGTCGGAGGCATGGGGACGTGACATTTCATAGGTACAACTTTGTTGGATTTCTTATGTTTCTTTGTCCCTGTTTCCAGGGATCCCGACCCAGGTTCATTCCCTTCTGCTCAACACAACAAATCCTGAGATATTGGCCTAACAAAGAAGGGCTCATCTAGCAACACCTGCAACAAAAATGTCATCTCACCCAATATATCTCTCTTAATAGGTAACTTCCATAAGCACATTTCCGCAGTTGGGTGGGAGGTTGTTTTAGTACCTTGGCTCTAGGCTAAGGATTCTGACAAAGTCCATGGGTGGATTACTTGTATTTATTGTGATTCAATAGCTAAGCTATGACCCAACCTCTCTTTATGAAACTTTAGTAAATAAACAACATACATGCAGTATAATCATATCCAATAATACAATGCGACCATCATGCATCTATTCATTTGTAAGAAAACCTAAAACCATTCATTCACTACAACAATCATACATATATCTAAGCTACTTTCAGCATTCACACATATACATAGAATACAACGTGGAAACCCATCAAGGAAAAAACCATAAGGTGCGATTCATTTGGCATGAGGAAATAGATGCACCTTTCATCTGCACACTAAGCTACAGACTCCGCTCAATATATTCTTCTCTAACTTTACAGACTCTTCTGCCCTTTCATGTGCTCTGATATTCTCTATTTTCTATTTCTTCTCTACACTTCTACTAGTGATTTGCACATAGCCTGGATCGACTCAACCTTTCCCACTCTTCTGCACACTCAGTTGCAAAGCCTTCACTCTGATGCACTCACTAATACAGAGAAATTAACCAAGAACTCAAGCTTTCATCCAACAAGAGTCTACCAGATGGACTGTCAGGAGAATGTCTACTGAGTCTAGCTCGAGAGTCTAATCTGTCAATGTCTAACCTACATACAGCTTAGTTTCCTTCTTTGATATCCCTATTATAGAATCAATACAGATCCCATAAGTACTTGATACCGACTCAATATTGACTCGATACATACTCATTAAAGGCTCCTTATCTATCGTTATCGAAATTGACTTTCTATATCCAGCCAACAGGTTTTCTTTCCTATTCTAGCAACACATAATGAAAGGCACTATCAGCCTGAATTACAAATATTCCTTCACACATGTGGTTTCTGTCGACTCCAGTCGAGCTCATACCCATGATCATTGAGGCCTGTCACTTTCTTAGCATTATGCCTTACTATCGTTTTCTATCTGTTATGTTATTTGCATGCCTTCTTCTACTGATGTTCTATCATACCATCTCATGTTGCACTCCATCCTTCTGACTTGGCTTACTTATCTGGTGTATATTCTCCTTCCAATGCCTCTTCTTCTTCTTCTTCTCTTTCCTTCTCCTCGTTGCAACATTCTTCCTCTTCTCCTTTATGTTGCTTCCTTAGTCGTAGATCCTTCCTCTTATCCTTTAGGTATTCTTCATACTTGGTAAGAATTATGCATGAATTCTACCTTACTGTTCCTAGGCCCAATAAGCCCCCAACACTCACAGGTGGCTCGTCTCGAGCCACATGAAGCTACTGCTCCATGTTGTGACTTGCGCTAATTTTGTTTTGAAAATATTCCACAATTTTCACCACTTTCTTTGCCTCTATGCACACTTCTTCCTATTTCTTCTGCATTTGTTCCACCAGGTCCAAACTGACATGTTTCGACATGACCTTTTTCTATTGATTTTGCTACCTCATGCAACTTTTGATGTACATGTTGAATGTATGTTCCTTATGTGTTTGTTACTTAAGCCTTTATAACTTCTGCTACTACTATCAGTTATCAGATGTAGTTACTATTCCAAATTATTAAGACAGACAAGATGGTAGGCTTATTGGTATCATTGATTTTCCTTGTTTGCATTTCTAACTCCATCTTGAGCTCATCCTAGGTTTTTCCTTCCTCCCTTTAGATCTTCCTTGGCATTATCCTTGAATGAGTATGAAACATTAGGATAATCCTTTGAGCTCGCATCAGTTTCCCAGTCTAGTGTATGGTCAGTGATTTTCTTTCCTTCACTACTTGTGAGGTCATCCATCCTATCAATGTCTTACCTCCATTCATTGGAGTGTGCCAGTGAAATGTTTTCTTGAAATATTCAATGCCTCTTCTGTTTCCAGCGACTTACAGTGATGATGGTGATGATGGTGGTCATTGTTTCTTTTTGTCATTGTCCAAACATTCATTCACACCAACAAGTTATAGAAATGGATACTATGCAATGTGGCGACTAATTCCACACTCTCATTTGGAGGCTTCGGTGGGTTGTCCTATGGTATTTGAATTATGGATACCACTTCTACATTATTTCTCAGTTCTTCTAAGAGAGTGTGTCTCTTGCAGGTATTAGAAGGCTTCCTCATTGCCAGCTTTGTTAAGCTTGTTCGAAACGTTGTTGCAAGGAGGCGTGGAACTATATTATTTTCAAAGCGTCTCCTAGCTTGACGTGGAACATATCCGACAACATTTTCCTCAACAAGAACAGGTATAACAGCACCATTCATAGATCCCCCAAGGGAATTAGCACTAAAATTCATGGTCAACATACTTCTCCCACAATAATTATTTAGCTTTCAGCATTCCTATAACATTTCACTAGTGCATTTAATAGGTTTTGACTTGAACATGAGGGGACATATAAGTATTATCCAGGTTTCTAATTTGTCAAATATTTAAACATGCAATCATCGAGTAGCATAATGACAACACGATCAATCACGTGGTTCACCACTCCCAATTCTTATGTTGAGGTGCCAACCATGCTGCCCCTCTTTGTTGTGATGTCATGATAATTATGGTGGAAGTGACCATCGAATTCTCTTGGTGTATGCAGATATAATAATTGACAGTTGTCACATCAATGGTCCTTTTAAAGTTTTGTGCCAATGCCACATTGTTTTAAGTTTCACAATTTCCTTGTCGTGCTCCCTGTAATAGGAATCATCCCTACTCATTATCCTTCCTCATCATTTTTTTTTGTGCGACGTAGTCATAATTATCAAAATAAGGCTTCAACTAGCTACCATTTTTTAGCCCTTTTACTTTCATACAATCTAGTTTCTCTAATTTCACTGCTCCTCCGTTAGTGATTTCCTTAAGAACATATGGTCCCA
The DNA here is from genome assembly GCA_001517045.1 of Pseudotsuga menziesii. Classification (NCBI taxonomy): domain Eukaryota; kingdom Viridiplantae; phylum Streptophyta; class Pinopsida; order Pinales; family Pinaceae; genus Pseudotsuga; species Pseudotsuga menziesii. The sequence goes on from LPNX010091183.1 coordinate 58,111, forward strand.
ACCAATGTGTCTTCATCTTTCTTGGGTTATTGAAAAATTTGCTGTCATACATAAGAACAAGGCCTCCAACTAAAATTTGCTTGTTCTTAATGTGCCTATCATGCCATACCTTCTTCCTTTTCTTTTCTACATTTTGTTGAAATCTTCCAATGAAGTGTGATTCTTCCAAATGGATTAGCTGAAGCAATCTTTCTTCGATAGCATCAACATCTATCATTTCCATGAGAACCGCCACTCTTAAACTTGGTACAATATATTCCATAGGCATGAAAATTTCCTGTCCATATACTAAATTGAATGCTGTCTAACCTGTTAACTTCTTGCATGTTGTGCGATATTCCCATAGTCATCCCTTCGTGTATTGAAGACTTTGGTTAGCGCTTTTTCTGGAATCTTGTTAAATGCTTCGACTGCTCCATTTTCTTGTGCGGGATATCGGGTTGTTCTTCTATGTTGTATCTGAAGTTTGTCATTTAGTTCTTTAATCAATTGATTAATGAAGTGTGTACCTTCATCACTACTCAATATATTTGGGCACCCCAACCTTGTTACAACATTTTCAAATAAGAATTTTGTCATTGTCGTAGTAGTACAATCCTTTACTGGAGAAACTTCTGCCCATCTAGTTAGGTAGTCAATGGAAATGATAATATACCTTGCTTCTATGCACTTCCCTACTGGACTAATAGGTACAACAAAGTCAACAACCCATTTACCAAATGCATGTAAAGTTATTTGTGGTACTAAATGCATTTAATCTCTTCGTGACGGATTTCCCATTCTTTGATAGACATCACAGCTGCAACAATAATCCTGAGCATCTGCATGCATAGTAAGCCACCATAAACCTTCCTATAATATCTTGCGCACGGTCGCCTTTCCTTCATAGTGTCCTCTCGCAACACAAGCAATGCTTCACTTAAAATCATAGGTCACTCGTGTTGCATAAAAAAAACATTGAAGTATCTCGTTAGGGCCCAGTTTATATAAGTGGCCAACAATTAATTGGAAATATGCAGCTCACATCAATAACTGTTTCTTCTTTGGTGTTGTAAATTCGGTTGGTGCAAAAATCGTAGTCAAGAACTACATGATATCTTTATATTTATCATCAAAGGTGGTTATCACAAACAATTTTGCATCCAGAAGATTATCTTCTAGACTAGTAGGTTATTCTCCACTCTCAATTATTGATAGGTGGTATGGTCCCAAGTTCGATCGACTCGGTTTGACAATTATCTCAAAGTCAAATTCCTGGAAAAGGGGAAGACACTGACAAATATTCCCCCACAAAACTGGCTTATTAACCAAATATTTTAGTGCATAATGGTCAATGTACATTTTGAAATGTCCACCTAGCAAGTAATGTCTAAATTTTTGCAATGCATAAACCATCGCAAGCCCTTCCCTCTCTGTTGCACTGTAATTTTTCTCTGCAGTTGATAGCTTTCTTATAGAGTGACACAATGGGGTGATCAATCTCTCCTTCCCCTGGTTGCATCAATACCACTCCAAGCGCAACAGAGGATGCATCAACATGAACATGAAATTATTTTTTCCAGTATGGAAATACAAGTATGGGTGCAACATCCATCTTCCTTTTCAGCTTATCCAAACTCTCTTGGAATTTATCTGTCCATTGAAATTTAGTGTCTTTTTTCAACAATCCCTCCATCGGGACAGTCACTTGTGCATATCCTTTGATAAAATTTCTAAAGTATCCCATATGTCCTACTGTTTCTCTTAACTGTTTAACTATGGTAGGTGGTGGTAAGTCAAGAATGATGGTGATTTTAGTTGGATCAACCAAAATTCCATCATGACAGACTACATGGCCTAACAAAGCCCCAACAGGTGCACAAAAAATACACTTCCTCAAATTGAGGTAAATTTGGTACTGGCATCATCATTCCAACATCATTCTAAGACTTTCTATGTGATTTTTTATAATACCCAATACTATACGGTCATCAAAGTAGACTTCAAGAAATTTGTGTATAAAATATTTAAATGCAGCAACTACAATTCTAGAAAAGATTGCAGGCTCAATCTTGAGTCCAAAGGGCATTACCATGTATTGGTAGCATCCCTACTCCATCAGAAAGGTAGTATTGTATCGATATTCTTTTGCAATTCTTATCTGATGGTAACCCAATAATCCATCTGTAAATGAATACATTTATTTTCCGCCAACATTCCCCAATACTTCATCTGTGAATGGAGTTGGAAATGGATCATGCAAATAGGCATAATTTAATTTCCTAATCTCAAAACAAATTCTCACTTCCCCTAAGGTTTTCTTGTCTTGTAATACAATCAGGCTAATCCATTCGGATTCTTACAATGGTTCTATTACACCTTCCTCTAGCATTTGATCAAGTTCATCTTTAACTTTCTATTTTTAGTGCGGATTTAATCTATATGACTGATGTTTAACCAGTTTTGCATCGGATCTCAAGGGTATCTTCATTTTACTAAGGTTCCCAAATATGCCTTTCATTTTGGAAAACTTTGTATGGAATAGATCTTGAAATTCATGTAGTGAGTCGGTGATCTTTCCCATGGTCTCATCATCCCAACAATCTCCAATATTAGCAAATTTCAGGTTTTCAATCGACCTAATATTTACTTTCTTAACCTTGAGTTGTTTTAAAAACTGGTTAGTGGAGATACCAACTCCTTCCACTGTACGTATACCTTATGAATTAGGTATATTTATCTCAAGAAGGTCATCATCATATAAATCTCTAGTGATATTATAACACTCCATATAGTTGTGTATAGTCATATTGCATTAATGGAAATTCATATTTGCGACCAAGATTTCTTCAAACATATTTTCCTTTCTTATTTGTAACACAGCATCAATTGTTGGGTGTTCACTTGTGAACTCAAATGTCTAAGTGAAGCTCACAACTAATTTTTCCCATTCAACAGTTCCTCATCACATCTCTACTTATGTGTACCAACTTCGTGGTACCATTTCCAAAGTGTTGATGAATCGATGAACCCATTTTTGTCATAGATATTCTTGTCAATTTCTGCGGCAGTGCTCAATATGTTCCACAGGATCTGTCAGTCCTGTATATTTCTAATCAAGGCAAGTGATCTCTTCCCCAAATATGATCTCTATTAATATTCTACATTGTGGCCATTCAGAGATAGATTGTTTGTGTGTATCCCACCATCTAGTGGGCATAGCTTTCAGCACATACTCCAAAGCGGACAATCATTGTGATTTTGTGACTTTTTCTTCAAATTCTACCAGAAAATATGCAAGGTTAGGTAGTCCTTCATATATAGGCATCGCACTTGCTTCAGATCCTACCCTTTGTAAATATCTTGTGATTCTTGCACATGTTTGCATGAAAAATTCATGTAGCCTGTTCTACCAATTTTGCAGGGCATCACCTGAGTTTGACATGCACAAACTTCCACTTCACTAGCTCAGTTTCCCATCAGTTGTTGGATTGATACAATATTCCTTTGAATACATGATGTTATACAACTAATCTAGATAATTCATTAGAGGAAATTTCAACTCAAAATGGGCATCCTAAAATGAACTAATAAAATAATAGTTAAAATAATAAAATAATATTTATTAATTTTGGAGGAAGAAAAGAAAAAAACTACTTTTTTGTTTCTATTTTTGACATATCTCCCTGTGTTTTTACTCAAATTTCGATCAGGAGAGATCGTTGGATGTGGAATTAAATCCCGCATCCAATAAGTACCCACTCGGCATACTTTTGATGGACCTCGCTACCCAAAAAACAAGAGATACCTAAAAAAATGGAATGATGATGTCATCATTCCATTTTTCAGGTATTTCTTGTTTTTGGGGTTGCGGCGTCTGTCAAAAGTATGCCGAGTGGGTACTCATTGGATGCGGGATTTAGTTCCGCATCCAACGAGCTCTCCCGATCGAAATTTGAGTAAAAACACAGGGAGATATGTCAAAAATAGAAACAAAAAAGTAGTTTTTTTTATGATACCTATCCCCAAATTTGTATTAAAAAAGTGTTTAAGACCTATACGGTATTTCAAATTTAAAGAATTTTCATTGGATAACACATGCTAGCATGGAATTTGAATAAAAGTTAAAAGGCCCATTTTGAGTTGAAATTTCCTCTAATGGTATTTCCCTTCACTATGTACAGGTTCAACATATCCTTCTCCTTCAAGCAGATTGACGGGCACAACCACACTTATTTTAGAATATTCAAATGATAAGATCATTTTATTGAAGTTTATAATGGTTAGGTTTTCTATTTCCCAGTCAATTCCTAGCATTGCAGGATATGGATTTGTCTCATCGACAATGTCAATGAATTCGAAGTCGACATATGTTCCTAATCCTTCTATTTCTACAAGAACTTGTGTTAGTCTACCAATTGATAGAATCTTCGACTGGTTCACAAGCCTTAGTTTAATGGGAGACTAGTCCAGTCGCAGCTTATTCATTCTCTCCCATGTTTGTCTTGTCAATATGTTGACATCCGATCCCAAATCTAATATCATATAATCCATATAATAATCTCCTATCTATGTAGTCATTCGTAGTTCTTGCACGTCATATGAGGTTTCTTCTATTATTGTTGTCAGTTCTACAACATCATCTTTATCATTCATTAGTGGTAAAAAACCTTTGAAATTTTTCTTAATCTTACTAAAAATTTTCATTGGCATCTTCCTTATTAGCAGTTCAAATCATTCAGGTATGGTATTGACTTATCCAAATGTCGACGGTTGAGTAGCATCAACAAATGTTGGTCGCACCTCCAAGAAGACTTCTTTCACCTGTTGGACATCTAGCAGAGTTCTATTTTGTGTCATGGATCTTACACTACAACAAAACCCTGTGATTAGCATATCTTTTAGCTTCCTTTTTAGTGTCCACTATCACTTTTAGTGTATTTTTCATCATTTTTTGGACAAAGTGGATGCTTTTCCATGAGATGGCATTTTTTTCGTCCCTTTTGAAAATTTGGTGCTATTTTTTATGCTAATTATCACCCCAATTAGTGTCCCAATTAGCGTCCTAATTAGCATCCCAATTAGAGTCCCAAATATCGTCTAGTTAACATCCCAATTAGCGTCCCTTTTAAAAATTTGGTGCTATTTTGGACGCTAATTATCATCCCAATTAACATCCCAATTAGCGTCACAATTAACATCCCAATTAAAATCCCAATTAGCATCCCAATTAGCATCCCATTTTAAAATTTGACACTATTTTGGATGCTAATTAGCATCCGAGTTAGCATCCCATTTTAAAATTTGGCACTATTTTGGATTCTAATTAGAATCCCAATTAACGTCCCAATTAGCATCCCAATTAGCATCCCAATTAGTGTCTGAATTAGTGTCCCAACTAGCATCCCAATTATTTTCCCTTTTCAAAAGTTAGCGCTATTTTGGACGCTAATTAGAATCCCAATTAATGTCCCAATTAACATCACAATTATCATCCCAATTAGCATCCCAATTAATGTCCCAATTAGCGTCCACAAAAGAATCCCATATAATGCCAAGATTAGCCTCCAAAAAAAATGTCCTGAATAACATAGCACCATATATTAATCCAAGGTTAGTGATAGGAATTGCGCCATGAATTTCGGTAGGAAAAACATCCAACATAGCGCCAAGTATAGATCCAGGAATTACACCTAGAAAACATCCAACATAGCACCGGGTATAGATCTAGGTATAACACTTGGAATAATGCCAGAAATTTTGAAAGGGACTGTGCTAGGAATTGCACTAGGTTTAGAGCTAGGATTTCCATAATCTTGCCCTAACCTCTATGCATTACACAAGAACAAGCCTAGCTTTACCCTCTACCATGAATTTAGTAGCTAGCTTTAACCAAAGTCTCTCTTCCAACTGTGGAGCATACGCCACAGATCAGGCCATTAAAATTAAACTAATAAATTAAATTTGGTGTTCAAATATGTATGAATCACCACCATAAGTTTCATAAAAAACAAAGCCAAATTAATCGACTTTAGCTACCAAAATTTTGGTGGGTCTTGATGTGACACGAGAGCCAAAGTAATTGACTTAAGCTATCAACATTATTGGGTCCTGAATTGCCACGAAATAAATAATTAACTTAAAGGAATAATGGTCAAATTTGAGTAAATTTTAAGTATAAAGATATAAATTTAAGTTCAATTCCGTGAAACTTTAGTGCGAGAGTTTTATAATGATTTTAACTCTAAACTTGTTGTTGGGTTTTATTTTTAAAAGTTTGGTTCATTATACACCAACTATATGTTAACATATAGTTTGGTTCATTGAGTTTTTTAACATATAGTTTGGTTCATTTGTTCATTTACAAAGTGTTTGTTTACATAATACACCATTGTATTTGGAAAATATTCGCTATTTTTTCAATAAGTAGGTGATTTATTTCTTATTTATTTTTTCTTAGCATAAAAGATGTTCTTATTCAATTTTTGAGAAGTTTAGTTTATATTATGATAGTTATCATTGAAATCCAATGGATTTAAATGAAATTCATAGGAATTTCCCTTCATGTCTAATGTATAAAGGTTTTAAGAAAAATCATGGATTGAAGGGCTATATTGCATCTGCATGTTTTAATTTGTTGTCGTTATTTTATGATTTTGATTGAGTGGTCACCATGAAGGTTATTTATTCTACCTATTTCTTTGAATCCATTTGTGTGTTTATGTGTATGCTACACCCTTCTTCAAGTTTACCTTTAATATGCAATAAATTGGATCTTTGATCATGAATAAGGATACTTAGCACACATTTGTCATCTTTTCCAATTATCTTTGTTACTTCAAAATATGGAGAAATCAATTCGATGACTAAGTCGTGAAATCGATTTGATGGCTAAGTAATTTTTTTAGCAAACTAATTTTAATTTTGGTTACAAATTGTGAGAAAGTACCATATAGAACATATTTATATAGTTTATATAGCAATAATTGTGTTTTAATGGAGAGACACCTCACGAAATGTTAAATTTTATTAAGAAAAAATAGCATTATTTTTCAATGTTTTGTATACCTTTTCAAAGAAATTAATCTCACCTAAACTTTAAGTCGCCCAAAAAAACCCTGGTTTTCTTTCACTTGCTGAAGAGAGTTCATTTCCAGTGCAGAGGAGAGTTCATTTCATAGCTTTTGTTATTTGGTGCAGATTGAGCTGGGTTTCAAAGGTTTTGTAAGGAGATTGCACTTATGGGAGAACATTGGAGTATCTCTTGATGATTCTTCATCTCTATTGCAATAAGAGAGGGTGTATTTTCTCTACTATTATCCCTTGTGAAGAGGGCCCATTCAAATTGATCATGTGGTTGGGTTGTGAAGGTCACAGGCTGTTGGAGAATCCAGGTGGGATAGACATGGGATTCCTATTTACTATTTGTTTGCGTACATCCCTCCATTGGAAAGGACATGCCGTTCATCCAAACCAAAAGGAAGAGTTGTTGCAGTGAAGGGGGAAATACTAAGAGTGTTGCAGGCACGTACAGGAAGTCTTGGGGCATGCAAAGACCAAATACACAACAATAACTCATATACTTTTACTGTTGTTACAAAATGATATAAGAAGGGTGAGTTCATTGGTGGATTGGTGACTTGGTAACCGAGTGTTTCATCTCTATGGAGGGCATTGAATATTGGCATCATAATGTTATCATAAATATGTTGTTGATCAGTGGAAGAGGTTATCTTGTTGGTGGAGTTTCCACAAGTCAGATCTTCTGCATTTCTACATTCCCAGGCATGTAAGTAGCCCATATTTCTAAGTATTGATTTTGAGTTTATGCATATCTAGAGAAATGCTCATATTGTATTTTCATTTTATATGCCAAGCCATTCTGAAACATCTCAATCCTTGAGAATTAGTGTTCTGAATTTGGAAGGTGACCAATGGTCCAATACACATAAAATATTGAATAAGTCTATTTTAGAATGGTCACCAGTAACTTGTAAGGCAAGGTTTAGGATTTAGATTTCAATCTTCTATGTGAAGCCAATTTATATGGTTTCTATAATATCAACTTTCAAGACATTCAATCTCTATTATTGTTTTATTGTATAAGATCATTTTCTAGAGAAAGATAATATTTTCATGATTGTAGCATTATTTTATTTAGTCTATTTTGCATTTTTATGATTTGTCTTTCAACTTTCTTGAATACAGGTTCTCTCAAGGATCACATCGACTGGAGCCATGACATATTGTTTTATTCAAGCATTTTGAGAAGGGACCTGGAACAACTTATGGAAGTATATTGAATTCTATGCATAATACCACCCATGAAATAGGGGCAAGCACTGGTGGGTGATCCTGTCAGTTCTCTTATCACTATGCTTCTAATTGGAGGTAGTTACAATGGTGGCATTACCCATGTCACATTTTTAACCATGGAAATTCCACTTTTTATTTAATGTGGCACTGCTTAAAGATGCCCATCAATTGCAAGAATACAATATATATTCTTGCAAATCCTTTTTAGTATGGGAATATCTTATTTGCCTAATACGACATTGGGAATCTAAGAAGATCCACAAAATAAATTTTAAAGCACAGTAATCAGTAATGTAATTTAACTTGGAAACTTCAAACCTTTTCACAAAAGAATCCTCCATGCTATAACATTGACTGTTTTTTTACTTTGCTTCATCACAAGACTGGAAAAAAATTCTTCTTCCACACTCTCATGGACTACATCAAACATCAAATTTAACATAGTATGTCTCATGTATATCAGATACCTGAAATTTCTCTATTGGAATTAGAAGTAGGCAATGAATAGAGATGGATGTCAAGTTCCAAAGTCTTTTAAGGTTCACTTTTTCAGTTAATTGTTTACCTGGCCATATGAGCATTTTTAGCTCATTTGAAAAGGATGGCAGTCTACCTTTCTACGGTAGAATTTGCTTACCTAGTATATAATGGTCTCTCTTTTGAAAAAGGGGTGGCTTTATTTCATCCAAAACAGAACTAATATATATACATATCTCTCTCTTCCCCACCTTGCAGTCAGGTCTGTAAAATAAATTTATGTGGAAAACAGAAATTCCAATGGATCATTTCATTTAGGAGATGAATGGACACCCATTAAATTTAATAGCTATAATTTTCCACATAGAGATGTTCCTTGGTGGTTTAGGAGACGAATGGACACCCATTAACGAAACTGACACCTTTATGGTAGCAGTTCTCCTAAAAATATATCTACTCATTGTTTTTACATTCATACCATGATAAATATTATCTAGGAAGTGCTTGTGATAATGCAATGGGTCTTGAAATGTGGAATAATTGCATCAATGGTATTGAATTTCATGGTTGGTAAGTTCTTATACCCTATAAATATTGTTTTTTTGGGGGGCTTTAATATCCATACAGACAAGGAGTTTTGCACTAACTATTAAAATCGTAGAGGGTTTAAAAATGCCTCTGGAATTTTTTTACAATTGCAGCAGGGTCTAAAACTGCACATTTATCATCTCTCACACTTCTGCTGCCTCACACTCTTAGTATCATTTCATACATGGCCAAAAAATTCATTCCCTCTCACACCTCTCTATTGATGTTGTGACCTGAGTCTTGTCCTTGAGAAATGCATGCTATGTTTTGGAAAATGCATTCCCATCAACGAGGTATGGAAGTGAAGGTTCCTGCTTAAGAAATGCCTCACATGGTCATTCAAGTAATCAACTCCACCTAATTGCATTAATCTATAAACAAAACAAGAACAACAAATAACTGAGGTGGACTATGAAATTTTTTTTTGTTTGATACAGGATGGACAAAACCCCAGAGGTAGTGCTGCATCACATGTCCATAGTAGGGAGGTTTTCATGAAGTTTTGTCTACCTTCTTCTATCATTATTTTTCTTAGAAATAACTCAAAATAATAATAGATATAACTGGGAGCTAAAGGAAGAGATAATGAGTGAGGCATGTGCACTTGTAATAACATGTCCCTTAGCTTAGTGTGGCATTCAAGGAGAGATGCCGATGGTTGTTTGGTAAATAGTCCAACAATTAATTGATAGTTTATTCAGGTTTAAAGATAGCATCATTGTAATTTGTGATAATTTCATTCACTTTAAGTTGTGAATGTATGAAATTATGATGTATTAAAATTTGAATTGGTTATTGAATGAGCTATATTGTTCATGGTTTATCGAATATGGCATTCATTTAGCTAAAAATTCCATAATTGGCTATAATATTGTTATGACCATTGTTGAAAAAATCATGATCTTCTGAGTAATCCCAAGTCAATCTATGCTCAGCCTTGCTATTGAGCTGAGATGAGTTAACTTGTTCCCAAGTCAAACTAACCATAAATGAGCCAGACTTGTGAGTACCCATGGGTTAGAGCCTGTCTATGAGAAACTTGTGGGCTATTTACTACTCAACAGATCCAATTTGCAGGCAGAGATGGAAAACCTTATTGACATCAAATATAACTACCAGAAATGAAAATAAACCCCCTCACTTTGAACCGTTTCTATTTTTTGAGCTTTTGTCAAATTTTTAGTGATTTTGATTTGAACTCTTACATTAACCAGGATGAGTTGTTCACTGAGCTGTTTTTTCAACATTGGTTATGACTTGTTCAAATGGTTCTTGAATGTTAAGTTTATTTACTATAAGGTATGTAAAAGAGTAAAAGTGAAGCAACTTACCTAATTATTGTGTCCTTGGACAATAAATTTTGTCTTAAACACTATATAATTGGGCTATTTGGAATGTAAGCTGATTATTATATAATAAATTTGAAGTTTAAGTCTTTTGATAGTCATAAAAGGCCATTTAGGGGTAATCAAGCTTAAGTCAATTAACATAAGGTTGTCCCTTGGTTTTGATCTCTGCTTTTGCTTGGTGGTTTCCAACTATTTGTTTTGAGTCCATGGTTTTAGACTTTTAGTCAAACAACCCATCCATAAATATAGGCTTATTGTCATCATTGTATCATCTTGCTTTTGGATTAGCTAGACTCTTCTCTATCTATCAGTTATTGGTTGTTGTGATCTACTTATCACTCCTTATCAATGTGATTGCAAGGCACTCTTTGAAGGTGAAGTCCATATTTCTACACCTTTTTCCTCATTCTCATGCCTTTTGGTAAGACAATAAGGAAGGTAGTATCTTTCGTCAACAAGGAAAACAAAATTCAGCATAGAGAAAAATACGTTAGAGCCTTGAGCTCTTAATTATTCACACCCATAACTTTCTCAAATCTAGCCATTAACAAACTTCTTTGGTGTTCTGGTTCAATTTAAAAGGCAGATTGTCGAGACTTGACATGTAGTGAGTTGAAAGGCTCTAGTTGACTTATGATTGATTCTATTTCCCCTCCATCTTTTTCTTGTATGTTGTCACGACAAGTGTTGAACAAAAAAATTTGATGCCCCCACCCTGGTGATGCTAGTGCTGCTAATTTGCTTGGTATGTAGGATTTTTTTTTAATGTTTCAGTGAATTCTGTATTAATATTTCTTAGGCACCCAATTACCATCAATATTACACCTCTTAGGATTGGAGGGCTACCCTCTCTCCGGTTTGAATTAAGTTTTTGGTTGGTTTTATATGTATTTTTTGGTTGTAAGTTTATTATATCCTCATTTTTCTTAGTGGATTCCTTTTGTACATAGTTAACAACTCATAATTATCTCATGGTTCTATTTTTTATACTATATCTTATTACAATGTCCTACACTATGCATAATATCATGCATATGCCCCAATATGGTTATTGCATAGTCCAAGTAGTTATTTTGTATAATGAAGTTTGTTCTAATGTGGAAAAATACAATAAAATAAATACTATTTTACTCAAATGTAAAATTAATGTTACATACATGTCAGATTAATGTGTTCAAATTAAATTTTATTGTAATGTTGTCATTTTTCCATATAAATATTAGGGAGTACTCAATTGTTTAAGATTATAAAATTTTGGAAGGGAAATATTTGTTTTTGCATTTTTAAAAGAAAAAAATTAGTTCATTTATACTTGTAAATTAAAGCACTATTATTTATATTACCCTCCATCTATGAAAAACTTGAGGAATAAATGCCCTTCCATTTGAAATTAAAGCCCACCCTTCAAATTTCAAAATTAAAGCTCGCCCTTTATATATTACCCTTCATCTATTAAAAGATCGAGGATTAAATTCCCTTCCATTTGAAATTAAATCCCTCCCTCCAAATTTGATCACTGGTGAGGCGTGTTACCATTGAATCAATGAACAACAAGGGAAGAGGGCACATAGCAGAAGGAGAGCAGGGAAGCCATGGCATACTCTAATTCTTCTACGAAAATAGTCAATCGAGGTGTGTTACCATTGAATCAATGAACAAGGGCAGAGGGTAAATAGAAGAGGGAGAGCAGGTCACCCATGGTAGACTCTAATTATTCTGTGAAAATAGTCAATCAACTACACACGCTCATTTTTTATCACTCACAAGTGGCAAATATCCCAATATCGTTCCACATTGTTGAATTCATTCTCTTGCAAATGATGGTATTCTGTGCTTTGATGTTTGATACAAATAATTTATCTTCGAAGAATCCAAACATACAATGGCCTGCAATTAGAGCATAAACAACATTAACAATGTAGGACTTGAGATTTTGGGTAAGAGATAAAATAAAGCTGCATGCTCTTAAGTAGTATCTGGTATTGGAGGGCCAAGGAGATAAGTAGCGCATAAAGCCAGAGAAAGAAGTACTAACTCCCTCTCTTGAATTAATAGCTAGGCACCCAAGCACACTGATGCATCAAGGGTTGTTGACTCTACAGACTTAACATATGGATGCATCGAAATAAAGTAGTGCTCTCAAGGCTTCCTATTCCTCTAAATCACTAGAACTCCTGAGTATGTTCTAGAGAATACATTTTCAATCATTACTCATTGCTAGACCTGGGAGACATTTGTACCCAAAATATCTATCGGTTTCAAAGGAAGAAGTAACAACAACCCCATAGTAAGTCCATCCACGGTACCTGTTGGCATATCATTTGAGTTTTGCACAAAACTTTATGGAGGAATATTGATAAATTGTTTGTATTCACTGTTGTTCTAATTAGCGAAATTTACAGTGTTTTCCTCATTTGTTTGTGAGTGTTTGCTTGTACAGTGTATACATGATATATGTTTTATGGGCATAATAATAGAGACTCATGGGATCTGAAATAAATATTAGACACTTATATAAATATTAACACCAAATAAACAACCAGATTTAATGAAAATGGTAGAATGAAGCTACAGCAGTAGATACCCAAGTGTTTGACAAAACACTAAACCCAAATTTATTCATATAGTGTATTCCAAGGTCATATTTACTTGCACAGTAAGATACAACAATGTTTAAAAAGTGTTTGATGAAAATCCATAACCAAGTTACTAGGCAGTTGGGAAATTTTCTTTGTTTATCTTGGGTTGGGAACTTTACAGTGGTATCAAAGCTTTGCGATAGAAATGTTTAGTAAAATCTGTAAGCCCTAAAATTTATAACCATTCATGCATAAATTCATCATATTTAACTTGGGAAATTACACTTTAGGTAGATGCAATTAGGGGGGGTGTTCAGAGAGCTTAATTCCACCCCTTGAATATCATGTGTTGTGTTGATGGGGGTGTTGGCTAATGTACAAGCTATATAATTTTTTGGCTAATGTACTGATTCGAGCAATTATTTCCCTTTGGTTGGGTGGATATTAACAACATCTCACATGGGTCATGCCTTTCATTGTCTTCTCAGTCTCTCCTTTCCCTGTTTTTATTTTTTTTTATTTTTTATTTCACTTTCCTCTCATCTCCACTTTTCTGTTGAGTCTAGGTCATGAAATATTTATCTTTATTCTCAGAAGCATAGTTTTTCACATTCTACTGCAATCTTCGCTTACATTGTAATTTTCCATTGAACTTTGTCTCTTTTCCATGGTTTTGTTCAAAGGAATTTGAAGCCTACTTGAGAGATGTCAGTTTGTCATAATCTGGTGAATCCCAAGCTAACTTGATTGGTCTTAATATTTGATGAAATTATTTCCATACCAAGATGAACTTACAACTTGCCTTAACTCTAACTAATCTATTTTGAACCTAATATAAGATGAGATTTCCAGATGTGGAAGGTAAGGATCTTTGTAATGGCTTTTTGTACACTGTCACAATTTATTTGCAATTTTCTGACAATTACAATACTAATCCTAATAGTAGCTTGACAGTATTAGCTTTTCCTAATTCCAATCAATAATTTAGATGTTATGAATATATGACATCGGACTAAGCTCAAACATTATAATTCTCAAGTTATGTCCTCTTATATTCTGTATATCAAAGCAGGAATGCAGTTTTGTAGGGGATGCTTTTTCTTGGTTTGCATATGATTGAACTATTCATGATATTTTTGAATGGTTGTTGTATGATACCTACCATTTTTCAATCCGGCCATACTGCTATAGAAATCAAGAGTTGGTATTTAGGTAATCCAGTTACATAAAAAAATTTAGGCATTCATATCTGATTGTATTTCTTATAAATACCATTCCAATTAGAAATTGGTTTCATACATATTCCAATCTTGGAAATAATATATGATACATTGAACTTGTTCAGATATGTATTAGTAGAATATATCTCTAGATATCATTATCATTAGAAAATATCTACATATATCATATTCATTAGAAAGCATATCTAGAAATCAGTATCATTAGAAACAACTCATATTGTTGTCATTTCATCTCAAGTCAATCACCTTAGTTGAAATATCTCTCTTGACCAAGAAATAAGGGCTTCTCAAATAAGAATCAAGTCCAATATCAACATCCTCCCAATTTGATATGGTCCATTGGGAAATTCCATTACAGGTTGCAGCTCGTGCAGATCGAGTAGGGAGGAAACAAGACTTTATGCTTGGAGATAAATGGCATCCCATAGTGGACTGGGCTGAAATTGATCCAGAGCTTGATCCTGATGAAATGGAAAAGGTAACTTGCTTTTTTTGTGTGGATTTGTTTGTACTTGAAAGGCACATTATTGGAGTTTTTTATTTGTAAATTTGTTATTTGAAGTTATATTTTAGTAGGTTCTGTGCAAATACCTTTAAAATATCTTTCGTTGCTTGTTTATGATGTGTGCTTTAATATAGATAAAAATTGCATTTATTGGAAATCTTCCAAATAATGCCAATGAGGAATTCTTAAGAAAACATTTTGAGCCCTTTGGAAAGGTACCGCTTTCCTCATTGTATCAAAATCCTAGCATGAAATATTTATTTTGTTAGTTGTTGTGATAATCGTATATTGAACAAATGTGTAGAATTATGTTATTTACTATTCCCCCAATTTGCTAGTATGGATGCAGTTGGAGAGAGTTGCAATATCTAGAAAGAGTAATATGCCCATTGGGTTTGTCCACTACTCAGCGCGTTTTGTAAGTCCTTTTGATAGATGATGTAAATATTTTGCAGATAGTAATTTTTTTATTTATTAAGTTCGTTATTTATTAGAATCATCAACACAAATATTGTTGGGTTTCTCTAACAATCACATAAAACAATATTGATGGTTTCATTAGATGTGCTCCCGCCAGAAAAATCATTGTTTTCACCTGATGTGTGATTAGTAACTTATAATTTGCAAGCCAATAAAATCTTAGCCTGACAATCACCTATCAATTTTGAGGATTCCAGGTTTAACTTGCCCATTTTTTTATTTTGTTTGTAATTTCGATTTCTAGTGAATTACTTTGAATCATTTCTATTCCCATTTGTAAATTTCTGTTTGAATCATTTCTATTCGCATTTTTTCCCCTTTTTATCATAACCCCCTTTATTCTTATAATTGTCATCCTTAGCACTATTGACATTATAAAAGCTTCTTTCGATTCATGTTTCCTGTTATTTTTTGTTTTTTAATCAATACTTCAATTTTGGTGCTTTATGTTTTATACCTTGCATTTTTCATTGTATCTTTTTTAGTGACCATGTAAAAGAATCATCAGAATATGTACATTTGCCAGGGAAATGAATACTTGATTCTAATATGCCAAATTGTCTTGTTCATGTGATAGGATATGTTTATGGGTTCATGTGTGGAATTACTTTGAAACTTTATTTTTGGCTTTTCATTCATTTTGTTGATGGTATATTGTAAAGCTATTTTGGGTAATGCCAAAATGCGAATTATTTTATGTCTAATGTTAAACTTATTTAATGTTGTATTCAAGGTTCCAACTGTGGCAGATCCATATGAAGTTGTTGTTCTTTCATTGCCTACTTCTATTACAGATCACTTGCTTTAGATCTTTCTCCAAAGTCTTGCTACTTGATATGATGTAAGTGGTAGTTTTTGTGTGCTTTTACAGAGTGTTTTTCTGCTATAATAATGGCTTGTTATTATGGCATAAAATTAAGCATGTTCCTTCTAGTAACATATTTTGAATACATACCTAAAGTGGATTGAATTAGTGTTTGTTCAAAATTATTGTTATTGTCCAGAGAAGAACTATAAAGAATTCTGCAGTACTAATGATCAATAACAAATAAGGAATGCAGCCAATTAGTTAACCCAGACATATATCTATTCTAGAAAAATGGTTCAGTGTTATTATATACCTATTCTTGTCTTTGCTGTGTATTTTTTTCTGCTCTAGTCGCAACACCTCCTCTTGTAACTACAACAATGTGAGGTTCTCTTGGTTCAACAAAAATCATCTAAATGTTTTGATTGGGATTCTCATTCTGCATTGGGTTGGGATTTATGAGAGTTCTAGCCTTCCATTTCACAATTAGTTGCAGACACTATTTGACAGTGTGAACAAATTCTTTACAATATGTACAATTTTTCATAGGAATTTGAAAATCTCGGGAAACATTTCTTGGTTTCCCACAATTATAACAAATTAGTTGGCCTCTTCCTCACCCAAATCCTCCTCCTTGTTTTCTTCCTTGACCTCTAAAGTTTCCTCCCGCCCTTTGCGGAGGGTATTTTTTTGTTGAGGATATCAATTCTGTTGGTATTTCAGCTGAGGGTATTGTGGTTGTTGATATTGCGTAGGTTGATATGGAGGTTTTGCTTGCTCATCTTGAATCTTCTTATATTTTTTCATTAATTAGGTTTCCATCGTCTTTTCTTGCATTTACTGCAATGCTCTGTAGTCTTTTTCATCATGACCCATTGATCTACAAAATTTACAATACAGACTAGCTAGTGTGCTTACAATATTTTGTAAGTACATACATTCTTTGGAATTATGGCCCCTAGTATGGAATATTCTACATTAAGGCATTCCTTGGGTGTTTAATGGGTTTGGCACACATGTTGCGACATAGTTCATGAGATTCAAGCAATTTTTGTATGGTTTTCGTATGTTCTACATCTTACACACCATAGTTCTTATTGCACTTCGTTTCCTCTCTTAATATCCTGGAGCTACACTCTAAGGTTGGTCAACTGCAACTGAATTTGCATCATTCCTCAGCCATTATCTCGAATCGACGAGGATTCTAATTTCATTGCTATTTCCAGAGCCTCTATCTACAACACAATATTATGTTTCATAAAATGGGTTTGGATATGCGGTAACAAGGTGGAAATAAACCATTCCTTTTGTTTCACATCCGACAATTGGAAGCTAACTTTGCCCATCAATGTCCTAAATCTTTGGTCAAAGTCTCAAACAGATCTTGTTGGTAACTGCTTAATCTCTTTGATTTCGATGATGCATTGTGATTCAGAATTTTGATTTCTGAGCTCGTCAATCAAACCCACTCGAATCGCATTGATTGTTTTCAAGAAAATCTTGTTGGTAATATGGAAAATTTCATATACCAGTTAAGCGCATGACCTCACAGAGTCATGATCATCTGTGCTTTCTTTATATTCTCATCCTAGATCTGTCGTAGAGTCCATACAACTTCACAAAGGAACCAATGTTGTTTTGTGTCTTCCAACCCATTTCCATTAAATATTGATGACTTAATGTTAGCTCAAGCCACCGCATTTGTTGTTGGTAAAGTCAGAACAAATTTTTGGTTAATCGTACTTAATTTTCCACTATTTACAACATTAGTATTACTCATATTTACAGATTTACTTGGAGATAGGTCTCTTGTTCTTACCTATGCCGAAGTATGCAGTGTTGTAGGTGACTTGTAACCACATTCTTGTTCTAGAGCTTCAATTGAATATTCTAACTCATCTTTTCCTTCAGATATTGACTGATATTCCTTGTGACTTCTCACAAGACCCTTTATTTAAGTATGACATAAGATAGTAGCCTTCTTATTCTCAATCTTTGTTGCAACTACCTCTTCCTAATAGGGTTTTTCTTCGCTTATTGGACCTGAATATTCTTCTGATTCTTAAAAATCCCAACTCTAATTCAGTTCCACTATATGTTGGGAACATCTCACTGTAGAGATCTTCTAAGAAATAGTCACTATGTTTCTATATAGTATTGTTACATTCATAGAATTCATTTTTCACATACGAGCATTTTTATCCACGTCTTTAAAGATGACATATATCTACTGTATGAGCCTTGAAAATTTTTGTCTCTACCTCACTGTATGAGGTTATTGTGTCAACGAAAAACTATGAAATATATCCCTCTAGGATATTATCTATCCAAAAATATACAACCCTCGACACAGGGTTTCTTACTTCTTCTAGTTTCTCAACTAACTAGGGAGTCCACTCCCTTGGTTCTTCGCCTTAAAAATTTGTTTTTCTAGTCACTAATTTAGATAACCATTCATGCAACACAATGAGAAACTCAGAAAAAAAATCTCATGGATGTCTGTGTAGATGTATCGGCCCAACCACTCCATTGGGTTCCATCGAGATCCTTCACTTTCTTTTCATGTGAACTCTAACTCATTGGATTCCACCCAATATTCGATCTCCAATTTCATAGGTTTCCATAACATATCCCTCACCACAACGATTCAGGGTCCCATCAATGGAACCATTTGTTGTATTTCTTGTGTCTCTCTATCCCTATTTCTAGAGATCCCGACTCAGGTTCAGTCCCTTCTTCCAACACAACAAATCCTGAGATAGCATCCTGAAAAAGTAGGGCTCAGTTGAAAGCACCTACGACACATATGTCATCTGACCTGAGATATCTCTCTTGATGGGTAACTAACAGAAGCACATTTCCACAGTTGGGTGGGAGGGTGTTTTATTACCTTGGCTCTACGCCAAGGATTTCAACGAATTTTGGGGGTGGATTACTTGTAGTTACTGTGCTTCAACAACTAAGTTGTTACCCAATCTCTCTTTATGCAAATTTAGTAAATAAATAACATACATGCAACATAATCATATCCATTAATATAATGCGACCATCATACATCTATTCATTTGTAAGAAAACCTACATCCATTCATTCACTACAATAACCATACATTTATCTAAGATACTTTCATAATTCGCACATATACACAGAATATAACATGGAAACCCATCCGAGCGAAAACTATACGGTGCTCTTCATATGGCATGATGAAATAAATGCACCCTTCGTCTACGCACTAAGCTCCAGACTCTGCTCAATATATTCTTCTCTAACTTTATAGACTCTTCCTCCCTCTCATTCTCTCTGATATTCTCTCTTTTCTCTTTATACTCTACTTCTACTAGTGATCCGCACACAACCTATATTGACTCAACCTTTCCCACTCATGTGTGCACTCAGCTGTAGATACTTCACTCTAATGCACTCAACAATATAGATCCATTAACTAATAACTCATGCTTTCAGCCAATGAGATTCTTCTAGATGCACTATCGGGAGAATTTCTACTGATTTTAGCTTGACACTCTTCGTCAATGTTTAACCCACATACATATTAGGTACCTTATTTTATATCCCTATTACAGATTCAATACATATCCCATATGTAGTTGATACAGACTCAATACCGACTCAATACAGACTCATTAAAGAATCCTTATCTTTCGCTATCTTGGTCGACTTACTATATCTAGCCAACAAGCTATCTTTCCTATTCTAGAAACACATAATGGAAGGCACTATCGGCCTGACTTACAAATATTCCTTCCTGCGTTTGATTTTCATTGGCTCTAACCGAGCTCGTACCCACAATCGTTGAGGCTTGTATCTTTCTCAGCATTATTCCTTAATGTTGTTTTCCATCCATTGTGTTATTTATGTGCCTTCTTCTACTGATATTCTGTCATACCATCTCATGTCACACTCCATCCTTCTATTGCGGCTTACTTATCTAGCATAGATTCTCCTTCCATCACCTCTTCCTCTTATTATTCTTCTCTTTCCTTCTCCTCATTGCAGCATTCTTTGTCTTCTCCTTTATTCTACTTACTTAGTCTTCTCCATACTTAGGCATAATTCTGCATGAATTCTACCTTACTGTTCCTAGGCCCAACAAACTTCAATACGGATTCGATATTATTAGTTCCTCTTCTTACTCCATTCACAAGATATTCAGAGTGGAAATTGAAGATGATTTCATCTCTAAAGAGATAAGGTCTCTATGAGGTATCTATTGGGTTTGGTAATGATTCTTATGAAGATGAGAATGATTGGCTAAATGGTGGTGATAGAGATTTTGGAACAATATTTCTGGTCTTTTCTCCAAGATTGTGCTACCTTATTTATTCTGATGAATACCCAAAGGATCTTTGGACATAATTGGATAGAACCTTTGGTAAGCACAATGATTATCATTATAGCAATATGGAGAGCACAGCCAACACCAAAAGAGTTATTTCTTCAAAATTCTCGACCTCTATTCTCTCTAATGAATTTCTTCAAGATGAAGAAGAAGCAAAATATCCAACACGATCAATTCAAATTGAAGAAAGCCTCCTTGGAGTGACTCCTTCTCTTGCTGCTCCAGAAGTTTATGAGATCTATGATATCTCATCTTCTCATATAGATGATCTAGAAGAAGACATTCAAATCTCTATTATTGAAGAAAAACTCTCCTTCCATTCTACTCATGCATTCTCCAGTGATCCTTCTATTTTAAATTATGTGCAAAGTTTGCCAGTGATTGCTTCAGAAAATGAAGAGGAATTTGATTTCTCTCTCTCTAATATTGTTGTTGGTGTGAAGAAAAGTAATACTTTGTATGTTTTATAAAAAATATCATATTTTAGGAGTGATCCATTCACTCTCATTGAGATATATATCTTCCAACAAATTCCTACATGATTTCTTGCACCAATACTCAAAGTTTTGTTGAAGAAGGAGAAAATTGTGCATCTACCATCTCAGTGGAGCAGTTGGAACCTTTGTTCCACACTCTTGGATCTGATATGACCTTATTTTGTTTGCATTTTATGTTTCAAGAGCCTCCAGTCATGCCTGTAGATGTTCTCACCAATTTTGGTGTGAAAAATCAAGTACCTCAAGTCTATTTCGAAATTGTTGTTGGGGATTTAATGTTAGTTTTCTCTCATGATTGCTGATATTATATTTTTTGAATAATTGCATATTTTTAGAAGGTATATCAAATTATGGATTCCAGGCATTCTGTCTCCATGGTCCCAGGACTTATCTACCTTTCTTATTGATCACATTCTCATCTCCTCACAGTACTAGTAAATATGGAGATATGAAGCATTTGCCTGGACACTTGCTCCTAACACTTGGAGATGGTTTTAAATCACATGGTTTGATGTTCAAGTATGCACCATATAATTTTCTTGGGTTTACCCCACATGGTTCGAATTCTCAAGCACTTTTTCTCTCTCATCAGTTGATCTCAGTTGCTCTACATGGGTCTCGTTTTCATCTTGCATTTGTTTATGTTCCTGATTCTGTTGAGTATATTCCTCTTCTTCAAAAGAGGATAATTCCTCCAGACATAATCATTTATTTAGGAGAGGTTCACATGCATATTCCTAGGATGCTAAGGCATAGAATAACCATGATTTTGCATGGATTCTCCACAGAGCTACAGATTGCAGCAAAATTTCTTGGTTTCTTCTTATTTTTAGGGAGGGGGGGGGGGGGGGTTCCCATGAGGTTTTCCCCATTTCCCTTAGTTTATTAAGCATATATTATTTATTTTGGATTGTATGGGTGAGTTTTTTCCTAGTTTCCAGGGCCCACGTTTTCCAAGTTAGGATTAAGGGGGGATGTTAGGATTATATAATACTCATGTGTCCATATATAGTCTATTTGATCATCTTTCCTAACTTAGGAGTCATTTGGGTTATTTTTGTGCCACCATGATATTGGTGCCATTGGTGCCATCGATTCCATTTGGTTCCATCGGTGCCAATCACTACATTCTAGGAACCACTTTGAGTGCCACCAATAGCCTCCATTAGTTGGTTGTGGTAGGTAGGCAGGTATGTTGAGTCAACCTTCAGTTACATTCAGCTAGATCACTCTTAGTTAGTCTAGTGCTAGTTTTGCATGGTTGCATGGGGAAGTGGCACCTTTTTCCACCTACCTTATCATTTTAATTGGTTTAACCATTTTAACTGATCGTAAGATTGATTTAGACATCATGAGTTAGACTAGTGGCTCCCATGCATTTATTTAGATACACTAAGTTACCTAGTTAGTTAGGTTTAGTTGGTAGATTCGAATCTTATCCATATGATTCTAATTCTCCTCATTGTAACATTGTTGTATTACTACTAGAATAATGAAGATTAATGTTGTAATTAACTGATCAATTCTTATCATATTTGTCTCAAATTTGTCTTGTTTAGTGTACATTGTCTTTTGATATTCCACTACATAATTCTACTTCTCAATTGCTCTCATTTTCCTGTAGATCAATGGTTCACAAATTTAACATCATTATCATAAATAAATCTTTTTTCTATTGTAAAACTTGATATTTCCCACAAAGATTATTGAATCAATTGTTTGACCATTGTAATAAGTATTCTTTTATTTCATTGATTCACAATTTCCTTGTTCTTTAGTCCAAGATGCTTACTTTATTATATACTTGTTCAACTTATTCCACAGTGATATAACTTGGTAGTATACTATTGAATCAAGATCGATCCTTCCTTAAAAATATAAATGAAAAAAAAATACATTTTGATGTGTAGAGGCAACTATATCTCATGGGAAACTTCATTATTTTCTCCAGGATAGTGAATGGTTCACAATAATCGGGGTAGTAGTTTCTTTCCATGTTATCTGTACATCCCTTTAGATATTCTTTCATTATTTGCAACATTTGTACTGAGTCTTTTTTTTCCTTGAATTTTGCATAATCCAAATTGTTGAGAACCAACATAGATCTATTAAGAACAGAGAGGGATCCAATTTCTTGAGATGTAAATTTTTTGTTATTGTGTACAAAATTTAAGACATTGTTTTTTATTTAATTTTTATTTTGGGAACGCACATAATGTAACATGACATCTCCCCCACACTGACCTGCAGGGAACCTCACTACTCTCAGTTCAACTAGTGGATCAAAGCCATACATTTCCTGCACAAAGTGCCAATCTTGTTTTCATGTGAACAATATTAAACCCCAATGGCAATTTTTCCTTTGCATATCATGTTTGTTCTTAACTAATCCTCCAATATAATTTGGTTTATTCTTTAAAGTTGTCCATCTAATTATGGATTATCTCCCCTCCTAAAAACTAATTATGTGTTCTAAATTCTAAGTGTTTTGAAAATGACTTTCCATAAATTCCATGTGAATTTGGATCTATATTAGTTCCAATGTTCTTTGATAAGCTATATTTGGGAGAAAACATTGAGGAATAGTAATTGTATGTGATGCTTTCTATGTCATTCATTTCATATGGAATGAACCTTGCCATTTTTATGATTTTATCTACTACTCCCCATTATCCAGTTCTACCTTGAAGTTTTTGTTTGAATTTTAACAATGTTCATTGACATGCTTTCCCAATTTGGTTGGTGCTAGCAAGGAGGTCAACATACATTTTCCTTGGTCTAGGAATTACCAGCAAGGACATTCTGATTTTTAGTATATTTCTCCCTTGGTTTGGTTGGAATTAGAAGGGAGGATTTACAATTTTACACTTCCAAGTGAAGTGATTAATATACGACAAAAAATAGAGATCGAAGATACAACCAATTTCTCAATACAAAAAGATAGTTTAGGTAGGTGTTTCAGTTAATGTTGCACGGTTTAGTGGCTTGAACATTTGAATTTGAGACAATGGTGATGGTATTTTATGTATTGTCACTATATTCTCATATGGTGTCCAACTAATGAAAGAATAATGCTCTAGTGAATGAGCTAAGAGGTGATGGTTGAATTATTTCAGCTAGGAAGTGGTAGGATGGCTAATTAGTCCAGGTTAAAATTCCCTATATGAGATAAATATTTTGTACATAACTTTTCAAAGGAATGAGAACTCTTTTTTTCCTTATACAAAACAATTTAGATATCCAAGGAGGATTAGAGAAACATAAAATTGTTTTGTAATTTGATAATGTCCAATGAGTAAAATATTATAATTATTCCCCTTCTTCATTGGAAGGGAGTCCCGTTTAGGACAAATGCATAATATGACCAAAAAATAGGAGTGCGTGGGATGCATATAGATAGACATGCATATGATTCTTACATAAAAACGATATTTTATAACCTTTAATAAGGTGACTAATCTATTTTATTTTGAATCATATCCACTTTTAGGTCAGAGTTGGTCACATTTATCCACTTATAGAGGCATGCCAAGAAACTATAACATTGTCTCCACTATGATCCCATGTGAGAATGGAAGCTATATTCAATAAATATTCATTTTTAAGTGCACTTGAATAAAAATCATGGCCAATGTACATGTGCAAAATCATGCTACCTAGAATGAAGAAAAATGTAGCAAAGTAGGTTAATAGAGTGCTTGCCAGTTGATACAGTACTGAAAAGGAATTCTCAATAGTTCAATACAAATAACCAATATAAACCCAAATAATAATTTAAATATTTCATATGTTATATTATTTGATGCATATCACTGAAAATACCATTACCAAGAATGTCCCCAAGAGAATTCTCCAAACATGTCAATATTGGCTTAAGATATAAGAAAGGAGCACTAGATTATAGAATGCTTGACAGAATGAACATTTTTAAGATAATTGATGTTTTTTTGATAGAATTTAGTTTCCTTGAGATAAACCATAATATCACATTTCACCACAAGTCTACCACTTTTTGGGCATAAAGGATCCCATTGCTAAAAATCATCAAACAAATCTATAATTTATAAATAAGAGGAATGCTAGATCATACTAACTTGACTGCTATCGTGTAATGTCCCCTAGGGATATAAAAGAGTATTAGGGGAATATAATTATCTCTCTAAGGATAATTAGATAATTTTAGCACATTAGATTAGTTAAATAAATATTAAATTTTATTTTTCAAGATTTAATCATGACAAAGTCCCTTTAATTACCAGTAAATTAAAATAAATTCAATAAATATTCCAAGATTTGATCCAACGGCTGGGAAGTATTACTAACAGATTATAGAAACATCACATATATATTCCAAGCCAATTCATACATAAATTCCACCTCTAATTCTCATTTACTCGTAATCATGATTAACTAGTAAATAGTGTTCTAATTACGATACGTAACGACACTTAGGGCACAATTGGTGGTACTTAATATAATGTCATTTGTTTATCACTTAACCATTGTTTATAAGGTATAATGTATAATAAACACCTGATAACATATAAATCTGTCCTAATTACCATTTTCCAATTAATTAGACATAGTAATTATGAAAATGATTCCATAAGAACTAGTTTACTAGTCATTCAATACTAATAGCTAGTCTTTCACAAATTCGACATGCAACCATGCCAATGAACCAAAAAGTGAAACTAAAGACAATATACACATATTTAATCATGAACTTACAGAAAAATAAATTACTTTTTCATATCTGATCCGAGTACATAAACTAAGAATATTTCAAGTTCAATCAATATACCTAGTTAATAAACACTACCAACAATTCAATCAAACCAATTGTACCGAGTTTCGAGGAACATAGAGGTGAAGGTACAGATCTAGAAAATGAAATTATAGATAAAAATTAAATAACAAATAACAGATCATATGGATGTACATTCATATTTCACCAAAAACATATATTCGAATAAAAAACCTATTTACCAATTTCACCGCAATGTACCTAGTTTCCAATTTAACTTTCCAAATGTCAAATAAAGAGAAATATATGAATATTTTAGCTCATGTAAATAATGTCATAGGTCACTTACAGTCATATGGTTTTATCTTTCCACCCATATATAGACCATTAAAAAATTCACAAAACAAGTTAAATATACTCATTCGAATTGACTAGTAATTACTCATTCGAATTGACTAGTAATTCTAGGAATCATTAGAATAATTAAATACACGTCTCATAGAATTATTCAAATTAAATTAAAACTCTAAATAAAAATTTTTATCAGTCATAATAGAGGCATATATCATTATAAAAATATTTCAAACACTTCATATTCAAAGTCACAAATCTACTCAAAACAATTCCATTGAAGGAGCTAGAAATTAGAAATTGATCTAGAATTCCAGTAGACATTCCCCCAACACTACAAAGAATATTTATCCATGTGATGTACCTCCCATTTATTCAAAGATGCAATGGAAAAAACTATCCTTATGGAATCCATTCTTGCAACATGGGCGAATGTCTAATTGTAGTCCAACCCATGACCTTATGAACACTCCTTTGCAACTAACCAAGCATTGCACTTGGTAGTAGATCCACCTGCCTCTAGTTTGCTTTTTTAGATCCATTTTCACTAGACAATATTTCTCCCTAGAGGTAAGGAGACAATTTCCTAGGTTTTTTTGTTATGTAGTCAATCATATTCATCATCCATGGCTTCTTGCCACCTTGGATCATGGAAAACCTATTTGTAAGACTGAGGATCAGACCCCATCATCATGTAGCACATCTCTGGGAGAAGTGGATCTATATGAGAGAACGTAAGGTTATCGTCCTGAAATTGAGATCTAGTTCTCCTTCTATCATAGAGTGTCTGAGAGAATGTTCTGGCATATCCACCCCTTTAGAGGGTGTTCTAGAGATATCCTCACTCCATAACAGATTGTTTAAGAGAATGAAATGGCCTCTCCACCCATTCATAGGGTGTCTGAGAGATATCCCCACAGCATCATAGAGTGTATGAGACAATGCAGTGGTCTCTCCACTCCTTCACAGGGTATGCAAGAGATCTCCCCACTCGATCACAAAGTGTCCGAGATAATGCCACTATAAAATCATCCTTCCCTTTCAATGAGGGAGTTAACATGGGACTAATATCGCCACTCCATCATACAGTTACCAATAGAAGGTATGGTCCCATTTCTATTCATCTAGGGACTATTCTCCCCACTCTATCATAAGTGTTTTAGAGAATTCACTTCCCCATTTTGACTCATCTACCCTTAACCAAGTCATCATGTGACTAATACTGGGATAATGTCTGCTTGATGCTGCATACATCCATATTCAAGATCATAACATCTCCCTCTATACTAGAGAACCTTTCTCCCTCTACATCTGAGCATCATACTCTCCCTCTAGATCTTGATGTCAAAGATTTATTGTCTTAAGGAAAGAGCTCTATTGATGTCGCTATTTTCAAACAATTTATTCCAGGCTTCAAACATATTTTTGGTTTTCTTCTTCTGATAAATATGAGGTATCAAGTGGTATTTTATTGCATCTATCAAGATCCTTTTTTCCATCAGATCATTCTTCCTCAATTTAGTCTTCTTTTCTTCTTCTTCTAGTTATGATACCTTTTTCATTTACAAACTTTAGAAGATCGTTCTCCTCTAGGATTCTTCACTAATTGGTAATTTATTGTGAAATTTAAATGAGGCCTTCAACAATACAAATGCATTTATCTCACCAATAATATGCAATATTCATCATATTAGGAACTTGAATTTCCTCAATCATTTTTCATAGAGTTTAATTCTCTTGAGCTCATCGATATCAATTTTCCTTTTGTGGAGAGACATGACAAATTAGTCGTCACCAGTAGATAATCGACCTCAGGCATGTCGATTCATCTACCTTAAGCAATTTTTAGCGATGGATAATTTTTCAATATTCAAATTCCATATTAGTCACCGCAACTAAGTTTATATAGTTTCAAATCATTTCAAATTCCATTTGATTCCATTACCAAATTCGTGGAATACAACTTATGCTGAAAATTGTTATCAACCACAGTGTGCCAACAAATGATACTATACCATATCTTGGAACTCTTTCCAGCATGAAATATTTTCTATGAAATAAACAACATAGAACACCACAATTACCATGTTGCGACTCCAGTGATCTACAAGGTAATGCCACACTACTTAACGAAGACTGATTGATGAGCACCTACTAAACCCGTTGATGCAGATCCAAGTGTACTACATTAATCAAAGGAATGGGTCATATTTTATATCTAAATATTATCTAATATTAGAATTGTAATATATAATTTATAATTAATGTAAACATCACAGTGGTAAATATCCTTCCTTTCGTGTGATTATTTGATAATGTTATTTCCATATATATAGAGAGAGAATAAAGGAGCATAAATAAAAACAGTTAATGAATGTCATTCACACTTTAATGAAAATATAATGTACATTTAAAAGTAAATGTAATGTACATTTTAATGTAAATGTAATGTACAATCACTCTCAATATATCTTATTAGTAAAAGAGATAATATATTACTTGAGAATTTCGAGCAACCCTTAATAATTTATTGTGCAGAGACCCATGTTCAAAATCTCCCAACTTCATGAAGATGAGGCTAGATGCAATTCCTCTATGATTTTGATGGCGTATATATGTATTACATTAGATAAAGGAAAAACCATAAATTTCTACAAGAAGTATATAACAAAAAGAAAAAATTATCACAAACCCTATGACTAAGGAATGAAATTAAAAAAATCAATAAGTACTTAGAAATATAAAGAGTCTCATCTTTAAAAATAAAGTAACAATAATCAAAAAATAAGAGCTATAATCTTAGATTGGAAAAAAGAGAGAAAATAATTAAGTTTTGAAAAAATCAAGACATTTAAATCTTATGAATCTATGCAATGAATTAATAAAATAGATAATTCAAAAAAATTGGCAAAAGACATCGCACATAATATCAAATAGGCAATATTCTTTCATGTGGTCATGGTTAAGAAAAATAAAAGGAAAAAAATTGACAAGTTAAGACTCTAATCAAATTTTCTATGAGGTTGAAAGAAATTTCTACCTCACACTAATATCACAGCAAAAGGGATTACACTTAATAACAATACGTGATGTAGGAATCAAATACAAAGACCTTACCCATACACACAAAAATTGCAACCTTGTATGAAGGAAAACAAAATAATTTCACACAATAATATATTTTATGTAGATAAATGTAAAGTATGAGACTAACGCAAGGGTCAAACTAGAAATAGTAAAATAGAACCATCCTACATTTCTAGTGTTTTCATATTTCTAATTTTTTATATTAAAGGATCATCTTTCTACAAGGGATTTGATAATCACTACAATATTCTAGTCACAAAATGTGGAAATAATATATCTATAGAGCAGCACTCCCAAAATATAAATAATAACATCTTAAGAAAGATGTGACTCCTTTCCAAAAATAATCATTAAACAAAATATAATTAAATAGGCATGATTTTATCACATAATCCAAATACGACGAATAAAGATAGAAAAGAGAGAAGGAAGAAACATTCCTACTCGTAATCTAACCTTAGTTGCATGGAAACGAAGGAACCCCCATAATCTTTGAAAAGTTGATCTAGTTATTGGGATATGACATATCTAAAAATTTATGTTGCACTGGCTTCTAGGAAACTAGAACATCAGGGATATGAAACAATTGTTTGAAACAATAAATGACCAAACAAGTAGGTGGAAACAAAGACAACAAGTTCCACCACATCCACCATAATTCAGTACCTTTATTCATGAACTTACATTTTATTTGACTTGAGTAACCATGGTGACCGCAGTCATATGCAAATAAAAATATTAGACATGGGTATTCAACATAAAGACACAATATTAGAAAATATGGATGTCTACGGAGTGGGATACTAGTTTTACTAGTTATATCCCAAGTTTTTCATTATTTTTTTTGGGAATAACTTATATTCATAACTATTAATATACAATATGGAGTTCAAAGTGTGGATGGTGGATCATATTTTGGGTGATGTCATTACTGGGACAACCACAATATCAGTAATTTTCAAGGGAATTAGATTGAGGGTGGTAAATAATGGTGATACTTTCATGATTTAAGATTAAAACCATTATAAAGATATTACAAGTGAGGAGGACCAATGTTATTAATAATTGATTAAAATTAGGAAAGTTATTAGCGTTAAAGTAGTCCAATCCATAGGAAAGATAAAAGAGATTTGATTAAGGAAGAGAATTTTGATAATAATAATAATAAAATATTGTCTTTATCTCAAAATTCAAAGAGTATAAATTAAAGAACTTGTGATAGTTTAACAATCCTGAAAAAGTCATACTCTTTTAAATCTAGTCTCTAAGCTAATTTCTACTAGTTTATATAAGATAGATTTGGACTAAGGGGGGATCTCAAATACAAGATCTCTTACCCAAGAAATTTCATGAAGGAAAATAAGATATTCATGTTTAAATACTTGCATCTCATGAGAAGAAAGTCATTCAAACAAAAAACATATAGCTTTGATGGTTGTATGCCTAGGATGAGCGACCTCTACATTAATTATCATCTTGTTTCAAACCCTATTTTTTAGGGGATATAACTACAAGCACCCAAATACATGGGGTGGACAAGTAAATTATATTTAGCACTCTTATAACATGGAAATTACCTAGACTTCCACATAAGGACTACATAGGTAATTGTTATCATATGAGTAGGATACAGTAAACATATTTACTACCCTAGACACAAAGAATCATATATAGGGTCTATAACCTCAATTTTGATTCCCAAACCATGACAAAGAATGTGAGAGCCATCCTTAATGTGTAAAACCTAGCAAGATTCATTTTACAAGGGCTTTGTGGTTGTTTTTGATTGTGTGCATAGTTGATGATTTGTAAAATCCTCTTTTACGACCTAATATGTTGTTGTTCCTCCTCTCACCATTCGCACAACTACAAGAACCATCCCCAATGCACAAAAACATGAAATGGAACTCATACAACACGTATAGTCCAGATATTCCTTTAGAAGGCATGTGTGGTGTTTTGGGATCGTGTCCATAGTCCATAACCTATAAAATCCTCTTTTACTCCCCAAGAGCCATACACATTCCATAAAAAATCAAAATGTTGCACATAAAATGCTGCACATATGGCACATGTGGGACAAATATTCATTTGCATGGGTAATGTCTTGTAGTGAGATCCATCATTGATGCACACAACCTCATAATGATTTCCATGCAACACATGTACACCAAATATTCCCTTTATAGAGAATCTACTATTTTGTGACATGAAGGAAATGTTTTGGGAAACACTGCTTGGCTCTCAAACTTGAGATTTTTTAGGAGAGACATCAACATAGTATGAAATATTTTGATGCCTAGACTCAAAATTGAATGCCACACTCCCTAGGTACATAGTAAAGGTAAATCTCTATACTTTTTCAATTTTATGTTCTCACATGCAATTTTAAGCAGGCATTGATAAAGACCCCAACTCATAAGCCTGCGATACAAATACCTCTTTCTAATTCTACCCATACAACAATAACAAAAATCACTAAATATAAAAATGACATGTGACTTCATTTCTTACCTTACATATTGGACACCTCCTAGATTTTTCTCTACATATAATCCCAAATAAGAACTATATTACTTACCATTAGACACATAAAAATCCTGGTCTTCATCAAGCACTTGAATTTCCAAATTATTGAGTACCACCAACACAAATCCTACTCAACCTTTTCTTCCCTTAAGATTTTGCAAGACAAGTCCTAGACTAGGTTGTAACACAAATTTGTCTGATAGTAGCATAAACAAATAAACATGAATTCTAAAAAGGCTAGGGACATCATAGCATGGTACTTGTACTTGTATGGAGTGCTCCAACTCTTGTTGGTTAGAGAAATCCTAGACAAAAAGAGGGACCAAAAATGGGGAAAAGTGGGTTTTTAACATGATAACCATGACATAAACATCTAAAAAAACTACACTTACGAAACCCTATTGTTTCGTTTGTCAATCCTTTCTCAGTTTTCCTTAGTCAAGAAAAGCTATGGCAATATTGTGAACTTTAGGAAATCGATATTTTTGATGTAAATATTAGGAGAAGGATCAAGAATTGTGTGCATGAGGATATTGAATTGATAGGTTCATGCCATAGTTTCCACAAAACATGTTTACTATTTTCTTCGTTCACTCCTCCAACGGAATTTGAAGTCGGGACTGGCCTCCACTCAGCAGATCACTTCCTTCTTTCCAGTGCTCCCCTCCTCTGAGGTCTTCTGGAGATCAACAAAGGAGGAAACTTCTTATGACCATAGACCACCTCTACGTCCTCCCAACCCCATTGATGTTTCTAGTCTTGACCCCATCCCAACACTCAGTTTTATGCATCTAAGTCACAATAATAGGATCCCCACTCCCAACATTGACATGCTACCCATTATAGCTCCCATTCTAGTTCTTGTTGATTGCATGGGCAGACCCGGGTTTACTATAATCAATCAACAACACCCCTAACTCACTGGCCCTTTTGGCGACAGACCGCGAAGCGATCTGAAGTCTCACCCGAAGTGAATCTAATGGGTTGGCCAAGACTCAAG
This sequence comes from Pseudotsuga menziesii, assembly GCA_001517045.1. Taxonomy (NCBI): domain Eukaryota; kingdom Viridiplantae; phylum Streptophyta; class Pinopsida; order Pinales; family Pinaceae; genus Pseudotsuga; species Pseudotsuga menziesii. Next base: position 91,004 of record LPNX010091183.1, read on the forward strand.
TGTCTTGGACCAGGTTCTGCACATCCTACTTCTTTTCTCTTACTCCTGCGAGTCATAAGATCAACTATATCGGCGTATCGCACGTCCCCTTCTACTCGCAGCACTTTTAGCCGTGCGATTCTTATCCACGCGCAAATCGCACGGTTTCTTCCCATGTCGCACAACTTCCACTTACTCACAATATTTCCAACCTTATTGCATCTCTGCGCACCACGGGACACCCAACCTCTCCTCAACGCTAAGCCCTCAGCTCGCAGTATCTCGCACCGCAGCTCCTCTGCTGGTGCGATATCGCCTCTCTGCAATATCTTACCACTACTACTTTGCACTCTTAGCGTTGACTGTGTCGATGTGCGAAACTCTAATTCCCAGAAGTTATATTGTGATTAAATGGTCATTAGAAACAAACATAAAGGAGTCTTTAAGCAGATTACTAAAATACTTCGACTTATCTCTATCTTCCTGCATTACCATGAACTGAACAATACATACATTCACTTACTGCAACTAACATTATATGCATAATAACCAGTAACACTAAGCAAGTACAATCACATTCATGCAACACATAACACGCAGATTTAACGTGGTTCACCCCCAGGATGGGAGCTACGTCCACTAAACTGTGCTTCTATTATATATCTTAAGGGAAGTTAGCACAGTCTGTTGCACCGCATATGCAGCGCGAGATCTCTTCTAGATCTCTGGCCTATTTCTATCTCTATATTGCCTTTCTTTCAATATATCCTTCCCTCTCTATTCTCTTTGTGGATGGTTACATACAGACTCAAATGACTCACAGACAAGCTAGGTGTCTGGATCATTACAACACAGTCTGTCTGACTGACTCCCGAGTCTACTTCAAAAATAATCAATTGACCAACTAACGACTCATCCTATGAACCAACCAACCAACCCTTTACAATACAAAATACAAGCTTTTATAGGCGGCCCGAAGGTCTCTCCATTACAACACTGTGGGCCTGTCCCAACAGTAACCCAAACCCTAATTAGTGACAGTCAGTCCTCTCTGTCCTTGAGGTAGCCGCTTCCCATCACACCACAGCTCTCTGCAGTCTTCCATGCTTCCCGGCACTGACCATGGTTACTATGCACCGCTTCTCATTCTGTCCTTTGCCTTCAATTCTTGAGCCTCGTTGCTCCTTCTTCTTTATGAGGGTCGCTGAGCCCTCCTGTCTTCCACTGCTGCCTTCAATGCAGTGGGTGAGCTCTCCCTTCTCGGCCGCTCAGGTACCGTTGCTCTTCTTTGACTTTCGCATCCCAAAAAGTCATGGTTTCCGGCTCTGCTCTCCAGCTGGAAACGTGCTACGGCGTCGTAGCTCTGCCTTGTCTTCTTTCGGCCAAAACTATATCTTTCCACCAGAACTATATCTTTCCACCAAAACTAGCAGCTTCTTCTGTAGCTGCGGGAGCCTACTCTAACAGTCCCCTAACACTTACTTGTGGCTTATCCTCGAGCCACCTGCAACAGGATTCTCCTGCTGCAACTTATCCTTCACCTCCTTCGAAGTGCACTGTAACCTACCTTGAAGTCTTGCAACTTCATTCTTCATCTCCTCGGCGCAATTTTCGCCGAATCAAGCAATGCTTGATCAATCTTGGAGTCCTCTGTTCCTTCAATTTTCTCTCTGGCGGTCGTGAATTCCTTCACCTTCTGCTCAACCACGTCAACTAATTCTGTGATTTGCTCCTGAAAAGGTTGAAGCAGGTCATTGATGTGCAGCTCCTTTGTTCTTAACTGCTGCACCTCTTGCTGTAATTGGTTCATCTCCTTCGTTTTCCTCATATTTTGAAGAGCTGCTAGGCTCTTGATTTCTTCTTTCATGGCCACTGCAGTGTTCTCTACTTGCTGTATACTCTACTGGATTTTGAACTTCTGTGGTGGCTCATCTAACTCAGCCCATGTGTTCATCGCATTTGTTAGTAGTACCCGGGCTTCGTCAATGCATGATTGTATCTGCGCAGAGGTGAGTCGAAAGGCTTCCACTCGTGCTTTTTGGTCTGCTAGGGAGGTGTCTCGTAGACGTGCCTCAAGCTCGGCGAGCTGCATCTTGTGGTATGAGGTAGTCCATTGAACTACGGACTTCATCTTCCCTCTCGGAACCGGATTCCTCCATGAGCTGGGAATGGCTTCTCATCTTTGATGGTTCTCTGGTTTGGGACACGCTCGGTGGGTTAGCTGTAGATGGCGATGCCATAGCTCCTGCAAGGCCGTGACGCTGAAATCTTCTCAAAATGTTTTCCAGCGGCTCATCCTCAGATAGGACCCACTTAGAATAAAATGAAGGACGTGCAATGGTTGCAACTTCTGAGAATCACAGCACTCTGTAACAACTTAGCTCGACATAGGGAATGCTTAACACTTACTCTCTAGCGCTCGGTTTTTCTGCAAGCGTAACCATCCCAATTGAATACTTTCTGCTTTTATGTCAAATACGACAATCCCGGACATAACGGTCATCTAAACTAGGTGTGCTGGTCATATTAATTGCATGGATAAGACCACACCCGTCCTTCAATCCTCAATAAATGCTAAAATATGATCAAATTTTCCTCGAAACGTGCATATACAGGCATCGGTGTCGTCGGAGATTTACCAAATCTGGAAAAAATTATTATACTGTTGCCAAATCTACGGTAGGGGATACCGGTCATTTCTTCATTAACTACCTGTCAGATAGTGACTTGACTAGCCCACCGTCGGTTGCAAACTGAGTACGTGGCAGGGGGAAATGTCTTACTACTGGGATGCAACTCCTCATCACCTGCGCAAACAAACAGTGTTAAAAAATTTTATTTTATTTTATTTTTTATTTTTTATTTTTTTTTCCCCATGTAGACTCATTCCCGGTGTGATGCCTCCTTTCAACTACACTGGACATCTTCACCATTGCAGCTAGTTTAAGCTAGGGCTGAGAGGCGAGGTGGCTATCACTATAGAGTTTCAGCCTACTGCCATTGATCCATGTGGGAAAAAGCTCCCCGTTCAGTTGGCTGAGCTGAAAGGCACCTCCCTCTGTGACTTGTTGTATCTGATATGGCCCTAGCCAATGTGTCTTAAAATTCCCTGGGAACTTGATGAATTTGTTGTCATAGAGGAGCACCAGGTCTCCGATCTGGAAAGTCTTATTCTTAATGTGTCTGTCATGCCAAGCTTTTTCTCGGGCCTTCTGCACTCTCTGATGGAATCCGGTGATGAACCTGTCTTCGTCTAAGGCAAGCATCTGTGCTAGCCTTGCTTCGACTGTGTCTGTATCAGTCATCCCGGTAATCTGATCGATTCTTAAACTGGGAAGAATATACTCCATAGGCATAACAGCCTCCTGTCCATATACTAAGCTGAAAGGTGTGTGTCCCGTAAGTTTCTTGCATGTGGTTCTATATGCCCATAAGACAGCGTTAACTTTGAGGTCCCAATCATTCCTCTGCCTATTACAGATCTTAGTGAGAGAATTTTCTAAAATCTTATTGAAGGCCTCCACTGTACCATTAGCCTGCGGGTGGTAGGGAGTGCTCTTATGGTGCTGGATCTGGAATTCTTCTGTTAATGCCTCAATAGTACTGTTCAAGAAATGTGTGCCTTGATCACTCATCAAAATTACTGGGCATCCAAACCTGCTGATGATGTTTTCAAAAAGGAACTGCGTAGCTGTAGCAGCATCACAATTTCTTACTTCCTTGGCCTCTGCCCATCTGGTGAGGTATTATGTTCCAGTGATAATGTATCTCGCACCAGTGCGGTTTCCTGGTGGGTTGATAGGACCCATGAAATCTATAGCCCATTTGTTGAATGCGCGCAGCGTGACCTGCGGTCGCAGCGGCATTTCATCGTGTCGTGAGGGTTTTCCTACCCTTTGGTAGATATCGCAGCATCTGCAAAAGTCCTTAGTGTATTTATGCAGTGTAGGCCACCACAATCCTGCCTCTAAGATTTTCTGCGCAGTCAGTTTTCCTGCGAAATGTCCTCCTGCAGTTCCTGAATGAGCCTCTTTGATAATAGTGTCTTTCTCATGCGGCATCATGCATCTGCGCAGAACTTCATCCGGACCTAACTTGTATAGGTGTCCTGCGATGAGGGTGAAGTCTGCTGCCTTGACAACCAACTGTTTCTTTTGCTGCTTAGTAAACTCATCAGGTGCTACTCCTGTGGTGAGGAATTGAATAATGTCGGCATAGTACTCATCTGCAATCTGTATGGAAAACAACGACGCATCTAGCAGATTGTCTTCGAGGTTACTGGGCTCTTCTCCTGAGTCTAACCACGACAGATGATTCGGTCCTGCATTCAGTCTTCCTGGTTTCACAATGATTTCAAAGTCATACTCCTGGAAGAGGAGTAACCATCTGCAGATTCTCCCCCCTAACACTGGTTTATTGACTAGGTACTTCAATGCGGAATGGTCAGTAAACATTTTAAATGAGGCGCCCAAAAGATAGTGCCTGAACTTCTGCAGCGCATATACCATAGCTAATCCCTCCCTTTCTGTTGTGGTGTAGTTCTTTTCCGCTGTGGATAGCTTTCTGCTGGAATATGCGATGGGATGGTCAAGATCCCCTTCTCCTGGCTGGGTCAAGACGACTCCTAATGCGATGCCGGATGCATCCACATGTACATGGAAAGGCTTAGTCCAGTCCGGAAATACTAGGATGGGTGCTGTAACCATCTTCTCCTTAAATATGTCTAGACTCCGCTGGCATTCTTCATTCCATAGGAATTTTACATCCTTCTTGAGCAATTTCTCCATCGGCGCTGTAATCTTTCCGTAGCCCTTGATGAAATTTTTGTAGTACCCGATATGACCAAGTACTGTCCTCAGTTGCTTGACTAAGTTAGGTGCTAGAAGGTTTACAATGATAGCGATCTTGGCGGGGTCTACCATCAAGCCTTGTCTGCAAACAATGTGACCCAACACGATACCAAATGGTGCACAGAATATACATTTTTTCAAGTTTAGAGAAATCTGGTACTGCCTACATTTCTCTAACATCAGTCTTAGATCTCCTATGTGCTTATCGATTAACCCAAATACAGTCCAATCATCAAAATATACTTCCAAGAATTTATGAATGTATTCTTTAAAGACAGCAACTACTACTCTAGAGAATATAGCTGGTGCATTCTTAAGACCAAAGGGCATTACCGTATACTGGAACGAGCCCCATTCTGTTGCAAAGTTGGTCTTGGATCGATCTTCTGGATGTATTCTGATTTGGTGGTAGCCTGAAAACCCATCGGTGAAGGAGTAAACCTCCTGTCCTCCCACGTTGTCTAATACTTCATCAGTGAACGGTGTTGGAAATGGATCATGAAGTGATGCATCATTGAGTTTTCATAGATCAACACAGATCCTGATGTTCCCTTTTGTTTTCTTTTCTTGCACTACCATAGGGCTAACCCATTCGCTTTCCTCTACTGGCTCAATGATGCCTGCTGTTAACATTTTATCGATTTCGTCCTTTACTTTTTCTTTGTAGCGCGGATTCAATCTGTATGGGAACTACTTAACTGGTCTAGCATCCTCCTTTAATGGTATCCTCATGACTCCTAGGTCTCCAACTATTCCCTTCATCTCTGTGAACTTGGTGGGAAATAGGTCTTGATAGTCATGTAGCAGATCTGCAATCTGTCTGACTATTTCATCATTCCTGTAGTCTCCAATAGAGGCAAACTTAGGTTCTTCGTCTGTGCCAATATTGATCTTTTTAATCTTGATGGGCTCGGTGATCGCTGGAATCTCTAACTGTGGTCCCTCCACATCGTGAGTGCCTTCTGATTCTGGAATGTTGGTATTGCGAGGATCCTCATCCGCCTCCTCTGATTCTGATGTAAAATTATAGCATTCCAACACCTCTTCTAGCTGGATAGTCCACTCAGGTTGGACTGGTACTGAGATGGTGCGATCCTCAAAAATCTTTGTCTTGATTATGTCTAGGGCCTGAGCAACACTTGGATGTTCTGACTCAAATGCAAAGGTGAGTAGAAAGCTGTCTGTCATAAGTGTCCATGTGGTTGTTCCCTTGCGTAGCTTGGTCTCTGTATACCAATTCCTTGGAATTGTGTCCAATGTGTGGATGAATCTGTGAACCCATTCATCCTCTGGAATTTTCGACCAGTTCTGTTCACATGTCTGAATGTGTACCCTGGGGTCAGTTTCTACTGTGTATTTCTGCTGGACATACTCTCTGTCGTCAGAAAATCTGATTGCCATCAGTCTTTTGATATTATCCGATGATGTGATTTTCTCTTTATGCGCATACCACCATCTTGTAGGTGTGGCTCGAACTGCAAGGTCCATAGCTGCGATCCTCTGCTCAGGAGGAATTTGTTGCTCAAATTGTTCAAGAAAATCTTGGATATCTGTCAGACCATGATATGATGGAGTCTCAGTGACCTCTGCGCCAATCCATCGCAGTGATTTACTGATAAACGCACATCTGCGCGCTGAGACTTCGTAAAGTCTGTTCTGCCAGTTTTCTAGACCAACATCCAAATCCGATGCGCATGAGCTATCGCATCGCCAACTAATGTTCCCTTCTGCAGTTGGGTTGATATAGTCATTCTGGTTCACAGTCATCTGGTAGAGACTATCGATGTTATGTGCCTCTTCCTCTGCTCGGATAGGTTCAATCTATCTAGGACCTTGGTAAGGATCCAGCGGTGCGATGACCCGGATCTGCGCATCCTCAAAGGTCATTTGTCTTTTCTTTAGGTCAATGACAGCTTTGCTGCCAATTGCCCAATCAATACTTAATAGTACTGGATATGGTCGACTGTCACCAATGATTTCTATAACCTCGAAGTCCACAAAAGTACAAACTCCGTCAATATCAACTGGCACCTGCAATAGTCGACCCAATGGTGATACTCGCTGCTGCTTAGCTAATCTCAGGTGGATAGGTGATAGGGCTAACTGAGGACTACCCATCTGTTCCCATGTCTGTTTAGTTAGAACATTCACCTCTGATCCTAGGTCTAAGACAACCTCATCCATTTCAAACTCACCGATCTGGGCTGTGAATTTCATCTCTCTTCCTGTCCTTGCATGTCTTGTAATATTATGGACAGCGTGGTGTGCACTGCTCGAGAGAGAGGGTTGCTGACACTGATCTATCATACGCTGTAGCTCATCGACAGCTTTATCATTTCTCAGGAGTTTTAAGTAGCTATGTAGGAAGGCTTGTACAATTCCTGTCGATTCATCCTCGCCACATCTTCCCGATGTGGTAGCCTGCTGTTCTTGCTCAGGGCTATCGCTACAAGGTACTTGCTGCGGTACGCCCCTAGACGGTGGTACCTGCGGTCCTGATAGTGTAGGTTCATCAAAGGAAGCCTTAGCTTCATGAAAGGTCTCTTTATTCTTCTGTAGTTCGAGTGCTGTTGCTTTACTAGGAGCTCTACGCACCCACCCCTGACTTGTGTTCTTTCCAGTCTCCTGCGATGTGCCACTGGTGGAAGCACCGCTCCGAGTCACAATGTTGACTCTTGGTTCTGGTTCTGCCTGCTTAGCAACGATAAGTTGGATGTTCTGGTGTGCGGCTGGTTTAGGGTCTCTGATATTAGTTATCAAGATGGGACACTCTTCTATAGTATGATCATAAGATTTGCAGTAGTTACAAGTAGTAGTGGCATTTTGGCAGTCCCTAGCATAGTGTCCTACAATTCCACAATTATAACAAGTGACTGGTCCACGACCTTGGCCAAAACCTCCTCCTCGGCCAAATCCTTCTCCGCATGCGAAGCCTCCTCCATGGCCTCGTCCTCTAAATCCTCATGCACGGCCTCCATAAGCCTGATCCGGCTGTGGTCCTGTTGCTCGGCCCTGTGTGTTTGCTTGGACTCTGTACACATCATGTTTTCTCTCTGACATGAGATCATAAGCTCGGCAGTCCTGTTGATCATCCCGACGGATTTACAGAAGATGCAATATAGGTTTTTAGGTGTTTGTACATACTTTTGGAGCAAGGGGCATTGCTGAGGCGGATGTCCTTGTGTTCTACATATTTCACACCATGGCCCTTGTGTTCGTGGTAAGGGGTTAGGAGCCCCTGATGCTAAGTATTCTGCAAAGACTGGATAGTTGTCTTTACTAAGGCCCTGTGCTCTGCACTTTATGCACCATATGTCTTGCATAACCTCTTTCCCTTTTTTAAGTTCGTGTATCTGTAATGTGAGGTTGGACAACTGGGTCTGTAAAGTTGTCATTCCTGTACTGGTTTCTGCTAAAGGTGAAGCCTCTAGTTTCATTGCCATCTCCAGCGCTTCGTCTTGAGTAGTGAGTTTCTGCTGCATTAGTGGAATTCTGATATGAGGGAGCAGCGCTACAATAAACCATTCCTTATGCTGCTCTGGCGCAAACTCAAAACTTACTTGGTCTATAAGAGCTTTGAATTTCTGGTCAAAGTCCCATACTGACTCTGATGGTAGCTGTTTAATATCCTTAAGCTCTGTAATGCACTGAGACTCGGACTTAGGTTTCTTAAACTCTTTGATCATGGAATTCTTGACCTGGGCGAGTGTCTTGGGTAATGTAGTATACTTTATGTACCATGTCAAGGCTCTGTCTCTGAGTGTGGTAACCAACTGTACAAGTTTAAGGTTATCATCGTTGATTTTTTTAATGGTCCACATAGCTTCGCATAGGAACCAATGCTGTTCCGGGTCTTCTGCTCCTGTACCTTTAAAAATAGGTAACTTCATGTCGTCTCCCATTCTATTTCTCTGTGGTGGGTTCTGACTGACTGGGGTACTACCACTCAACGGTGTAGGTGAAGGTGCTGTAGCGGGAGTAGGTACTGACTGTGAGCTACTAGATGGAGTACCTACGGGGTTATTCTGAGTCCCTGTCTGCTTCTGTGGAGTATAGGGGTGGTAAGGGATACCCCCCTCTGGTTCTTCTATGGTGCTAGGGCTCTGTTGTCTAATACTGTCAAAACTGTTTTCAAATACAGGAGAGCTAAAATCTACTTTATACTTCTTTCCACTACGTGTTCGGCCAATGTCATCAAAATCACTTTCAAACTCTTGTGACATTACTAGCTTTACTTATTCATCTGAGACTAAATCCATTGTTCCTTTTTCATATAGCAGCATCTTAAGGGACAAGTTTAGAGATCTTAGGTACTTACCACGATATCCTTTGAAGAAGTATCGTTCGGCTGCGCTGAAGCTCTTTCTCTGGTCAACTACAAATTCTGTAACGTGGCCTTCTAGCACACTGGTAAGCCAGAAGTCCACTGCTCTCGTAATCGGATTATCAAGGTTTTGCACGGTCTGAATCAGCTCCGGTGTCCAGACAATGTTTCTTTTCTTCTTGAATGTGTTCCTATCTGTCAACTTGGATAACCAGTCGAAAAGCTCGTTTCCGTAGGTTGTAAAAAATATAGCGTGTATATTTGAAGCGATATGCTTTACTAACCAGGCCTCTGTGCTCAGTTTAGGACTTCGGTTTTCTTTCTTGGAAAACACCCGTAAGTCTAAATCCAGCCACTGGTGGAACTCTTCTCTCGTAGGATGCCAACAGAACATTGACTCCCAGTCGTTCAAACTGGCAACGGAACCATTTGTTGATTGCATGGGCAGACCCGGGTTTACTATAATCAATCAACAACACCCCTAACTCACTGGCCCTTTCGGCGACAGACCGTGAAGCGATTTGAAGTCTCACCTGAAGTGAATCTAATGGGTTGGCCAAGACTCAAGTGTCTTGGAATAGGTTCTACGCATCCTACTTCTTTTCTCTTACTCCTGTGAGTCACAAGATCAACTATATCGGCGTATCGCACGTCCCCTTCTACTCATAGCACTTTTAGCCATGCGATTCTTATCCACGCACAAATCGCACGGTTTCTTCCCACGTCGCACAACTTCCACTTACTCACAATATTTCCAACCTTATCGCATCTCTGCGCACCGCGGGACACCCAACCTCTCCTCAACGCTAAGCCCTCAGCTCGCAGTATCGCGCACCGTAGCTCCTCTGCCGGTGCGATATTGCCTCTCTGTGATATCTTACCACTATGACTTTGCACTCTTAGCGTTGACTGTGTCGATGTGCGAAACTCTACTTCCCAAAAGTTATATTGTGATTAAATGGTCATTAGAAACAGACGTAAAGGAGTCTTTAAGCAGCTTACTAAAATACTTCGACTTATCTCTATCTTCCTGCATTACCGTGAACTGAACAATACATACATTCACTTACTGCAACTAACATTATATGCATAATAACCAGTAACACTAAGCAAGTACAATCACATTCATGCAACACATAACACGCAGATTTAACGTGGTTCACCCCCAGGATGGGAGCTACGTCCACCAAACTGTGCTTCTATTATATATCTTAAGGGAAGTTAGCACAGTCTGTTGCACTGTATATGCAGCGTGAGATCTCTTCTAGATCTCTGGCCTATTTCTATCTCTATATTGCCTTTCTTTCAATATATCATTCCCTCTCTGTTCTCTCTGTGGATGGTTACATACAGACTCAAATGACTCACAGACAAGCTAGGTGTTTGGATCTTTACAACACAGTCTGTCTGACTGACTCCTGAGTCTACTTCAAAAATAATCAACTGACCAACTAATGACTCATCCTATGAACCAACCAACCAACCCTTTACAATACAAAATACAAGCTTTTATAGGCGGCCTAAAGGTCTCTCCATTACAACACTGTGGGCCTGTCCCAACAGTAACCCAAACCCTAATTATTGACAGTCAGTCCTCTCTGTCCTTGAGGTAGCCACTTCCCATCACACCACAGCTCTCTGTAGTCTTCCATGCTTCCTGGCACTGACCATGGGTACTATGCACCGCTTCTCATTATGTCCTTCACCTTCAATGCTTTAGCCTCGTTGCTCCTTCTTCTTTATGAGGGTCACTGAGCCCTCTTGTCTTCTGCCGCTGCCTTCAATGCAGTGGGTGAGCTCTCCCTTCTCGGACGCTCAGGTACCGTTGCTCTTCTTTGACTTTCACATCCCAAAAAGTCATGGTTTCCGGCTCTGCTCTCCAGCTGGAAACGTGCTACGGCGTCGTAGCTCTGCCTTGTCTTCTTTTGTCCAAAACTATATCTTTCCGCCAGAACTATATCTTTCCGCCAAAACTAGCAGCTTCTTCTGTAGTTGCGGGACCCTGCTCCAACAGTTCTTATATTTCTTTCAGACATATTACTATTTCAATTTTTCCTCATTCGTCTTCAGATATTAAGAGAGATACTTCTAGTGTGTACCATGACATACTCACTATTTTTGAATCATAGACCCATATCCACTCTCCTTGTATATTTATTTCCCTATTTAGACATTGCGTCATGACCTAGAAGTTTACATATACCCCATAAGCCATAAATGAAAATATTGTTGATTATGACTTCGATGTACAACATGGGCCAACACAGATGCAGTCGCCCTCTATGTTAGGAGCTAACAAGGCCAAAATTACATTATGGGATAGTTGCAGGCCCCATCAATGAATATAGTGAGAGACAATCCATCTTGTAAAGAAGAAACCTTAGATAGTTCTTCACCTTCCCTATATCCAATAACCGATAGGGAGGTTGATTGCTAGTTTGATTCCCTCTTGGATGATATGTCTAGTTTTTGATTGTGTTCTCTCTTGACATGACAAAAATAGGTATATTGTAATTCATATTTTGACTCCATCATTCTCTAAATACCCCCCAAGAGGTTCTAATTTCAGAAATGATAGATATTTCTAGATTGAATACAACCTAGTTTTAGTCTCCAAACATTTGAAGGTATCTAACACATTTCTCCAATACCAAAAACATCAAGATTGTTGCAAAACTAAACTCTACTATGTTGTTCATAATAACATCAAAACTACATTAAAAATAATTTATATGAATTTAATAAAATTAGAATTTTGTCTACTCACTAACACCTAGATTATATCACTAACACCTAGATTACATCAGATAACACCACCAAAAAAACCAAAAGGTTTGTCCTTTCCCACCACTAAATTTGAAATTACACTTACATTCTTATGCTTCTTTACTTGACCATAGTACCTTAAATATATATTATTATATANAAAAAACCATCAAGATAAAAAAAAATGTGAATTTTAGAAGCCATAACTTTCTAAGATAAGTGTTTTAGAGCCACAACAAACCATCAAAATAAAAAAAATAAAAAAATGCATTTTAAAAGCCATAACAATCTAGGATAAGGGTTTTAGAACCACAAATTTTTAGAAAGTTTGAAAACGAGTTATGGCACATGAATGGGGGTTTTGATCTCACCTTTTAACCACTACATGTGGAATAGAGAACGAAGAGGTCCGAGAGAGGAAAGAATGGGCTATCCAGGAGCTTATGCTGCGGAGGCATCCAAATCGTCTTATGGCAAGAGGTACATTAGAGCATGCTTGGAAATAAATGGTTGAAACCCCTTTTAGATACAAATTTTATTACTACAAATGATATTTTGGAAGTTGAACCTACAAAATGGATAGCTGTCAGTCCAGCTTCTGCTTGCATGTTGTGTAATTCATGATTTCACCCAATCATGTGTCCAAGGAATCACTGTAGATTCTGTGGTAGAATTTTCTGCGACACCTATTATAGGGGAAGGAGCTTGCTTCCTGAGACATTTCATAAGAGTGAACCTCAACGAGTATGTGATGTATGATGGCTGAGGTTAGAATCAGTACAAGGTCTTTTGATTAAAAAGGTGAGTTGTGCAACACAAACAGCAACGCATCTTGGATGCTTCCCTTCCTTTAGGTAATAACATCATGGACTGTGGAATCCTATATTTATAATGGACCACAATGCCCATTCTATTGTAAAAATCCATCAAAGAGGTGCGCAAGGGAGCCTATTCAAGAGTAAGATCCCAATCTAGTGAATAATCCATCAGTAGTAGAGTAAAAGGAAGCAACAGTTCCAAATCCTTGTGGCCTTCTATGAAGGCTAAAATGGCCTTTGAAGGGATTTGAAGGCTTCAAATTTGAAGCCTATATTCATGGTTCTTTGCATGTTCCATTATTATTGTATAATACTAAGTTCTTGTTGGCTCTTCATGCCGCTCTGCATTTTCCTTGTTCAAAGATCTTGTTCCTTATTTTCTCTGGTGACTAGGGATGGACTGTTGTTGCATCTCTCAACAGTCTTGGGTTCTTGGTTGAGCGAGGGCCGGTAGTGGTGTACTTCTTGTTGAAATTGTCATCCTGGATATTTATTTCTCTTGACGGGGGGTTCTTCACGCTTCCCCTCTGCTTTGTTCGTTAGAAATGGCGTTCTCATCCTATTGATGCGGTATGGTTGCTATTGTTTTCACTATGTTTTGGTTTCACATTTTTTGTTGTTTTCATTAGTTTTGATAATCAATAAAAATCATTCATTGCATTTTTTTATTATATTGCATATCCTTCCACAGAAAACATCCTCTTGAATCTTGTCTATTGTGTCAGAGTATGTCCTAGATATAGTGTTCTTCTTTACCATACAAACATTTAGATTTGAAGGCCAATTGACATGTTCTAGCCACTTCAGTGTTAATATCCTTATACTCTCCATTGGATGAGAAATGAAATAGTATGCTACAATACTTCTACACTATCATTCAACAATAACTTGTACATTAAAAAGACAAAACTCCACATTTGTTTAGGCATTCATAGTGGAAATTTCACCTTAGATGTACCAATGTTTGGACCTTGCAACTTATATTTCTATAAAAAGTTCACACCATTCTCTATAATTCATTTCATTCACATGTGAAAACGAATTGAATTTATACATGAATTCTCATATATTTCCATCCTTTAAATCTCTAGTCTTACAGTAGACACGGACTGTGGCACCCTATATTTATAATGGACCAGGATTCCCATGCTATTGTAAAAATCCATCAAAGAGGTACGCAGGAGAGCCTATTCAAGAGTAATATCCCAATCTAGTGAATAATCCATTAGTAGCAGAGTAAAAGGTAGGAGCATTTCCAAATCCTACGATACCAAATATAGTTCGGGTGAACCGAGATTTATCAATTTAACCACCTGTACCATAAATCACTAGAGATGAGGTACCGTCATAGAAAGAGATAGGATGATAAAGCATAGGTAGTAGTATAGCTATCATTTCAACCCGCATTAGAGATGGATGGGAGCAGATTGAACATATTTCATTGACCCTATAAAGGCAGACATAGAAAGAGGCAGGAGGCTAAAGAATAGGTAGTATCATAACTATCATTTCAACCTGTAGCAGAGATGGATGGGAGCAGATCGAATAGATTTCATTGATTCTGTAAAGGAAGATTCATTGCTTGCGGAGATCAAGGTATAAGAAAGAGCCAAAGGAAGCATCTCGACCACTTGAATAAAGAAATCCTGGCTATATGCCTGTCAATTGTGCAATGATGAGCTAGTGTTATTCGTCTCTCCCCAACCCTTTGTCATATACTAGGCTAAGGCATAGATCCTAATAATCATAAGCTGTAAAATCATGATCTTGGGGAGAAAGTAGCTAAGGTGGATGGCAAAGAATATCTTCCTATGCTAGTCACAGATTCTCTTCTTTTGGTTCCAAGAAAGGAAGAGACAGTTCAATAATCTTTTCCAAATCCATTATTGGTTTTCTTAGCATAAAAAAGGAATCAGTGGTAGCTGATCGAGATGGAAGTTTATACCTATCATGAAAATCTAAGCTAGATAGGGGGATACTCCCCAACACAATCATGCTCTACCACCAAGCTATCTACCTAGATGCCTAAGTCGATTACCTTTATGACCCAACTTTCTCAGTCCCACCCACAGAAGTTAGGATACTAGCAGCATCAGTAGATAAAATATCCTCTTAGACCTTACTCCACTTTTGGGTGCTGGTAAATATAGCAAGCATGTAATCTTGTCCTAATGAGATGGAAGTTGTTGGAAATCTAACTAAAGAGACGAAAAGGAGCACATGCTCCTCTATTTAAAATAACATAAATTTTGGTACGTTGACATGACAAATCTAAGCACTCTCAGATCTTATAAGGCCACCAACACCATACCAGGCTTTGTCAAGGTGAGACTTAACTTTATAGTATCTGAGTTTCCAAGATTTTTATTAATTATTTATTTTGGTGTTGACTATGAAATCCATGCATCCTATATTTCATTAATTTATTTTCCATAATAGATTTTCTTTCGTTAAGTGCAGTTGTAAGGTAATAATAGTGGTCAATACAGTGTTAATGGGGGTTCTCTCTTAATCCTCAAACAATATTTCCTCAGTCCTACTACTAAGCTGAGTTAACTTTGATCCCAAGTTCAATCTTTGTTGGTGATTCAATGGAGTTTATCTCAATTTAACTATTATTTTTAGTGTCTTCACTTCGGGATTATCTTCCTAGTTAGTGGACCAGTTATTGGGATCTCGTTGTATCTCTTCACACTTTTAAAGGTCAAAGCTTACCTTCAGCTGTCAGGTAAATCTTATCTTTGAGTTCTACTGAACTCTAACATACAACCTCCAATGCCTCTAAAATCCTATGTTGACCCTTCTAATAAATCATTGGTCTCACCTGCTCTATTTTTAATCATTGTTGGGAATTTCCTCTTAGCTTCAGATAATACATTGTCTTTTGGCAATGTTGATAGAGCCCCTTGATAAAAATATCTATCCCTGAAGTACTAGACATGGAAGTATTCTTGAGCTATCCCCATGAAGCTTTTTTTTGGGTAGATCCTTGCACTGAATAAATAGTTTGACAGTAATCTATTCCTAAAATAGCATTTGAAGTTCAATCCCCTTAATACTATATACAGTTTCAGATATGATATGGCCAACTTTAATTTTCACCCTCTGTTGCCAACATCAACATAGTTATCAAAAAGTGGCTGAGTAACTCTAGAGGAAGCAGAGTGATTACTTGAATTTGATGCACTGTGAGACTTTGACTTGTTTGATTTTGTTCCAATCTTCTTAGAATGCTCTTTTTTAGCAAGCACCTTCTCCTTCCATGGAAAGGCACTAAATCCATTCTCCTCTCCGTTATTTTTACAGTCTTTGAAATGTTGACCATGGTTATATAAAACCAATTTTTTCACTTTGGATAGAAAGTTGAGCCTTAAAGTTTATTGGAAATTCAAATCTATACTAATTTTCTGACATGGGTGAGCTCTTGGAAAAGAAAATCCATAGTTGGCACTATATTTTTCCTCATGTTTTCTTTGTTTGAACATTTTGTGCCAATATAATTCTTACACCTGATGGCATAAATCCCTCTAAGGCCAACATAAGAAGATCTTTTCAAGTGTATATAAGAAATACACAACCTCTAAATGTAGCCCTCTTCCATAAGAAGACCAAATCCACCAAATCCTTTCCTCTCAGCTTGGTAAGCTATGCACAACATAGATATTTTAACAAGACAGAGTTAAAATATCTAACATTAACTATCTATTACCTCTTCCACCAAATTTGGTTGTCTCTGCCAAACTTTCCACTAAACACTCCACTAGCACTCTTAACGCATGGGCACTTCACCTCTTAACTCTTTAGTGGCAATACACTAATCCCCTCCCAACCGTTTGTGCAATCCTCACTAAATTTATTAATTACACACCACAACAACATTGTAGCACCATTAATATAGTCAACCATGTGACTTGTACCTTTTATGGTTTTAAAAATCGTCGCAAATAAAAAAGGTGTTATACCATAGCACCTACAGCTCGCACATGACCATCCTTGGTGTCCCAGGTCCTATTGCAATAAAAAGAAAAAGGAGTTTAGTACTATCGCTTGGAGTGCAATATCCAACCAACAATCTCTACATCCCAATACCATCATACCACTAGTGGTCTCATCGCACCGCCAATGGATTGGTAACCTGCATGCACTTATGATTGCGATATCACATCTCCGCCTTTAATTTTATCAATGATCGATCTCCTCCCTCCGGTTCATAAATAATTTAACCAACAAATCTACACTGTCGATCTTCATTCCAACACACATTTACCATTGATTTCTTTTGTGTAAGCCTCCATTCCTTTTATACGCATCAAGATTAAATGCTTCATGCAATTCTCAAATTATACAAATGGGATTCCACAAATTGATTTGAATGTCAATTGATACGATCATAATATATAAATTCAACAAGAAATTTCCCTAATTCAATCAGAAAATTCAATCAATCTTTCACCCTATGCGCATTAATGATGTCAGGCTCCCTTAGTAACAGTATTTAGATACACTGATAATCAATTTAGTCGGTCCTAAATTTAGTAGAACCTATAACTTTAACCAACCTGACCAACGTCTCACAGGCGCTCAACAAAGCAGGACTTCAATTTTCGGTGAACTAGAATTCATAAAGATTTTGCTCCCATCTCCAATAATTAACCCGCTAGCTAGTTCATTAGGGAAAAGGGATAACAACCGTCAGATCTAGATAGATGGTGGATGTCAATTGTTATTACATTAGCTTACCTAAACTATTGTACAAGCTCTTCTCCAACTATGTGCAAGGCTAAAAATGGTGCATGCCATAGCATTGTGTTTCCTTGAAAGAGGTGGATTGGTTTCTTTGCTCATCTTTCTTACTAGTTTCTTATTTTCAAGGTTTAATAGTGTTGAATCAACTATTGTTTGTCGTATTCTTGAGGATCCTCATACGCGTCAGGCAACTATGGACTCATAAATTGGACAAGATATTGTAGCTGCTTTAAATAAAAATATAAGTGGAAGGTTGATTCCTCATACTTTTACCTCAAACTTAGGTCTTGTTATCTCAAACCTAGCTTGGATGAGCTGAAGGTGGTTTTCTGTTTGATCCATTTCATATGATGCCTATTGAATTTTTTTTTCGGGAAAATCGACAATAGGGAAGTAATACCTCTATCTATAATCTTATAGGAAGGGCTGATGATTGTGGAATGACATTTCAACATCCACTTCTCATTAGACCATCTACCCCATTTAGATCAAATTTTCGTTGAGCAATATGTAATTTTTAAAATTTCTAGTCGTTGAACATCTGCTAGATTATAAATTGTTTTTCTTGGATTCTAACTTTAGAATTCATAGTTTAAGGCCATATATAATGTAATGTGTCTATGATTGCAGAGAATGATAGGGTTGTAGCAGAGAGTAATATTGAAATTACTTCAGCTCCATCCCATTTGGATTCAATTTACTGAACACTTCGAAGTGGGTGACCAATAAGTCGTTTGAGTAGCTGGGTTGATGATAGTAAGAAACATAGAGGAATGAGTGGCACTAGAATAGAATTAGGAATTGAAGATAATTTTGTTTTTCAGTTATAGAGGGATCAACTAGTTGATGACACTCGATCAGATTAGGCCCATGATACCACCAGATCATAGGAAAAAGGTGATGCTACTAGCTCACAAGCTACAGATGTTGGTACTGTAATGATAGAAACTTTACAATCATAGGAAAATGATATATAGAGAACCAAGGAATGTAATAAATCCCATGTTGAAGATAATACAATATAGCATCCTTTGTCAACCATTAGATACTCAAAGTTGTGTATTGATCCTTTTTACCATTATAGAGGACTCTCTAAGTTAGGTTCTCAAATTATTAAAGGGTTCTAGCTCAATGGAAGAGTGCCTTCCTTACAAGCAGGAGGTTGGCGGTTCGATTCCTCCTTAACCTAATGATATTACAATATCAGTTAAAAACAACTTAATTAGGAAGAAAAAAAAAGATATATGTGACTAAAAAAAATGACCAAAACTTGTATATAAAATTACTAAAAATGACTAAATTAGAGACCAAAACATGAGAGATGTGAAACTAGGAATTAAGAAGGATGCAACACATGGCGCTAATGATGAAGCCAAACATGGTGTTGATATGGTAGAAAAATAAGGCATTACTTTGGATGAAAAACATGGCGCTACATAGGAAGAAAAATTGGTTCAAATTTGGAAGCGAAAATTGGCACATATTTGGAAGTAAAACATGGTGCAAAATGGGATGCTAAAGTGGTAGCAAAATTGGATGCAATATTGGATGCTAACATGGTGCTATTAAGGATTCAAATATGGTGCTAACAGGGGTGTCATTTAAGAAGAAAAAGTAGACACTCGCTAGGAATAAAAATAAGATGTAATTTAGGAAGCAAACCTCGACGTTGTTTAGGAAGCAAAGTTGGGCACTATTCTGGAAGCAAAAAAATAGATGTTATTTTCGACGTCATAAAGGATGCTATTTAGGAAGAAAAAGAAGACGTGTTTTGAGACACTTTAAGTTTTGTCCATGACGCGTCCCATTTAGCGTCTAGTTTGACCACTCAATGTAAAAAAAATTACACTAAAAAGGGACGCTAATTCCAGGATTTGTTGTAGTGAGGGAGGATTTTATAAAATATGGCTGCCACCAAGATTTTCTGTTATCACGCTAGTTCTCCCATTGAAATAGCTCTTAGTTGTTGATCTGCTATAAGATCGTTCTTAACCATTAATCTTCTTCATCCTTGTAATGATTACTTTCCAAATTCCTCCTTAGCCATTGATCAACTCACCTCTTGATCACCATCGTCGACTTGTAACCTCGTTTGAATACATCTATCCAAAAACAAAGGTGGATATCAATTGTTAAAACAAACACAAATCTTGTACCACAAACTTCTAAGAGTGGATGTACAACCAATTTTTATTAAGATGCAAGCTTCCTCAATTTTGTACGCATCTCAATTTGATATTTTGGTGATTTTTTTTGGATTTCTTTTATCTGGAAAATAATCAGCAGTACATGGAACAATTAACTACATCTATAATTGACCATGAAGTTTTGGTACCCTTTGTGTCACTTTAGACCGTAATTTACTTATTTAGGAACTTACAAATTTATTAGTTATAACTGAACAACAACCAGGAATAACTGCAAATGGCATGTCTTGCTAACATCAAACCTATTTTTGAAATTAGGTTTATACCAAAAAATGAAAAGCCAGACATGAAAATTCAAAAGCATTTGACCCTATCCATGGTTATAATTCCTCCTTATGACACACTAGTGCATAGAACAAATATTCCAAAGTGAAAATAAGTCACCCATCTCACGTGTAGTGGACCTAACCCATCAACAAAACCAACTTAAGTATAAAATATGTTTTTTCCTATTGTAGGATTCTTCACCTAAGGAAGGAATCATAAAATTCAAAGATAAACAATCATTTTCTATTGAGCTTTTGAATTAGTTGAATAGAAAAAAATAAAGGAAATTTATAATTCTATTTGTCAAAATTTGTTCAGATTTCAAACCAAGGAAGAAACCAGACAAGATTTGGTTAATATCTTGGAATAATCCTTTTGTGTACAAACCCAAAAAAATCAGCACCTTATCTAATATGTGGCAAAAGGAATAGCCATTTGATGAATTGTTTCAATTTCCTTGTTTGCAAATTCTCCAATGATCAATCACAATCAATTTAATTACCAGAAAAAAGTGAAGATATGAGGTGAATTCATACTTGGCTCACTTGGAATTCTATGGAAGGTGCCCCTCGTGCATATATTATTAAATCAAGCTAATGTAAAACAAGTGGGAAGAAAATAGAAGAAGATGGATCTTTACTCGTGCATAGGTTAACTATTGTTTGACCAAAATATTATTGCACTAATTACCTCTACAAAAATAATTTCAAACATACCATCACCACAAGCAGCACAATCAACATTATTGTCTTCAACCATGCCACCATGCCACCAGGATTGTTTGGTTACATGGATCATCTTCAGGAATGCCTTGCTCCACTTTAAGAAAACAGTGATTAAAATACTGCCGAGGCTGCTCAAATATGATTTTCTTAAAGAATTTAAAACCACATATGTCTGAGACTCCAATTTTAGTTCTAGATTCTGGAACTTGGCCATTCAACTTCTTGATTTTATCAACCAACCATTCAAATATGCATGAATGTATAGACTTTGCTAGAGCATCACCAAGAGGAGGATTAGAGATTTTGTAATGTTTCAATCTTGAGTCTTATTGTTTTGCATCATACATGAAAAGCTTTGTTGCATTTTGGAAATAAAAAGAAAATTTCTTCTTGTTCAAGGTTGAGCACTGAGGAGTCATCCACATTCTTCATGGAGCAAATTCAGTTATCACTGAATGCAATAAAGCTGCCAGAAAGTGAAATATAGCTTATTGTTCTTCAAGATTTTTGTCAGAAGTGTTGAAATGATGGTGTAAATTGTAATCTTCATTGGTTGCCAAATGTGGACCTTACTTGTAATTAAGCCTTACAACTATGATCCTAGACATGAGAAACTCGCTCATTATCACTTTACCCCATATCCCTTCATTGAAAGTTACCCTCTACAACCGTTTTTTGCTGTCACCTGGTTGAAGACATGAATATTATCCTCTAGATTATATTGTTCCATGTTGTTTAAGGATTGTGTATTAATATTTGGTAGCTGGTAAGTATCCTTTGGATACTTTTGTATGTGTTGTCATCTTACATAAAAGGATAAATAAAATAATATTTTGATATATTTACCCCTCTATTAATCTTCATAATTTGCTTTTCCTGTCGAAATCCTTATTTGGTTCCAAATTTCATGCAAATTAACTTCTGAAACTTCTGATGGGATTTAAGAACCCATTAGTGTTAGGATATTTAGACACTTAGGAGTTAGTTAAGATCAACTTGTGTAATATATCCATCAAGTAAAGTGTGTTTCTTTCGTATGCATTAGTATGCATTTGTAAATATTTTAATCCGACGGTCATGATATGTTCTAAACATAAAGAAATCTGACGGTTCAACTTCTCTTAGATCATACCTACCATTGATCCATGGCTTAGCACTCGATTGGTCCATGATCTCTATTTAAATATGATGGAGGTTCCTTGGCTAGTTGATCGATTATGAGAAGCTCATTTGTAACTTTCTTTCTTTTGCATAATAAATTGCTCTAAGCAGCTATTTTGCTGGGGCCGTGGACTGTTTCTCTCTTGAGGGTTTTAACCACGTGAAAAACGTCAGTGTATTGATCTATGATCTATTTGTGTGAATTGGTTTCTCTAGGTGTTCGGTCTTTTGGGAGTACCCTGTGTACCCATAAATGGTATGAGAGCATTTATGAAGAGCCGCTTCTGGTTTTGACCAATATTTGGAGCTGGTGTTGCCGAAACTTTGAAATGGTTTCTATTTCTGGAGTTTCTATGCATTTTTGGCCTATGGGAGTTGTTCCATTGTGTTTGGAGTATCGTTTCCATTGGGAAATAGTTTTTCTTTTATTGAAAACCCGTTTGATCCAGAAACACCCATTTCAGAAAATCTAAAGGTATAATGTTACAGTGATAAATTTTTGTTTTATTTTTTTTAAATCTCTCATATTTTATCAATTTTATCATTAGATCTTTATTTTTTTAGTCTTGAACTGTTTCATTCCCTGGCTGTGTATGCTCTTTGCCATGTACCTTGCGTGATCACGGTGAATTAGAAACCAAAAGGGAAAGTTTTTTTTTGTATTCTCGGTTATGTATGCTCTTTTCCATGCACCGTGTGCAATCGTGGCGAATCATAAACATTGAGAAAACTTGAAAATGCAGACTTTCCGGGAAAGCTAGCCAATATTTAGCCCCATAGTGTAGAAAGGTTTTTTTTGTTTTTGTTTTTCATTTTTTTTTGTGATTTGTAGGAAACAAAGGAAAGCATGGAGAACGAGAGAGAAGAGTATAAAAAAAAAGCACCCTTCCTCTTTCCATTCTTTTGCGTACCTTTTAAACTTAGCTCACTTAGTTCAAGTTTCTTTATTCCTTAATAGGTCTTGAGTTCAAGTCTTATTAAGTTACTTTTAATGCATGCAATTTCTATTTTCAAGATACTTTATTGTAAAAGTGCATCTCACTTAAATAAAATAAAATAAAAAGTGAGTCGCTTAAGTCTTTTAAGTTATTTTCGCACTATTTAAAGTAACATTATTGTAAAAGTGAACATCACTTATTTTACAAAAGTGATTCACTTAAAAGCAACTTTCTTGTAAGTGATTATCAAAGGTTCATATTGGGAAGAAGGGGGTTCTTTTTTTAGTTGGTCAAATTAATATTTGCCACATCACTATTGGGGACATCTTCAACATTTTCTTTGATTAGGCATAACTTCATCATCCAGAATCAGTTTTCAGTGCCCTTTTTTTTAAACATCCTAATTTTTCAAGATCTTTGCATATAGATAGTTAGTTTCTATTCTTTCAACCATTATTTTATAGTATGGCCACCCCTTGTGATATTATACTTACCAGTTTTAACTATTTCTCATGGAAATCTCGTATGGAAGATGTTCTAAGAAGTAGGGGACTTTTCAAAATTACCTCAGGGAAAGAAATAGATCCCATTGACGATGATAAGAAAATGAGAAAATTGATGTGATGAAGCTCGTGGATTGATTGGAATGTCATTCTCTACTGATTTGCGATTCCACATATCTGGAATTGATGAACTTGATAAAGCTTGGGAAAAGTTGGAATCTGTGTTTTGCAAACACAATGAAATTCGAGGTCGTCAACTTGAGGATGAGTTGATTTCTTTGAATCCAAGTGATTTCTCATGCATTCAAAACTATATATCTAAGTATAAAACTCTTAGACTCTTACGTGAAGAATGCAATATTAAGAAAGAAGAGAAACACTGTATTTATCATATTCTTTCAAAACTTGGATCCGCATATTATATTTTTATATCTACATTTTACTTCATGAAAGAATCCTTGAATGCAGCTAGCTATCAAGAGCCTAGTCTTGAATCCTTTTATGATTCCTTAATTAGAGAGCAAGATAAGTTCATTCATCTTGTAATAATTAACAATGCAGATACATCTGGGAAAGCCTTATTGTTCCAACAGAAAGAAAAGCCCAAGCCTCCCAAGAAACAAAATTTTTGCAATAATAAGCCAAACAAGGGTCCCAAAACCTCTCAGTCAACTCCTTATTTAAAAAATGACAAAGGATCTAAGCCAAAAGGAAATAAGACTGGGCTTCATTACATTTTTTGTGGGAAAGATAATCATGATGAATCTAAGTGTTTCAAGAAGATGGCATCCTTGGAAGCAGTAATGAAGAAGCACCACATCGACCTAGATTCGTCTTCAGAATCTACCTCTCATGGAAATGCACTTCATGCTTCTGGTTACTCTTATACTGCATCTTCTTCTTCTACTTCAAATGAATGGCTCATTGATTCTGGAGAATCTTATCATATGGCTAAGGATCAAGCCATCTTTTCTACTATGCATGAATGTAACACCAAACAAATATTTGTTGGTGATGATAGTTCTCTAAGTGTTTTAGGATATGGAATAGTTCCAATAGAAAATGGTCATTTTAGTGATGTACTATGCATTCCAAGAATTTCCTGCAATTTTTTGTCAGTATATCAAATCACTCATTCTGGTGAAGGTAAAACTGTAATGTTTACACCTCACCAAGTTGTAATCAATTATTTTAAAGATCCTCAACATGTCTTAGCTACTAGAATTGTTGATGATATTACCAGGTTGTACAAATTTAACAACTTTGGGTCATCACCTTTTCCTTTAGTTTTTGTTTCTCATAGTGATAACTTGAGCAAACTTTGGCATGAGCGATTTGGTCACTTAAATTATCGCTCATTGCAACAACTACGTAAAGACAATATGGTAACTGTTCTTCCAATGGTATCTTGCAAGGATGATGTTTGTTCCAATTGTGTACTCGAAAAACATCATCAGGACAATTTTGACAAACATACCTCTTGGCACGCCTTGGCTCCCTTCGAGCTTGTGCATAGTGACTTGTGTGGTCCTCTTCTATTTGCTTCCTTTTTTGGTTTCAAATATTTCTTAACTTTCATTGATGACTACTCCATATGCACTTGGGTTTACTTCCTAAAACTTAAGAGCGAAGTACTTAACATGTTCTTAGCCTATAAGGCCCTTGTTGAAAAACAATCTGGTCATCAAATTATTAAGTTAAGATCTGACAATGGAGGAGAATATGCTAACAAAAGTTCACTACTTTCTACACAAAACAAGGAATCCAACAACAACACACTGTTCCATACACACCACAACAAAATGGTGTAGTTGAATGGAAGAACCCCACTTTAAAAGAAATGGACAATTGTATGATCCAATCTAAAGGACTAAGTCTTCAATATTGGGTTGAGGCCATAAATTGTGCAAATTACATATTTAATTACACACCCACTAAAGTTTTACAAGGTATAACACTAGAAGAAGCATGGAGTAAAATTAAACCAGATGTAAATCACTTCCGTGTGTTTGGTTGTGAAGCATGGGCTCACACTTTGGATGAAAAAAGGAAAGCATTGCATCCTAAAAATGAAAAGTACATATTTGTTGGATATTCTGAAGATGTAAAAGGTTATAGACTTCTTCAGCCACATTCCCATGATATAACAATTAGACAAGATGCTAAATTTGATGAAAATCTCTTGGTTTGTGAGCCTAACTTGCCGATTGTGCCATCTGTTAACACTCCATTTGAAACAGTCGATTTAGAGGCTCGACAGAGTTCGAGGAGGGTTCCATTCTTTGAAACATTATGTGAACACCCTTCAGGTTATCATGACAGTAGGGATGGTAGAAATAGGCATCATAACATGACAATCCAGGATCACAAGGAAGAGGAGCAATGATGGATCGTAGTTTTGGCCCACGATGCAGGAGAATGGTCAAAGTTTGGATTTTGTGGGGACCATTAAAGCAGGAAAATAAATGAAAGGCTAAGATCAAAGAAAAGCTCGATCAACAACCTGAAATAGTTTAAATAAGCAAACATGCTTGATGGAAGGATCTTTTTGTGGAAATTGAACCCAGTGATAGAACAATTACACTCACAACAATTATCAATTATACATGCAAAATCACTCACAAAAGAGACTGAATATGGAGCTGAACACTAAACTGTATTGAATCAGTGTAAAATATCCAACCCTGTAACATCATAGGCTACCACAATAAATAATTACATAATGGATTTGAATGCATGAGGAGGAAATTCGAATCTAGTCAAAAGCAGGCTTACTAAAATTAAGCAAATCCCCCATAGGTGCATAAAGTAGTTTCCAAAACTGTCAAGGAGCTCACGAATTGCAAAAATCACTTGGGAAAGATAAAAGGTAATGGAAGGACAACTCATACATGCTTTTCATAGGAGAAAAGAGTGGAGGATGTGGAGGACAAAAAACTAGTTAACCTCACCTAGTCAAACTTTCCCAATTGCCTTAAAGCACTGAAAAAGCAGGCAATAAAGCAGAAAAAGTAGAAGGGCACTTAGGAGGCCAGGAATAAAGCAGATTTGATTCCAGGAGGTTTCCCAAGTGCTACATGAGTCAAACTGAGCAATTTTGACCACTATGGATGTGTAGATGACAACTTGCATAAGGTGGAACATGGAAACTAGGCAAATAAGACAAAAATGGATTAATTAATGTCTAAGGTAGCTAACTATGGGTTGATTATTATAACACCCCCCCTTAAGCATGACTTGTGAGTAATATATCAGAAAATTATACGGCCTAGCAACAAGGCTTAGTCACCCTTTACATACTACATGTCCATTGAACCAAGGAAAGAGGCAAAAACCCAGTGGGAAAATCCTCCCTTAAACATGGACTGTAAAACAAAATTTGGAAATCTTGTCTTCACTCATGCTTCATAGCATGCTCAGCAATCCCTAGTAGTGATTTGAGATTGCTGATGGTCTTCTCACAAAATTATTTGGTGAAGATATCAGCTACTTGTTCTGAAGATGAACAGAAGAGTAGGTGAATGGTGCCATCATGCACAAGCTCTCTGATGTAGTGCATATGGATCTCAATGTGTTTGGTTCTCTAATTCTGAACTGGATCATCGCATATTTGAATGGTACTCTGGTTATCATAGTAGATAGTAGTTGATTATTCTGATTCGAAGCCACACTCTCCAAGTAACCCCTGCAACCATAAACATTGAGTTGTTGCATTTACAACTCCTATGTACTCTTCTTCTGTAGATGAGAGTGCAATGGCACTATGTTTCTTTGTTGACCAGCTGATTGGCCCTTCTGCAAGCATGAACACATATCTTGATGTGGAATTTCTATCTATGATATCACCTACCCAATCACTATCAGTAAACCCAATAAAATCAATATCAAATTTAGCTTTATAGAAGATCCCATGTGTCCTTGTTCCCTGAACAAAGTTAAGGATCCTTTTGGCTGCTTTCCAATGGATCTCATGAGGCTGATCCATGTATCTAGAAGCCACACTTACTACATAAGAAATATCAGGTCTAGTATATGTAAGATACAACAAACATCCAATCAATTTCCTATACAGTGTATTGTTTACCATAGGTGAAGAATCAGCTTCTTCAAGCTTCACTCTTGAAAGGAAAGGAGTCTTTCGTGGCTTGCAATCCTTCATTCTGAATTTTTTTAGCAAATCCAAGGCATACTTGGACTGGTGCACCTTGATTCCAGCTTTGGTTTGAGCAATCTCAAGCCCCAAGAATTGGCTTAAGAGCCCCAAATCTGTCATGGAGAAGGCTTGGTTTATTGCACCCTTCAAGGAAGCAATCTCATCCTTTGAGCTTCTTGTAATGAGGAGGTCATCAAAATATAACACAATGATCATTAATGAACCATTAATCAACTTCAAATAGACATTTGGATCTGATTTGCATCGAACAAAATTCAGTGATAGCAAGAAGCTATCAATCTTGGCATACCAAGCCCTCGGGGCTTACTTTAGCCCATACAATGACTTCCTTAGCTTGCACACAATAGATGGGTTAGTAGCAAATCCTTGAGGCTTCTGCATGTATATCTCTTCAGTGAGATCTCCATTCAGGAAGGCACACTTTACATCCATGTGATGTACCTCCCATTGCTTTGAAGCTGCAATGGCTAAGGCTAGCCTGATGGAGTCCATCTTTGCCACTACTGCAAAGGTCTCATTGTAATATATGCCATGAACCTATGAGCAGCCCTTGGATACCAATATATCCTTGTACTTCAGAGGTGAACCATCAGCAGAAAATTTGGTCTTGTACACCCACTTACACTGAACTAGCTTCCTCCCTGGGGGGAGATCAACCAGCTCCCAAGTGTTGCTCTTCTGGAGTGAGATAAACTCTTCCTTCATGGCTTCTTGCCATATTGGATCTCCTGATGAATATTCATATGTCTAAGGATCTGATTCGACCATCAGATAGCATTTCTCAGCAAACATAGGATCCTTCATGCACAGAGCACTCTCAAATTGAGTTCTAGTCCTCCTAGGGTCATTAGGATTCCCAGCTAGCTCTCCTACTGCATGAATGGTATTGGCTGCCCATTTTGGCCTTGTAGGTATGTTAGGATCTACAATAAATTCATCACTATCATACATATCAGAATCATAATGTTCAACAATCTCTTCACTTACATTCAGAGGTTCTGGTGGTGAAGAGGCTTCTCCAACTTCCACTGCTGCTAGGGGTTATTCTTGAAACTAAACATATCTTTCAATGAAGGCTTTGTTTGTGCTCAAATTTATCAGCTTGTACCCTTTTGAATCTTTAGAGTAACCAACAAATAGAAACTCTTGGCTTTGGGGCTGCAAAGCCTTTCTCTTTTCTATTGGAATTCTAGCCCAATCCCTTGAGCCAAAAATCCTGAAATGGGTCACATCTGGCTTGTGCCCACTCCATGATTCGAAAGGAGTCATACCATCAAGATGTTTATGAGGCACCTTATTATAGATATAGGATGCATATTTTATAGCTTTATCCCAGTACTTTGGTGGCAAAGTCTTAGCCTCCATGATGCATGTTGCCATCTCCTTCAGTGATTTGTTCTTCCTCTCAGCAACACCATTTTGCTATGGTGTGTAAGGGATAGAATGCCGCATCTGAATA
This sequence comes from Pseudotsuga menziesii, assembly GCA_001517045.1. Taxonomy (NCBI): domain Eukaryota; kingdom Viridiplantae; phylum Streptophyta; class Pinopsida; order Pinales; family Pinaceae; genus Pseudotsuga; species Pseudotsuga menziesii. Next base: position 119,921 of record LPNX010091183.1, read on the forward strand.
CCTACAACTGCACAATATTGAATAAACTCAAACTTGACATACTCACCACCATTGTCAGATCTGAGGACCTTGAGTTTCCTCCCAGACTAGTTTTCAACCAAATCCTTAAAGACTTTGAAGAAGCCAAAAACTTTAGACTTGTGTTTCAAGAAGTAAACCCAGCAATACCTAGAAAAATCATCTATGAAAGTCAATGCATATTTGTCCTGACTCATGGACATATGAGGGAATGGTCCAGGAACATCACTGTGGATCAACTCGAGGGGTGCAGAGGTTCTCTCATGACTAGCTCTCTCAAATTTATGCTCTGGATGTTTTCCTAGGATACAACCTTGGCAGACTCCTTTGGAAAATTTTATCTTGGGTAACCCTATGATCATATCTTTTTCACTAAGATCAGAAAGATACTTGTAATTTAGGTGGCCAAATATTTCATGCCAAATCTTGCTTGCCTCATTAGCATGAATCAGAAGAGCAGAGGGGTTTGAGTAGGGTAGGAAGTGTGAGAACATGTATACCTTCGAAGTATAATTTGCAACTCCTTTTGCAATGACTTTACCACTTGAGATCTCTGTGATCTCAACTTCATCAGGGGAGAATATGACCTTCTTTGGATACCCAGTGTGGGTCATCTGATACACTGATAAGAGGTTGGAGGCAATACCAGGAACATACAGCACATTGCTGAACTGACATGATCAAGATCAATCCTCCCTTTGCCCAAACTTTCAGTGAGAGAGTCATCTCCCAGTACTATTGGTGGACCTTTCAACATGTCAAGTGAGGTGAATGCCTCCTTGGTTGAAACCATATGTCTTGAAGCTCCAAAATCAATGATGAAACTAGGTGAGCTTGATGTGCCAGCAACCAATGCATGAACTCTCTCTCTGTCTTCTAAACTTGATCCTCCTTCCCTATTCTTTGAGCTGTCTGGAAGGGAGATGCCATTCTTCTCTAGGAGTTGGGTCAGTATGTCTATTTGCTTCTTCATGCAGAAGCTCTCAGAATGATTTCCCTTACTGCAGTATGCACACTTGCTCATTTCTCCTTTGTTCTTCTTCTTCTGGTAGTTCTTCTTAGAACCTTGAGGCTCCTCCAGAGACTTGTTCTTGTCTCTCTTTTGCTCAGGTGTATTTTTAGCTTTCTTTTTACTTTTTGAATCCACCCTCAAATCTGTAGCAACTAGAGCTTGGTATTTGGATGGTTTGATGGTGCCCATCATCACCAACTTATCTTGTTCTTGTGTGAGAGATTCCATGATATCTGCAAGGATAGACATGTTCTAGGTTCGAGCTGTCAAATTTGTGGCATAGAAGGTCGAAACAAACACTGAATAGTTGGGGCCAAGCTTTGAGAGTATGGCCAAGACCAGCTGATCATCCTTCTTTTCGATCCCACATTGTTTTAGCTGCAAAACAAGTGCTTTGAACTTGGAGAAATAGAGTTGCAAGGATTCAAAGCTATTGGGACTCAGGGAGATCAGTTCATTTTCTATTTGATGTCCCCTCATCTCATCTGTATTTCCAAAAATATCAACAAGCTTCTCCCATACTTCATTTGGTGATGTCAATCCATCAAGATGGAAAAGGTCTCTGGATATACTCAGACACAAGAGACCATAGGCCTCATCCCTCCTGTTGTGCCATTTTATCTTCTATACAGCTGCATTGGGCTCTGCTTCTATTGCCATAGTCACTCTGTAGTGGCCTTTCACTCTCAAAAATATCTCCATCTCTTCTTTCCATTAAAATAAGTTAAATGGAGTCAAGATGATCTTCTGAGATTGATCCATAGCTCAGAAATTTTCCCAGCTGTCAGTAGAAGGCTCCCAGTCAGTGATGTCGAACCTGCAAAACAAATTGGAAGGAGAAAAATCTATCTACAAAGGCTCTAATACCATGTGGAAATTGAACCTAGTGATAGAACAATTACACTCACAACAATTATCAATTGTACATGCAAAATCACTCACAAAAGAGACTGAATATGGAGCTGAACACTAAACTGTATTGAATCAGTGTACAATAGCCAACCCTGTAACATCATAGGCTACCATAATAAATAATTACATAAGGGATTCGAATGCATGAGGAGGCAATTTGAATCTAGTCAAAAGCAGGCTTACTAAAATTAAGCAAATCCCCCATAGGTGCATAAAGTAGTTTCCAAAACTGTCAAGGAGCTCACGAATTGGCAAAAGCACTTGGGAAAGCTAAAAGGTAATGGAAGGAAAACTCATACATTCTTTTCATAGGAGAAAAGAGTGGAGGATGTGGAGGACAAAAAAGTAGTTAACCTCACCTAGTCAAACTTTCCCAATTGCCTTAAGGCACTGAAAAAGCAGGCAATAAAGCAGAAAAAGCAGAAGGGTGCTTAGGAGGCCAGGAATAAAGAAGATTTGATTCTAGTAGGTTTTTCAAGTGCTCCATGAGTCAAAATTAGCAAGTTTGACCACTATGGATGTGTAGATGAGAACTTGCATAAGGTGGAACATGGAAACTAGGAAAATAAGACAAAAATGGATTAATTAATGTCTAAGGTAGCTAAGTATGGGTTGATTATTCTAGCACTTTTCCAAATCATGAAATGGTTAAAGGTAGAAAGCATTCGATGGTGGAGATGAGATCAAAAGCAGATCCACAGTCCCATTTGATTTTACAAACCAAATTTGTGTGGATAAAGTCATGATTCCAAATCATGAAAAGTGGTACCAGCCATGAATATTGATGGTTACAACAGAGAAGGGCATGGATCTATGGTTGAGGTTCTTTTCACAATCCAAACTAGCGTGGAAAACGTTATGGTCCCAGTTTACGAAGAGGTGGAAGGACCTACTCGAATCAACGGTTGCATGAAGAGTTCAATCCCGATCGACAAATAAGAACACGTTGTTATAGCAGATGTCACCACTCTAGGTGAATCACACTTTGTATGGCCTTCCCCTATCCCGCTGCAGACTCTTTAGACCCCATGGACCATATTTTATCCTTTGATGTTACCTTGATCATCCCTAAAACTATATAAAATATGATATACGTGGATTTTCCCCCGATAACCGCGTACATACGCGGGTTTGACTCCTATAACCGTGTACATCGGGATGTGTGCATAAGTCCAAATCCTTTTGGAGTTTTCCTTGACTTGGATCTGACTCATTCGACTTCTAGCCTTCCATATGCCTTGACATCGCTTGGATTCGACCCTTCATTATCCCTTATGAAGCTATATAAGGAACCTCTTGGTACATTGAAGGCATATAGAGAGATTAAAGCAATGAAACTATAGTCCATTGTTGCCAGAACTATACTTGAGTCTGCATCCCTTTGTCCCTTTGGAGCACTTTTGTGTTCTTCCCAAGCTTGCCTTTTCTAGTGAGCTTGCTATCGAGAGATGGAGGATTAAGGTGGTGGAGGCCCAAGTGGGCGATTCAGTTTCTACGGTTCGTAGGCGTGACATCAGAGGTTGTATCTATCTTGTAATCTCTGATTTATATTAATAAGAACTATCTTTCCTTGTCCAATGATGTGTATTTGATTGAATATTGTATCCATTGGAATATGTCAAATGCTTTTACATTATTGATTATACATGCTAGAATAGATCTAACACCATGATATATAGTATGCTTGTATTGTTTACTTGTTGTTGAGGAAGTATTATATCAATTCAAGCTGAAGATTGGAAAGCTCAACGGGGATCTACTTCAACCGTCCGGAATAAGGTACGAGCTCTGATCCTTTAGTGTTAGAAATTTTATTTCTATTGCATATTGGGAAATATTGATTTCTGGAGTCAAGTCTGTCTGTTGTGGTACCCCAAGCCATAGGAAATTTTCTCTGTAACAGAATTGGCGACTCCACTGGGGATGTTCCTTGTTTTTATTTGGGGGTTTTTATTGGCACAATGGGCTTGATATTATTGACTTGCTCTCTGTTTCTCCTTGTTTCCGTGTTGCATGTTATAGTATGTTCATCCATTGACACTCCCCTTTATTGGTTTGACCCTTGGCCTGCTTTTTACTACTGCCTTCTCTGTATATGTAGGTTTTTGGCCAAAAGTCGCAAACATACGCAGTTGTTCTTTATACAGTCGCGTACATCATCCCTTTTGGTGAGTTTTATGTTGTGGGAAGTTTCTGGGTGGGTTGTGAGTGTGGTTGGGTATTCCTTGGGTCTGAGGTTGTTTGTTGGATGCTTCTTTTGTGACCAGAAACCGCTCTTTCATTGATTTTTCTTTGAAATTAGTTTTAGTCATTTATCTTTTTGTTTTTCCATTAGTGCATTACTATTTTTTGTCTTGTGTCTTACTGGGCTTGTCTTTTATACTTGCTGCAGAGACTGAGAGTTTTAGATGGATTTTATTGCATTTTTCATTCTTTTATATTGAAAAATACAAAGTAGTTGCACTCTTAGTTGCATCTTAGATATGGATTTGAGGAGGTACTTACATTGGATTGCTTGGATGAGAGTTGTGTTTAGGATTTCATATAGGAAGGATTGCATTGACATTCAAAAAGGAATATATATTTATGCATCTCATGTAGTGGCATACCCTATTTTTCATTTGACAAAGATTGAACTTAGCATTGTTTGTTATGGTGTGCACTTTTATTTCACTGCTGAGTCTTCATATCACTAGTTGCATAGCCATTTCCCTTTGAGTAATTACAGCCAACTAAAATCAACGCTAATTAAAATGAATTACGCTCTTTTCTTTTCTAGGGTGCACCAACAAGCTTAGGTTTTAGGATCTTGGAATAGTTCATTGTAAGTTAATTCTCTAAGATCACTAAACAACAACATCTAGGTGTCTGTCCAGGGAGTGTGTGAAATCCTTGGTATAACCATCATTCTCGGGATCCTCCTCTCAAACAGGAGTTAAGCACGAGGCAGTGTAAGCAGTTGTTGATTGGGATAACCCCTGGTCGATAACTGTGTAGCACCGGTGATATAGCTAGGATTGTATTCGTATATGGGGACTCTTTCGGGAGTTTCGGGCTTTGCTACCCTGCCCATACGGTCAATCCCGCCTGCGACTGTCCACCTGATCTTTGATTATATTGAGGTGACCTTAGTGACCTTACCTATGATATCGAGGGGGTACTTGTAGAGGTTATTCTGCAGGTGTCCCGGCCAGGTTGGGGTCAGACAACACAGTCGCTTTATGCGTTGAAGCTGAGGGCCACTATAATTGGTTATGTACCTCCGCTTGTAGTGTATGGGAGTTTTGAGCCTCTCCCAGGCGAGACATACCTGCTGCATTCGGGAGCTCACATATGCTCCCCTTGGTTTGCTTATATTTTTCCTGTAGATTTTCATAGGAGTATGCTCTTTGTGCGCTAGTTGGCCTTTGGGATCGTGGTTACTTTAGTATATTTATGCTCTCTTGAGTTTGGGTCCTTTTATTTTCGGCATGCCTGGTATCCTATCACCCGTCCTTGGTCCTAGTACAGACCCTGGTGTCAGACTTGGGGGCATCACAACCCCTTGCCGTGCTCATAGATTTGGGAATGGTCATCTTCCATCCTCTACTCCATTTGTGGAGGATTTTTTCCCTTCGCTTGGTCTTTACACTAGTGGTCACCCTCATGGGGGTGGTAGTGGATGTGTGAACATTGGGTCTACACCTTATCTTTCTTTTTATGTCCCATTGTTCACTGCATTGTTTCCTTTGGGAGCATTTTTCATGATCATTCCTCCCTATATCCTATAGTTTCGATTCTTTATTGACTATTTTGGGTTGTTTTTCACTTATATGGTTGTCATGTAGAGTCCAGTTTGTACACTCTCTCTGAGGTTTTGACCTGTTCATGCCTTTCTCAGGTATAACGTCTATACTGGCATATAGGTTAGGTTCACCACCGTTTGCATTTTGCATGACCTTATGACCATGTCACCATGAACTTAGGTATGAACCCACTCTATTATGTCATGGAACCTTCTTTCTGCTATAGAAGTGGCATGATGTGAGTGGTAGAGCTTCACCTTACATGGGTACCCTAGTTAGCGCCTTATTTGCATTTGGTGCCCATGCAGATGTTTCCTCCTTTAGGGTGTGGGATTCCATTGTATAGTATTGCCATGACATTTAGCAAGAGCCTCATACTCCTCTTGATCTTATATTGGCCTATTTCCCCCTGGACTCCCCTTATGTCAAGTTGTGAATGCATTATCATGAGCTTTTCCTGCCTTATTGAGCTTTATGCCGGCTCCCTTGACATTGCGTTTCAGCCATATAGCCTGAGCTTGTCTCATGTCTAGCCATGCAGAGCCATTTTTATATCCTTCATAGCTTGATTCCCTTCTTACCAGGAGGGGATTTTCCCCCGAGTGTCGATATCCTACACATGTGTCCTTGCATTGAGCATAGGTATGTTCCACTGCTTGGAACTAGTTTGTTTTCCCTGATGACATTCGTCTCCTCCTATTTTGTAACTATAAAGCTAGTTTATTCTTTTTTCAAGCTTTTCAAATAACTGAAATAGTCCAAAAAAATCAAAAAACCAAAAAGCTGGACAAGGAAAGATGTTATCTTTGGAAACCGTCGAGTCGTGTCACCTTCGAACAGAGCACTGTATATCACATCCATTGGTTGGATTATAGTTTGACTTAGGAGTTGTACTCGTTTGTCTGAGTTTATCTCCACCGACTGGTTAAGCTTCCAGTCCCTATGGAGCCTCTATTGATGCCTCCTATGTCACAGAGATGTCCCAGTTTGTATATCGAGTCTATGCTGCCTTCATTTAGTCACCATATGCCGTTATTCTCTTGTTCGAAGGAAGTTGAAACCTGTGTCGGACTTTCCTTAGTTATCTTGACTTTGCATGTTGGCCATTCCCGATACAGTTACTGGTTCATGCACTTTATGATCGATTCCTTCCACATTATATAGCTTTGTTGAGTACCTCATGCTGGATGATGGGGGATGCCTTAATGCCCTCCTTCTAGCGGATTTCATCCCATCGACTTCAGATCATTTATTCTGGGATTGGAGTCTAGAGTCCTTTTGAGTGCCTTGAGACTTGCAGTCATCAGTGGCAGGTTCTCTCGCCATCGACAGTTTCTTGGGAATACATCAATGTCCCCTGATCGATGGATTCTCTCAAGTGTTTGACCTCAACACATCTATTCACACTTGTTAGTTTGCATGCTAGTACCTTTATTCCCATTATCATTATCGGTGGGTAATCTTGCGTCTGTTAATGGTATACATCAATGACCGATAATCAGACGATGGACTACTATGTTCGACCTCGACACCTCTATTCGCATAGTAGGACATGTACTCGTAGTGGTTTGTGTAGAAGACCTTCCAGACTGGTGGCATCTCTTATATGCTACCTCCTTGATCGTGCCAGTTTTCATGAGATTTCAGCTCTCGTGACTTGATTCCAGTGTATGTCAGACATTTCCTGCCACTATGGAGATCTTGATCTATTGTATATCTTCAACCATTTTGGAGATCATGGTCCTTTGTATATCTTCATCATGGAGATTCTGATCTATGTATATTTTATGTGGTGATGACCACATATGTGATATCATGTATTATGCCTATTCATGGCCATTATACTCTTATGTATCCAGGACTGCTATATGTACTTGCAGGTATATGCAGAGTTGTATCATTGTACTATGCTGATTGGGTGGCTGGTCTTCCATTTGGGATCCTTCATCACTCCACTTCTGGGATGGACTTATAATGTATTTCGGCCATCGTATGACTCCTCTGACCTCACACATTAGGGGGCATCTGTTATAGCGGATTTCACCACTCTAGGTGAATAACACTTTGTATGGCATTCCCCTATCCCACTGCAGACTCTTTAGACCCCATGGACCATATTTTATCCTTTGATGTTACCTTGATCATCCCTAAAACTATATAAAAGATGATATGCACGGATTTTTCCCTGATAACCGCATACATACGCGGGTTTGACTCCTATAACCGCGTACATCGGGATGTGTGCATAATTCCAAATCCTTTTGGAGTTTTCCTTGACTTGAGTCCGACTCATTCAACTCCTGGCCTTCCATATGCCTTGAGATCGCTCGGATTCGACCCTTCATTATCCCTTATGAAGCTATATAAGGAACCTCTTGGTACATTGAAGGCATATAAAGAGATTGAAGCAACGAAACTATAGTCCATTGTTGCCAGAACTATACTTGAGTCTGCATCCCTTTGTCCCTTTGGAGCACTTTTGTGTTCTTCCCAAGCTTGCCTTTGCTAGTGAACTTGCTATCGAGAGATGGAGGATTGAGGTGGTGGAGGCCCAAGTGGGGGATTCAGTTTCTCCGGTTCGCAGGCATGCCGTCGGAGGTTGTATCTATCTTGTAATCTCTGATTTATATTAATAAGAACTATCTTTCCTTGTCCAATGATGTGTATTTGATTGAATATTGTATCCATTGGAATATGTCAAATGCTTTTACATTATTGATTATATATGCTAGAATAGATCTAACACCATGATATATAGTATGCTTGTATTGTTTACTTGTTGTTGAGGAAGTATTATATCAATTCAAGCTGAAGATTGGAAAGCTCAATGGAAATCTACTTCAACCGTCCGGAATAAGGTACGAGGTCTGATCCTTTAGTGTTAGACATTTTATTTCTATTGCATATTGGGAAAGATTGAATTCTGGAGTCAAGTCTGTCTGTTGTGGTACCCCAAGTGATAGGAAATTCTCTCCGTAACACACGTCACGATCCCAAGATGCCCATTGTATTAGAAAAAGAGAAATTGGCGGCATAAGTAAAGAGACATGGATGGTGGATGTGAAAAGTTCCCCCAAATTGGATGGCTGAGGAGGTCTCCAGGCTGTGGATGTCACATCCACTCAAGGAATGACAGGGGAAGGGACATTCATAAGTGTAATCCGCTTCCCGATAAGAAGACTGATGTCTCAAAACACCATCTTTGTTAAGCCAAAGGCAAAGGTCCCATCCAATGACGCTAAATTATTTGACTCAACTGGACCAGCACGTAGTTCACGTGGGGAAAAATAGGAGGTGCAGGTTTTGAAAGGGCGAATCAGACATCCACACAAAGCTAGGAGAAGTCACGAACCAAGTCCGCTTAGCACCACCATCATAATGAGAGAAAAGGAAAGAAAGGTCAAATCCACAATCCTTGAAACCAACTTGGTAGCCAAGTGGGAAGTGCTTAGAATCCTATCCATTATCATATTGTATAATTGAACATCAGACGATAAGACCCCCACCCTGGCATCACACGGGCTGCTGTCACGTCAACTGGTGTTCAAGATTATAGCCATCTCCAGGATGTTTTAGCTTGCCCTATATAACTCCATATTCTAAGGTTGTTGAGGTATGAAACTGTACAAATGGTGAGAGCTAAAGGTTAAACTATGAAGAGTGTTGATCCCCTTCACAGACAACCATGGCTGCGTGGTTTGAGAAGTTAGTTCAACAAGGGGTATTGATGGTTGGTGAACATAAGATTGTGTTTCTTCATCTTCCTGGCTATCTACACTAATAATTCACCAACCACTGGGGCACAAATGTTAAATTACTAGGAAAGTTCAACTGTTTCCACACCTCCCTACCCTCAGATGCGTTGTGCATGGGTTTTTACGTCCCAGGGATGTATCTCCGGCACCTCTAGTAGCTGTCACAACCTCTAAAGTCCTAATGCACAATGATGGTAGAGCTGCTGGAGCAAATACTCAGTCTGGGATAGTGGAGGCCTGAAGCCTTCATCACCACCCCTATGATCTCCACTTAATGACCTTGCCACGGATGAGGAGGGGGTCAAACGCATAACCAACTATGGGGCCTATGATAAAACCCTCCTTGTAGGAGGGAGAGATCAGTACAAGGGTGATAAACCTCTTAAGACGTCTATCATCATCAAGTGCATGACCACCCTTTTCTTGGTTTCCTCCTATAACCGTGTTACCAGATGAAGGAAGGTTTGGGAAAATGTCAAGCACCAGGGCACAAGCCTTCTTGTCAGCCTTTGAGTGATGTGGTCTGAAAGAAGTAGGCCGGTCAAAGGAGGAAGAAAGGCATGTCTGAAATGGTCCAAGTTGGCGACCGACCGATGTCAGGAAACATAGGGATGGCTTTCATATACCAGGATAAAGAAAACTCTGCGTTGTCAGTTCGCACTACCATACGCTATAGTTCCATAATGTTTGTTTATATTTGTAAAACATGGAAATAGTTCCACTCTCTATAATGTTAATGCATGATATTGACTACAAACAGTTTTTAAGTTTGTTTTGGAGAATAATCTCAGCACTGAAGTATTATAAATGCACTCCCGATAGGGGGAAAAGAGTTAGCTGGAGGATTGGGAAACCTCCAAGGGTTGAGGCTCTCTGTTGTAAATAAGATCTGGTGCCTTTGTTATGAATAAAACTATAGAGGAAGAGTTTTTTCTTAAGATGTAGATTCATGTGTCGTTGCTTCTTTCAATATGTATTTTCTTTACGTGAAATCTATATCCTATTTCCATTCTAGTTTGTTCATTTATTTCATGTCTGTAACTAAGTGTATAACAGTTTGGAATTCATACATGCTATGCTCCGCCTATTGTTTCACACATTTATCAAGTTTTCTTCTAAATTCACGTGGAATTCATCTCACTGGTGCTCCGCGCGATGGGTTGTTCTCTCTTTTCCTCTAACCACCCGCTAAATATATCATGATTGTGAGATCGATAGCTATCTTGCCTCTGTTGGTAAACCCATACCATTCTTTTCCTCCTGCAAGTGTTCTGTACCTAGGAATTCTACTCCATTTCCAATGGTCCCTTCCCTTGATAGTCCCCACCTGCACCTCACGTTACTCCACTTTTTCCTATTTCAGGAGTTCAGTCTCGTAACCATCTTTGATCGAATATTTTACGCAGAGTTAATCTGAAGACAAGAGAGAGATCCCTCTCTGACTGCATAAGGCCAAAGGTGCAGTCTAAAGCAGTTATGATGTTTCTCGGGAGAGATCCCCCTTCCTACCCAACCTTACGAGCATGATCCCGGTGCTAACAAACTGGCATCATTGTCGGGGACGGAATTGAAGACCCTCCCTCAAAAAAATGACATGGTTCTAGATCTGGTTGTTGATGGTGAACAATGATCAGGCATCAAGAAGGTTGAGCACTTTTCACCTGGCGACTCCACTCTTGAAGGTTTTAGGCTTCAGCGACTCTGCTGGTGTACAACCCAGAAATCAGATGTTAAAAAAGAACGGGTAGGCTCCACCTGAAAATAAAAATGGACCTCCTATAAGGCTCGAAAATACATTGTGAAAGATTAAGATGCTCGAGTCTATGTTTCTTCCAAGAGGCTTTGTCTTGTCTTGTAAGTGTGTTCTTATCCCTCTCTATATTTATCAAAATAGCCTTCTATGGTTCGATTCATTCTGAAAAGAACTATGGATATGTTCTTGTTTATCCTTCTTTATGGACCGAAAGCATTGCATTGTCTTGTACATCTGGTTTTGACCTAGAATTTTCACCACAGGCCCATGACGTCAAAGGTCTCCCCTATGAAATTTATGAAACCTCAGAGGATAGCATAGCTATTGCACCTAACCTAGTCTCTCCCATTTATCCAAGCCGGTACAAACCACTACAATTTCCTCCCATCCTCCATGATTTTCCCATGAAGCATTACAAGTACTGTTAACCCAAAAATCCCCCACATAGCTCTATATGTCCTACACCACCCAAGGACACCATCTCACAACACTCATTTCCCTCCATAAGACCCTCCATGACCTTCCATTTGACCCCCACACCTCCAAAAGAGCCCAAGGATGAAGAAAAGGGCTAAAAACTCCCAAAAAGAGCCCAAAATAGACCCCTAGGAGCTAAAGCCCTAAAAAGGGGGCTAAAACCATGAAAGGGGCTAAAGTTAGGGCAAAAGGGGCTAAAGGCCCAAAAAAAGGGCTAAAACCTTAACCAAGGGCTTAAAGCCGTAAAACCCCTTGGAAAAACTATGTAAGGAGGGTGGGGGGTCAGTATAAAGACACTTCTCACTTGCCTATTGTTATGCTACCTGTGGATGCTTTGAGACCTCTTGCTCTCAAACCACCCACTCTCCCTATCCTCCATATCCATTTCTCCAAGCCATTGCTTCCCAACCAAGAGAGAGGTGCTCCCATGAGCTAGGGCATGGTGTCCCATTTCCACCTAAGTGAGGTATAATATCATTTATGTTTATGTTTATTTGCTTATCTTTTTTTTTAATTCATATTTTCATTTGTAGGTTTTTCATTAACAATTGTTTGCAGGTTTTCTCCATGGTATCTTAGGTTTATTTTGCAAGTTTTGGAGGCGAAGCCCTAACCCACTATGTGCAGAGGGGTTCAAAAATGCTCCATCATTGCTTTTCTTTTAATTTTCTATCATTTTCTCTTAGATGTAGTTTACAATAGCTGCCATTTACTTTTTATTGCTTAGATTAGCCTAGTTTTGATTCGCAGCTCTGTTTACTGTCATTTTTACTTCCATTTTTTTTACTGTTTTCTAAGAGTAGGAACCTACCCTTATGCCCTATAGGCACAATGGAGCCATTCTTACCCCTGTAGTGAGGAGAAATTATCACTACAGCATTGGCGACTCCGCTGGGTCGATCCCACAGGATCCCTCGACCACAAATTTCAAATTTTCAAGTTTTTCAGTTTTTACCCTAGTTTTCAGAAATGTTAGTTTAGATCTATTTAAATCCACTTTATTTCCTATTTTTGTCAGTGCCAAATCCTCTACTAGGCTGAGCCGAGTCAGAATGAACCTAGTACTAGTTACTATCGGCCAGATCTGACCCTGCAGCACCAAAACACCCCTTTCCGGAGCAGGTCGCTCTTCTCAGGGGAAAAGGTGAGACAAGGTGCACTTAATGGGTAGACAGGTGCACCCAGGGTTCACTTAATCCTTAGAAAAGTGTGACTTCAGCCCAGCAGCTCAAGTTGCAGATGTTTTGGCATTTTGTACGACCCCCTTGCTCATTTCTGGAAAAATCTCGCGTCCCCCTTATGAGATTTAGTCAGAAATGTGCGGCCTGTCACACAGAAGTTGTTTTTGAGTTTAATTAGCAGCAATTTTCAGTTTAGAGGACTGTCAGTGTAGCCCATCCACCTTTTTCCTCCATTACAAGTCTCTTTTAATTCCAGTTTTCATTTTTTGCAAGTAAATCAATGAACAAATGTGTATATGCTAAACCAATCACTAAGGATTGAGAAAATTAATTAGTCTAAGTAAAAGCAACATAAAATAAACCATCTTTCTACCCCCTTCCTCCTCTACCCATTCATCACCCTCTGGGGTATTCTGGGATATGACGAAGGGAAAGCTCATCTATATCTAGGTACTCCATGGTACTTTTCCTAAACCACTAAAACCAGGTGACCTGGAAGGTAGAGGGGGTAGAGAAGGAGGGATTCTCACAGCACTAAGCGTCCTCTCTATTGACTAACCTAGCACTTGGGAGGTGACCTGAGGATCTATGGATGGGCTTAGTCCCATTGTGTTGAGAGCCCATCACCTTCTCTTGGTTGAAGAAGAATACCACTGAGAGGTAGACATTTAGTTAGGCCAACAATTCAGGGTTAATCACCATATTTGCTTACAAATTTTTGTTGATGTTACAAATTTCTATTGATGTTTGCATACAAAACCATGATGTGAACTCTACCATGAATTCATAAACCGTATTGCAAACCAAATACTAGAACAAACAAGAAAACTGACTCACCATACCAACTAATTAACCCAACTCAGTTCATGACGCTGAGTAAGCCTTAAAATTTACCAAATTTACACTAAGTTCAATCAACTCTCCAGTATTTGAGGACATAAGTCCTTGACTACTTCAACTATGGGAAGTACTTGGGATTTTCCTAGAAACTCATTGTGAGGAGTACCACAGGAACCCTAAAGTAGCTGGTCGATGAGAGGAATTGCCAAGCGAAACGGGCAATGACCCCTTCCGATTGAGTAGAAGCACCCATGAGGAACAATCCAAGCACTGTCTTTTGGCAGTCTTGGTGGCCGAGAGACCACCTTCAGCCTGTAGGAATCCATTGAAACCAGGGTCCAAATTTCATACCCACTAGTTTCATACACACAAGCAAACACAATTGATCCTCCACAATCTTCCTCGCGCCTAGGAGGCGAACCACCACCATTTGGAACACTCAGTTGGCACCATTGTAGCCATTCTCAGTGATCTCCTACACCATTAGAGGGCCACACAGTCTCTGATTCTAATTCAGACCCATATTAGTCTGAACCAGACCTTCACACCGCACCATCTAGCCCCATGGCTACTACAAACCCGGATCCATTTTTTGGCCTAACCTTAGCAAGTGGACCCATGTCCACATCACAACCTGTCACCCACAACATGGAAAGTATCCCAAGCATAGTCATGTAGACTATCATTATCCAATCTCCACCACCAATAGTGACCAGCCAAGCTAGCCTAGTAGTAACACATGGGGGCAGTGCACCGACTACCCACATTGCCCTTACACCTATTCATGGGGGCAATGCCCCCGCCACTCACACCATCCCACCCATAACACTTGGTGGCATTGGCCCATCCACCATGGTACCATCACAAGCATCCCCAGCTGTGCAGATGCACTATGCAAATGCAAACCCCACCCCCTTTACGGTCCCATCCCACATCAACTTGGGGTCAAATATACCCTTCATGGCTCATTTGAACTTGCCTGAGTTGGCTAAATTAACAAATGACTCAATCGGCCGCCTATGCCAATGAAGCTGCCATCAGACATCCCAAAGTTTGAAGGCAAAGCTAGGGAATGTCCCCAAAATCATCTAATGACATTCCATCTATGGTGCTCATCCAATAGCATGGTAGAGGACTCCATCAGGATGAGGCTGTTTCAACGCACCCTCACAGGTGCCGCGACCAAATGGTACATTGAGCTGCCACAAGCCAAGTACCCCAACTTCAACTCTTTAGCCTTCATGTTCCTACAATATTTCCAACTCCCTGTCAGATATGACAAGGGGTCGAGATCCTGCTATCCTATTGCCAAAACACCGACACCCACATCACTGATCATATCCATGAGTGGCGGTGGCACTGTAGCTTGTGTAAGATCCAACTTGACGACATGATCTTCTTATATTGGTTCCTCAAGAATTTACTCCTGTCCATTGCAAAGGACATCACATCTAAATGTCCTGAATCTGAAGAAGAGGCCATATTGAAGGCCCAACAATTTGATCTCATTTACACCCAGTCAGGATACTTGTACACTGTCATTCCAGATGCTCCCCGTCCAAGTACCTCTTACTGCGATGCACTGGGAGCATCCCACGCTGTGGATGGAATCATAGGGTCAGTCTCCCAACAACCATAACCTCGATCGACACCACCTGATATGGATCCACAACCAAGCAACACGGGTAATGTTGCTTATCAAAACCAAGCTCCGGACTATGCTAGAATGATGTCTCAGTCTGGAGCAACAGCCTCTTATGCACAACCTATGCCACCGCAGCAGGATCAGGCCATGGCTTGGCCAACACAACAGTATGTGGGGAAAATTCCCACATTCATGGCACCACCAGTGCAACAAGTCCAAGCCCCCGCCCCTGCTCCACTCGCTCCACCCACTCCATTGGGACAAGTGGTCGCGAAACAAAACCATCCCAACTAGCCTGCCCTCAAAAATCAACAAGGTCAAGCTAGAAACAATAGGCCCCACAAACCAAGGCAATAACCAACCCCAGGGAGGCGATCAACACTGAACCCTCCGAATAATGCCGCAGCTAACCGGCTGGCCCGAAACCCCCCAAAACAGAATACACCAAGATGCAACGCACCGTTGTGCACAAACCAACTTTATACACTCTATGATGTCTATGGGCATTACATGTTTGAGTGTCCCCTCATGGCTTGCGCTAAGCAGTCCATTCAAAATGAGGCCCAACAGGCCGCCAATGCCCCCACCCAAGCCCAACCCAACTAGGCACCAAAAGGACCTCTTCCCATGGTGCTTCAAATCCCAATACCACTACAAGGATTGGTGGAAACCACTCCCCTTCCCCAAGCCAATCCTAATGCTCTGGGGGCATCGCCCATGGCCAAAACAGGTGTTCACCACCTGATGACCATGACCACTGAAGAGGTCAACTTACAAACTAGAAGAAATTAGTACGATATCACCACCAAACCTGCTGACTCATCAGTAGCATCCACGTCTAAGACAAACAACCCACCTCTCCAGTTACCCACATTCCCATACCCCCCCCATACGCAGAATTGCCAATAACACCATAGCTGGAGCTGAAGTCAGCTATAGCATTATGGATGATTTGGCCCAAACTCCAACCACCATGTCCGCTCTTGAGCTACTTAAAATGTGCCCAATGTAGCGAAAATCCTTACTAGCCGCTCTAGGGGCAGTAGACCCCTCCAATTCCAAGCTAATCACATTTGACACAGAGAACGAAGAGCCACACATGCCCTCCACTATCGCCTTCTAAATCCTGGTATCCATCCGGAACTTGGTTGTGGACCGATGCATAGTGGATGAGGGGGCATCCATGTGCATCATGTCTACCTTGGTTTGGCAAAATCTTGGATCACTGATTCTGCAACCATCCTCCATGACTCTGCATGCTTATGATGGACACCCCACTAAAGCCTAAGGAATCCTTCCCCATGTCCCCAACGTATTAGCTGGGAAGACAGTCATGATCGACATCGAAGTCATCAATGCTCAACTAGATTACAACCTCCTCCTTGGGAGGAGTTACATGTATGCCATGCGAGCCATCACATTAATTGTATTCCACCTCATGATGTTCCCCCATGAAGGGAAGATTGTGACGATCAACCATCTCATGTACCATGATCCACATAGGTTAATAGCACCTGCCAACGTTATCCCTACCATCACCACCACCGAGCCGCAAGGGGAAACCACACATGCTAACGTCATCCTTGTAACCAACACTGTGGTTGAAAACACACCAGCTTCCCCACAGTTGAATGTGGTCATTGGGTTTTTTACTGATCCCACCATGATGGATCCTTTCCCATTGGTGTCACCACCACCGACACAAAAGCAAACTGCGAACTTGTGAATGGTCCCATTAAGCACAGTTGCACCCAAAATAGCAACCGTAGCCACAGCCCCAATCACAACCACAACATTGTCTACAGCTGCAACGCCAACAGAAGCTGCAACATCACCCACAGCAACAGCATTACACGTATCCACAACCACAACCTCGCCCCCACATGCAACCATCTGGGAGTTATGTGGGCTCATCTCAAGTCCATAAAATTCCCTTCCTCTTTCCCCCACCTGGTGTAATGAGAAATCCAGTCATGGCCACCTTAATCCTCCCCAACCTTACGTTGGGGATCCTGGTGTGGTATTTAGATCCACCAGCTCAACCAACAATGCCCTAGGTTGTGTTTCCAGTGCAACCTATCACGGTTGAGTCTCACCCCCCACCCGGTCCTCAGAAGCCAACTACCACACCCGCACTTGCACTTCCCCAACCTAAAAGGGCAAGGGTAAAGAACACCAAAGCCACCGCAGAACCACAACCAGTCCCATCTTGTGCCATCTGCGAACAATAGGGCCATCCAACTCATAATTTCACTGAAATTCCAGTGATCCTTGTGCATCTGGATGTTATGGATACGAATGAAAACATCCCCATGGTTGAACTCCCAACTACGCCAGTAGTAAAGAACAAGGAATTAAGGACAAACCATGCTTGCGCCCTTTATTGCTGGTATGGAAATTACTCCCACCATTTCCAAGACTTACCCAAATTTCAAATGGCTCTTGCTAACCTCCGTCACCATTCCCTTGAGTCTGAGATCACCTTGATTGAAGAAATTCACCCACCACCACCTCCTTCGTCCAACACCATGTCCATTTACATGATGTCTAGTTCCCCTGACCAGCTCATTCCCATCTCCAATGACGGTCCATCAGACCTGTCACTTTGTTTCTTCAACAATGATGAAGAGATCCTTGAAGCTCTGACCACCCCGGAATACCCATGGGACGACATGCATCATCACTTGTTCTTCCTCCCAGAAGAGCTTGTGTCGCAGTCCAACTAGTTTTTGGCGGAGACCAAATATTTCATCCATCAGAAGGTTGACTGGTTTAAGAACCCAATCCCAGCACCATATGCCTTCGAAGAAGGAAACATGGCGAACATTTTTCCAACCATTAAAATCGACATCTCAACCAACTCTGAGATCGTTGAATAAATTGTTAGAAAACAGGACCACAGAGCAATAACAGATATACAGTTAAATTAACAAACAAGATGTAAAACACATTAAAACATTATAGAGAGACACAGATATAACGTGGTCCGCCCAAATGATGGGCTACATCCACAAAGAAATTTGCTAGTCCTTTTATTACAGTACAGAAAGATAAAGGGATACACCCTGCAGCAAAACCGTTGCACTTCCTCTTCATGCTCTCATAGTCTCTCTTCCAGTACAATACAATACCATACTCAATCGATTTACAATGCTTTCTTTTATAGGGGAAATACAATGGTAAAATTCTAGGGTTAACCCAATACCATGGGTCCACAATACTATTGGCCAGCACACATCCCAAAAAAAAAAAATTCAGGGGCTCTGCCCCCGAAGCCCCTTTTTCAGGGCACTGCCCCAAACCCCAAGGTAGGGGGAATGAGTGTACAATACTCCTAGGTTACAATAACAACTGAATAATATCTTTGGATCTGGAAGATTAGGCTCCACAACCAACAATCTCCCACTTGGAGGCTAATCACAGCAACTCCACCACTACTGCACTTATTGGACTATGTTCTGGACCTTGTACTTAGCAAATTTATTCTTTTCACCTTCATGATTTAAGGCCAACAGAAACCAAGCAGGAACTCAGTTTCTCTCTGGTTACTCCCTTTGTCAACATGTCTGCAAGATTCTGGCTAGTGTGAATCTTTTCCAGTTTTAATAGTTCTTCATCTAGAACAGATCTTATGAAGTGCTACTTGAGTTGTATATGTTTAGTCCTGGAATGAAAGGCTGAGTTCTTTGCAAGATGAATGGCACTTTGGCTATCATTGTACAGCCTACTATTCTCCTGTTTCTTACCCAATTCTTCCATGAAACTTTGCAACCAAATCATCTCCTTACTAGCCTCTGTAGTAGCAACATACTCTGCTTCCGTTGTTGAAAGTGCAACAACCTGTTGCAGTTTTGAAATCCAACTTACTGTTGTTCCACCTACAGTGAACACATACCCTATGGTGCTCCTCCTACTATCTTTATCACTAGCGATATCTGCATCAACATATCCCTGTAGAACAATGTCTGAACCTCCAAAACATAATGCATGAGAAGTGGTACCTCTCAAATACCTCAGAATCCATTGTACTGCTTTCCAATGTTCTTTACCTGGATTATTCATACACTTGCTCACAACTCCCACTGCATGTGCAATATCTGGTCTTGTGCACACCATGGCATACATCAAGTTCCCAACTGCTGATGAATAGGGCATTTTGGACATGTAATCTACCTCTTCCTGTGTCTCTAGACACATATGCTTGCCTAGTTTGAAATGGCTTGCCAAAGCTATGTTGATCGGTTTTGCATTCTGCATTCTAAACCTCTGCAACACCTTTTCTATGTACTCACCTTCAGACAATGTCAATTTGCAATTTTCCTGTCTCTTGTTATTCTCATACCAAAGATTTGCTTTGCAGCACTCAAATCCTTCATCGCAAATGATTTAGCTAGTTTTCTTTTGAGCACATTTATATCCTACATGTTAGACCCTGCAACAAGCATGTCATCCACATAAAATAACAAGATAATATATCTTCCGTTATCTAGCCTCTTGAAATAAACACAGTGGTCAAAATGACATCTATCATAACCTTTTTTTGTCATAAACTTATCAAATTTTAAATACCACTTCCTTGGAGCTTGCTTCAGGCCATACAAGCTCTTCTTCAACCTGCAAACCAAATTCTCCTTCCCTTTGACCTCATACCCTTGTGGCTACTGCATATAAATATCTTCCTCCAAATCCCCATGGAGAAAGGTTGTTTTTACATCTAATTATTAAAGATGCAAATATTCTATTCCCACTAGACTTAAAATAGTTCTAATTGAATTCATTTTAACAACAAGAGAAAATATTTCATCAAAGTCTATACCTTTCTTTTGTGCAAACCCATTTAAAACAAGTCTAGCCTTGTACCTCTTCTTTCCTCCATCTTCTTCCTTCAACCTATAAACCCATTTATTCTGCAATGCCCTTTTTTCTGTAGGCAACTTAACCAGATCCCAAGTCCAGTTTCTTACCAATGAGTCCATCTCCTCATCCATGCCTTGCTCCCACTTCTTTCTAGTTTCTACCTGCATTGCTTCTTCAAAACATTCTGGTTCACTAGAATCAGTCATCAATAAATAATGCAGTGAAGGAGAGAATCGTTCAGGGGGTCTACTTAACCTAGTAGACTTTTTTACAGTTGAAAGAGTTTCAGGTACCTGCTACTGCTCTTGATTTTCTAGTGCTTTTGGAACTTCATTTTCTTTGATTTCATCAAGCACTGTGTACTCTGTGTTTTCCTTTTCTTCTTTCTTTCCCCACAAATTATCTTTGTACATGACCTTTTCATTGAATACTACATCTCTACTCCTAATGATTTTGTGATTTTTAAGATCCAATAAGCGATAACCAAAATCATCAACCCCGTATCCAATAAAGGTACATTTATTGGATTTAGCCTCAAGATTTGTTCTATCATCTTTATCAATATGGATAAATGCTTCACAACCAAAAGTTCTCAGAAATGAGTATTTTACCTGTTTACCTACCCATGCCTCCTCTGGAATGCCACCATCCAAAGGGCTTGAAGGCCCTCTCTTTATTAAATAAACAATAGTGTTTACAGCATCAGCCCAAAAATGTAAGGGCAACCCTGCATGCAATCTCATACACCTTGCATGCTCCATGATCATTTTGTTCATCCTTTCTGACACACCATTTTCTTGGGGTGTTCCAGGGACTGTCTTCTCTCTGTGAATCCCATTGTGTGAACAGTAACTATCAAACTCCTTGCTGCAGTACTCACCTCCATTATCATATCTGAGACATTTCAACCTTTTTCTTGTCTCATTCTTAGCCAAAGCTTTCCACTTCTTAAAAGTATCAAACAGATCAGATTTCTGTCTAATGCAAGAAACCCAAGTTTTTCTAGTTGCTCATCAATAAAAGTAACATAATAACGAGAGCCACCAAGAGATTGTACCTGAGTTGGTCCCCATACATCTGTATGGACAAGCTCTAACTTTTCACTCTTCTTTTGTTTCCCAACCGTGAGAAATCTAACTCTCTTTTGTTTTCCATAAACACAGTTCTCACAAAATTCCAAACTTACCTGCTTCAGATCTGGAATCAGTTTCCTTGAGTGGAGAAGCTGCATCTCCTTCTCACTCATGTGGCCAAGCCTATGATGCCACAATGCTGCACCTGTTTTTGTGGAAGCTACAGAAATAGAATAATCAGTATTATGAGGACATAAATATAACGTACCTATCAGATCTCCTTTTGCAATTACGATTGATCCTTTAGTCACCTTCCACCACGTTTCTCCAAACGTAGACAAACACCTTCCATCTCCCAACTACCCTGTTGATATCAGATTTGTTTTCATAGCAGGAATGTGCCTTACATCCTTTAGCAACCAGTCATTTCCATTATTTAGCTTAATCCTTACCTTTCCCTTTCCAACAATTTTACATGGTTCATCATCCCCCAATAACACATGCCCAAAATCACCTTGAACATAATCATAAAAGAATTTCCTATGGGGTGTAGCATGACATGAATCCCCTGAATCTACTACCAATTAATCACTAGTATTATCTAATGCAAGAATCAAAGCATCTTGTAACACATCACCTGCTACATTAGCTTCCTGGGTAGTCTCTTGCTGCCTCTCACCTTTCTTCTTTGGTGCTCTGCAGTCTTTCTTTAGATGTCCTTTCTTACCATAGTTCCAGCACTCTATTTTTCTGAACCTAGACTTGGATCTTCCCTTTCTATACTTCCCGTGATTTCCTGGGCTCCTTCCTCTCTCATTTTGTCTCCCTCTTCTCTCCATGGTCAATGCATTACCTGATGTCTCACCTGTGCTTTTTCTTCGCATTTGCTCGCTAAGAATAACACCAACAACATCATCAAACTTAAGAGTGTTTGAACTAGGGACAGAGTTACTTACAGCCATGACCAAGCTATTCTAGCTTTCTGGCAATGAGCACAAGATTAGAAGAGCCCTAACCGCATCATCAAAGTTCACTTTTATAGAACTTAACTGACTGGTAAGTGTATTAAACTCATTTAAATGGTCAGCAACAGATCCACCTTCCGACATCTTCATATTAAATAAACTCTTCATTGAAAATACCTTGTTAGAAGCTAAGGGTTTTTCGTAGAGCTTACTCAATGCGCTCATCACACCCTTTGTTGTTTTTTCTTTCAAAATATTGAAGGCCACCGACGAAGCCAGGCATAGCCGTATTGTTCCTAGTGCCTTTCTGTCAATACCCTCCCATTCTTCATCCTTCATAGCTGCCGACTGTTTTTCTTTTCCGCCCAATGGCAGGTACAGATCCTTCTGGTAGATATAGTCCTCCATTTGCATCTTCCATAACTGATAGTTTTGGCCGTTAAATTTCTCGACCCTAAACTTTCCTTCTTTCGTCATTGCTCCGACTCAAACTAAGAACCCTTATTTCCTGTGAGCTTACCAACCAAATAGACCTTTTGGCTCTGACACCAATTGTTAGAAAACAAGACCGCAAAGCAATAACAGATATATAGTTAAATTAATAAACAAGATGAAAAACACATTAAAACATTACAGAGAGACACAGATATAACGTGGTTCACCCAAACGATGGGCTACGTCCACAAAGAAATTTGCTAGTCCTTTTATTACAGTCCATAAAGATGAAGGAATACACCCTGTAGCAAAACTGTTGCACTTCCTCTTCACGCTCTCACAGTCTCTCTTCCAATACAATACAATACCATACTCAGTCGATTTACAATGATTTCTTTTATAGGGGAAATACAATGGGAAAATTATAGGGTTAACCCAATACCATGGGTCTGCAATACTGTTGGCCAACACACATCCCAAAAAAAAAAAAATCGGGGGCTCCGCCCCTGAACCCCCTTTTTCAAGGCACTTCCTTGAACCCCAAGGCAAGGGGAACGAATGTATAGTAGTCCTAGGTTACAAGCACAACTGAATAATATCTCTGGATCTGGAAGATTAAGCTCCGCAACCAATAGAAATTATGCTGGGGGCATCTTGCTCCCCTGAAGAGGTCGATGCCTACATCGCTCTCTTCCAAGAATTCCATGACATCTTCGTCTGGTTATACACTGAAATTATCAACTTAGATCCATCCATCATGGAACACCACATCAACACATGGATTGATGTGGCACATGTCTGCCAAAAGCAATGGCCCATCCATCCATCCAAAGTGGTTGCGGTGAAATCCAAGATAGAGAAGTTGCACATAGAAGGCTTCATTTATCCCATTGCATACACAGTGTGGGTTTCCAATCTTGTTCCTATATATAAAAAACATGGTACCATTTGCATTTGCACAAAATTCTATGATCTTAATGGGGCATGTCCCAAAGACAACTTACCCACACCATTCATTGACCAAATCATCGATGCA
This sequence comes from Pseudotsuga menziesii, assembly GCA_001517045.1. Taxonomy (NCBI): domain Eukaryota; kingdom Viridiplantae; phylum Streptophyta; class Pinopsida; order Pinales; family Pinaceae; genus Pseudotsuga; species Pseudotsuga menziesii. The sequence continues at coordinate 143,665 of LPNX010091183.1, forward strand.
TGCGTTGGACATGAGGCCTTCTCCTTCATGGACAGATTTTTTGGATACACCAAATCCAAATACGAAAAGAATACCATTGCAAAACGTCATTCACAATCCCATGGGGCACATTCACCTACCGAGTCATTCCCTTTGGCATAAAAAATGCTAGATCCACCTTCCAGTGCGCCATGAAATAGTGCTTCCACGATCTTGCTCACATCACATTGGTTTGTTTCGACAACCTCATCGCGCAGTTGCAAAGCCACACACAACACATAGACGACTTGCAACAACTCTTAATGCGATGTCGCCAGCATAGGATCTGCTTGAACCCATTCAAGTGTGTTTTCTATGTCCCCACAGTCCATCTCCAAGGATTCATCATGTCACACAAAGGAATGACTGCTAATCTTGGGAAATTCCAAACGACTTTCCCCCTAACGTCACCCCTTTGAGTGACAATGTTCTAAATTGTATTATAGTCTTTCCATTTTTTGTTTTACACATTTTTCTCAATTGAGACTTATGTATCATTTCCTCTCATTACTTCAGATGGAGCACTCCTCAAATCGCTATATGGGATTCACAGATAGAGCAAGCATATGGTACATGAACCTCGCCTCGGCTGCATGGGTAATCTACTCCCCATCGTACGAGTTGATCCACATCGACGGAATATATGTGGGCATCGTGACCAACAACCAAGCGGAATATGATGGTGTCAATGGCCTCTTGGTTGCCACTCTACAATTAGGAATTCACCATCTCGATGTCTTCTTAGACTCTCATATGCTTGTTTCTCAACTGAACAACCATTACCGAGTTCGTGATCCCTGCCTCTTTAGAAAGTACCTGCGCACTAAACATATGGTCAGAACATTTGAATCCATCACATTCGCACATGTTCCTAGGAACCTCAATAGTGTCATAGATCAAATGGCTAATGATATTCTAAATTGTCACATCCACAACAACATATAGGAAACATACAACCATAACATAATGCATAATCATGTCTAAAAATACACACACAATGTAATAATACATCACATAGGCATCTGCATTCTAGAACATAATAAAAAGATTCACATAATAAAACCATAAAAGTGCATCCATGTGAATCAAATATATATATATATATATATATAAATCCATAAGTCGCATGTCCACAATATGTCCAATACAAAAACGAGAAGCCACATATGATTTCTCAACAGGATATACATAAGTGACACAAAAACCTCTAAGGGCACCTATGCACTAAGGGTCAGCCCCACAAGGCTACTAATCTAATTCAGAACTATCATCTGACTCGGGCTCATCATCTTCTAAAGAAGATGAATCCAATGCAAGAACACCACCTCTCGCCGTCCGACGAAAGTGCTCGCATGCCACTGCCATCTTCCTCATCACGCATGTCAGCTTGGGAGGAATATTGTGAGCAGTAGCAATAAAGTTGGTATTCAGGTGCTGCCAACCAACATCTAACACTCTAGTAGCCACCCTCTCCATGTATAGCACCAGCCCATCCATATCCTACTATCGCCTATGAGACTTCCCGGAAGGGGCCGCCGCAGAAGCTGCCTCAGGAGGTACGGCAACAACCCGCCTCCAATGCCTAGGTGGCGGGAAAGGACCAACATTTGCACACATAGCCAAGGACACCATGAGTCCACACACATCAACATGAAAATCACTAACCAACTCAAATATACTATGCACAAAGATGAACATAAAAACATCAAGCATACATACCAACTAGTCCCCAAGCTTGACCAAGAGGTCGGGGCATCTCTGGATCTCCATGAAAGTCCATACCCACATACGAGTACTCCTCGATTACCACAGGCAGCTAGAGCCACTACTCCAACAAATCCTCAGTGAAGAAGCGGACCAGTCTACCGCCACTCTCGGGAATAATCATCTGGCACCACCTATACATCCTCAGCTCTTGCAGACCACTATCCTCCACAACCCAATGAGGACAAAGTGTAGGTACTTTCTCAAAGAAGAAAACACATAAAAAGGAGCCAAAGCAAAAACCAACGCCACTAGTCTTCGACCTATTCAGCTAACGCTGAATAACCTGTAAGTACATCTGGACCCATGCATAATATGTGCCACCAATGGCATGCTCAGCTAACTGCATGTGACCATCAGAAATCTTGTGGCTCCTCGTGGAATCCAAGATGCACTGTAGTAAAGTCCCCACCTCCCGTGTGGACAACTCCTCGATGTCACACATAAGGATGTAAGAACCACGCACATACGTCGTAGCATAACAGTGCCGCTCTCATAAGTCCTCTAATGTCTCCCCCCGAGATAGTATAGGAGCCAAGTCACCAACTACTCCCAATATTGGGAGCCCAGTAATGAAGTACACATCCTTTAGCGTAATCTCAATATGCTGTCCCCGGAAGAGGAACACCTCCTCAGTAACATCCCAGAAACTGATCAGAGTTTGCATCAACGAACCCAAGCTCTGCATGAACTTCAGTAACCCACAGTAGGCCAGTGTATCTCTAACACCCCCATCTCGCAATGGTGCATATCTGACTGGCTTGCAGTCTCTTTCCCTCCATTTGATCTCCACCATCCTGCACAAGGCAAAAACCCTAATGTCAGACCTCCCCATCATCAAAAAACCACCCAAAGAGGGCTAGGGCGCATTTAACTGAGCAAAAGGAGCACCCAGGGTGCTCATAATGGCCCAACAGGTGCACCCAAGGTGCACATTTCCCTTTGAAATGAGAGACCTGGCACATATGAAACCCCAAACAGCTCATGGGGGGCCTCCAGGTGGTCAAATCTAGTAAAAAATACATCAAAATGAAGAGGTTCAGTGAGAGCTTCTACCTGCAAGTCGCGGCTCATGAAACCATTGATCAGATCAAGAGAAATCAACAAATGAAGAATTAGGGCCCACCTCTCCAACTCCACAATGAACAGTGACAATGACACTTCACCATGTGGACCCTCCCCTTTTATAGGCCCCATTTGACCTAATTTCTTCCGATCGACATAGCAGGACCATACGGACTCCGTTTGAGACACCGTTCACGCCACTGGTTTCAGAAGTTTTCCCTCTATCTAGTTATGAGACCATTGTCTCATGTTTAGATAGTCAATTTTGGGCCCACTTCCCACTAGTCACCTTGATTCATGAGCCATGACATAACAATGCGAGTGTCTACGGACCGGTACTCGTATCACACTGCCTGATCACAACTCATGCGAGCAATCAGGCCACTGCCCATTAAGGATTGTACTATAATTTTACTTGTATTTATAATTGTCTCTTTTCATCGCACCTTACATGGACATTTGGACCATCGTCCACAAAACCCTTTATTTTTCTTCCATGTATTTGACATAGAAGTCCCCTTGGGCCGCTTCCCCTTAAGAAATGTAATTTTAGCTTTTATTTTCTATTTTTAACACATAGATTGTCTTTTCTTTTTACCGCACCTTACGCGGACCTCTAGACCACTGTCCAAAAAATGATTTCCTTTATTGCACGTATTTGGCATATAAGTGCCCCTGGACTTGTACTCACATCGCATGTGGTCAAGTCCATACACATTAACACACACACACGCTCTCCTGACCTTTGTTTGAGAGCCACTTCGGTTTGTGTGCCTCTGCCACACCGTCTCGCAGGCCTCTACCGCGACATATCCCATGCATGTATTGATATGTTTGAGAGCCTTCTGCTCTGTCCATACTATGTGGATGACCTTTGGACCTCTGTCCACCATCCTTACATGGGGCACTGCTTGTGCCACTGCATTCAGTTGAACACCTTGGAGTTTCATTTAAGCTCTTTTTCGACTCCTTAAAACAATGAAAATATCACCGAGAACAACTGCTTCCTTTCCCGGTCGCTAAAGTACAGGAAAGGGCATCTACATCGTCTCGTTTACCTCCTTTTGCAGACCATGTAGACCATTTCATGAAAAGGACCTCCTTGGCACACTCAAGCCAAGACCATTCCCCTCTGCATACTTTTGTTCTTTCTCAGGTAGAGGGGTCACACTTGTTCACCACCGGTTGTCGTTAAGCTCTTTTCCAGCCATTTCATCAAGAAAAGATCACCAAGAAAACTTGGTTTCATTCATGATCGTAAAAGTATTTGAATGATCATCCAGTCAGTATAGGTTTAACCTTTTAAAGCCCGACTAGACTACCAACGGTAAAGAAGTCTCTCATCCCCTCCAGGATGAGCGAGCTCTCCTATGTATAATTTTATCGTTTTTGGGCACAAGAGACTACCAATAAAAAAGAGCCCCCACTGGAGTCTTCTTCATGCTTTCAGACTCTCTAAAATTGAAAGCACCATCGAGCACTTACCTTCTCAGGCTCGCCAAAAATACACAAGATCGTAACACAATGGTGTTCCTAGACGCCACCCCACAAAAAACAGTTTGGCAGCATCCCCACATTGGGCCACCTTTGTTCAGAGTACTCTGCAATGTGTCTTCCTTGCATCCCATTAGTATCAAAAGTGTCCACCTCCTCCAAGTATTTCCCATCTACATTGATATTCCCGGTATTACAGCTATGATCCCATTCCCATGAGTCAGTTTCATTTGCTGCCTGGTCCGCCCTGCCGTCATACTCTGAACAAAGGAATTTTGAGTCCCCCCCCCCCCCCCCCCTACCCCTATTCAGTTTTTCCCTTCCCTCCCCTCCCCCCTAATTTAGTGATTCGGTCCGCAGATTGCTTCACACCTTTAAGTTATCCCTTGCACCCCTGGTCAAGGAAACATCATTGCCTTGACTAGGGGTAGGTCTCCCTCTATCGACGCCAACACACATACTCCAGAGGATAGACCTAGAGGTCCCTGTACCTTGGTTTCATTAACATCATTGATGAGTTCCTTGGACCACTTAAGAGGAGTCCTTAGTGCCTCTTGGGATGGTTGTTTCTCACTTGCTCGACTTCAACTCCATCATCGCACCCTTGAGATTCATATAGGGTTTTTTCCACACAGTACTTGGTCAAAGACCTCGGATGTCACCCGAATATAGCACATTGGTGAGTCCACTCAAGGGGCCTAAACAGGTTATGTCCCTTGTGATTTCCAGGTTGTGTTGGAGACAGTGATCAGAAGCCCCAACAATGCTTTGATATACCTTTATGATTGATGCAGCATATTTGTACCACAGAGACTCTGACTCTCAATCAGTGAGTCCATATAGATATGTACCATTCTAGATCTAACAGACCATCAGTCATGAATATATAGCATTCCATGAGAATGCCATGGGTTCAATGTACCAGATTAGTATTGTGTTCAGCCTCACATGAGAGGCAACCAACATTGTAACATCAGTTGTATATGATCGACTCTTTTTTTAAAGCATAGCTCAAATGATTCTTTTGACATTGTCACAATCATGGGAATTCCCTCCTCATCCATATACAAGTCACACATTTATTGTATCTCACCCATTAATGGGAACCAAATTAATACAAAACCAGAAGCCACCATACCCTAGCCTCGGAAGCACCACCTCTCGAAAGCAAATCCTATGATGTCCATCGGCCATACATTGAGCTCCTGCCCTCACACATCAGGGGGCAATCTATTAACCCAAAAATCCCCCACATTTCCACCTAAGTGAGGTATAATCTCATTTCTATTTATGTTTATTTGCTTATCTTGTTTTCTAATTCATATTTTCATTTGTAGGTTTTTCATTAACAATTGTTTGTAGGTTTTCTCCATGGTAGCTTAGGTTTATTTTGCAGGTTTTGGAGGTGAAACCCTAACCCACTGTGTGTAGAGGGGTTCAACAATTCTCTATCATTGCTTTTCTTTTATTTTTCTATCATTTTCTCTTAGATGTAGTTTACAATAGCCGCCATTTACTTGTTATTGCTTAGATTAGCCTAGTTTCGATACGCAACTCTGTTTACTGTCATTTTTGCTTCCATTTTTTTTACTGTTTTCTAAGAGTAGGAACCTACCCTTGTGCCCTATAGGCACAAGGGAGCCATTCTTACCTCTATAGTGGGGAGAAATTCTCACTACAAGTACCTCCCTAAATTTGATGGAGAATCCAAAGACTTCACTACTGAGAAACATTTGCAAGCCTTTGAACATTTCTCTGACCTTTTTGAGATAGAACATGATGATGTCTGCATGAGGGATTTTGCCCAGTCCTTGCAAGGGGATTCTAAGGAATGATTCAAGCACTTGCAACCTAAGTCCGTCAAAACTTGGGAAGAAATTTCTTGCACCTTCTTACACTTTTGGGGTAGGACGAGGCCACTGGATCAAATACTTTCAGAGTTTTATTACTTGAAGAGGCAGGAGGGTGAGGCCATATCTAGTTTTAACAGAAGATTTGCAATATTTTATTATAACATGCCTAAGGAGGTCCAACCTCTTGAGAACATTGCTAAAATCTATTATGCAACCACCTTTCCTCCTGAGTTGTCCATGCTTCTTTTGGAAAGAAAATCGACCACTCTGCAGCATATGTTTACTGATTGTTTGGAGGTTGAGGAAAACCTTAAGATGTCAAAAATCTTATCAAGCTAGGGTAGTGGTGGTGAAGTAAAAGATACATCAAAACTGGTTGGGCCTTACAAGCAGAATGAGAGAGAGCCGGTCCTGCTAAATCCTTCTCCCGGTATACAAAAAGACGACCGGCCTAGTATGGGAACATGCGGTCCTATAGGCCTGTTCTCTGAAGATTGTGACCCGTGTCACCCTGGGTCTGTAGAAGACAATTTTAAGAAGGAATTCAGTGCACCTATGTATGATGAATATGAGGAAGAATACCTAAGGCATATACTTGAGAAGCTGGGCATTAAACCAGGACCTACTGACAGAGAGGACCAAGATGCTATGTGAAGTCAGGAGGTTAAAGCAGAAAGGGGTGATAAGAGCATGGAAGGTAATAGCCTACCCTTGTGTTATGACTCTTTTGAATTAATATGACACATGATTAGAGCCTCTAAGAAAAAAAATAAATAAAGGGAGATGGTGCAATCCATAAACCAGTATATAGGTAGAGTTGATAAAAATAGACTGCCATGCAATCCCTCTCCAACTACCGATGTGACAGAGGTTTGTGATGAGGTGTCGATCCATAGAAAAGGATGTAGCAGCCCTCAAATAAATACATTTTTTGACATTTCTCCTTTAGGAGTGCCACCTCACATAGGAGGGATATGCTTATTTGGTTCCATTGGAGAAGCGGAGGACCTCTCTCTTGAGACACATCAAGCTCTTATTGTAGATATTTTGAGCAAAGAGAGGGATATTTCATTGAAGAAATATTATGTGGGTCCTCTTCTACAATCTTCTGAATATCAGCCTAAAAAATCACCAGAGGAAGGGAGTTTTGGACAGCTTTCCCATGAGCGGAAGTCATAATACGTTGGACGTTGCCGTGTTTTATATGACCCCATAGCAGGGTACATGGAAGGGTTGGGTAAGGATGATGACTGGTCACATTTATGCTTTAAAGAGTAGTCTATTTTTCACTACCCTCTCCCATTTTCTATTTCATTTATGTCCTTCAAGCACGCAAAAAGGACAAAACTATTGGGCAAGTTGCTTGATTGGCTTCATTGGAAATCTGATTTCACTTAATCAGACTTGTGCACTAAATTAGGTAGAGTAGGTAGGAACAAATAAGCTTGGCAATCATCGAGCATTTCATTCATTGCTATTTTAGTTTGGTTTTGTTTTTAGTTGCGAGCACAATTTTTGCAATCAAGAACATCGTTTGTGGGAGTGGCATGAATTCGCTGGAGCAGTAGCTCAGAGCAGAATGGATATTTCAAAGAAAGATTGAAGAGATCCCAATGGATTTGGCACTTGGTCTATGGGGGTTCTTTTCTACCTCACTGGGAGGATAGCATCCCTCATGGAGCCAGTTGTTAACACTCCATTTGAAACAGTCAATTTAGAGACTCGACAGAGTTCGAGAAGGGTTCCATTCCTTTGAAACATTATGTGAACACCCTTCAGGTTGTCACGACAGCAGGCATGGTTGAAACATGCATCATAACACGACACTTCAGGATCACAAGGAAGAGGAGCAATGATGGGTTGTAGTTTTGGCCCAAGATGTGGGAGAACAGTCAAAGTTTGGCTTTCGAGGGGACCATTAAAGCAAGAAAACAAATGAAAGGCCGAGATCAAAGTAAAGCTCGATCAATGGCCGGAAATAGTTTCACTGAGCAAACATGCTTGATGGAAGGAGCTTTTCCAAATCATGAAATGGTTAAAGGTCGAAAGCATTTGATGGTGGAGATGAGATCAGAAGCATATCCATGGTCCTATCCAATTTTGCAAACCAAACTTGTGTGGATAAAGTCCCAATTCTAAATTGCAAAAAGTGGTACCGATCACGAATATCGATGGTCACGATAGAGAAGGGCATGGATCTATGGTCGAGGTTCTTTTCGCAATCCGAACTAGCGTGAACAGAGTTATGGTCACGGTTCGTGAAGAGGTGGAAGGACCCACTTGGATTGAAGGTTGCATGAAGAGGTCAATCCCGATCGATGAATAAGAATGCGTCACGATCCAAAGCTGCCCATTGTATCTAGAAAAGAGAAATTGGCAGCAAAAGTAAAGAGACATGGACGGTGGACGTGAAACATTCTCCCCCAAATTGGATGGTTGAGGAGGCCTCCAGGCTACAGATGTCACATCCAGTGTGGAAATGAAAGGGGAAGGGATGTTCATAAGTGTAATACACCTCTCGATAGGTGGGATGATGTCTCCAAATACTGTCTTTGTTAAGCCAAAGGCAAAGGTCCTTTCCAATGACACTAACTTATCTGACTCTGTTGGACTGGCATGCAGTTCACGTGGGAAAAAATAGGAGGTGTAGGTTTTTAAAGGGTGAATCAAACATCCACACAAAGTTAGGATAAGCCACGAACTAATTCCACTCAGCACCACCGTCACAGTGAGCGAAAAGGAAAGAAAGGTCAAATCCAAAGTCCTTGAAACCAGCTTAGTAGCCACGTGGGAAGTGCTTAGAATCCTATCCATTATCAGATAGTATAATTGAACATCAGAAGAGAAGATCCCCACCCTAGTGTCACATGGGCTGCTGTAGCGTCGATCGGTGTTCATGATTATAGCCATCTCCAGGACATTTTAACTTGCCCTATATAACTCTATATTTTGAGGTTGTCGAGGTATGAGACTATACAAATGGTGAGAGCTAAAAGTTAAAATCCGAAGAGTGTTTATTCCATTCACAGATAGCCATGGCTATGTGGTTTGAGAAGTTAGTTTGACAAGGGGTATTAATGGTTAGCGAAGATAAGATTGTGTTTCTTTGTCTTCCTAGTTATCTGCACCGAGAAGTTTCCAACCACCGAGGCAAAGATGTTAAACTCCTAGGGAATTTCAACTTTTTCCATGCCTCCCTACCCTCAGATGCATTGTGCATGGGTTTTTACATCCCATGGACATATCTCCAACACCTCCATTAGCTGTCACAACCTCCGAAGTCCTAACACACAATGATGGTGGGGCTATTGGAGTAAATGCTCAATCTGGGATAGTGGAGGCCCGAAGCCTTCATCACCACCCCTATGATCTCCACTTAACGACCTTGTCACAGATGAGGAGGGGGTCAAACGTACACCCAACTACGTGGCCTATGATAAAACCCTCCTCATAGGAGGGATAGATCAGTACAAGGGTAATAAACCTCTTAAGATGCCTATCATCATCAAGTGCATGGCCACCCTTTTCTTAGTTTCCTCCTATAACCATGTTACCAGACAAAGGAAGGGATGGGAAAATTTCAAGCATCGGGGCACAGGCCTTCTTATCATCCTTTGAGCAATGTGGTCTGAACAAAGCAGGCCAGTCAAAGGAGGAAGAAAGGCATGTCTGAAAAAATCCGAGTTGGATACTGACTGATGTCAGGCAACATAGGGATCAATTTCATATACCACGATAAATAAAAGTCTGCGATGTTAGTCTGCACTACCACATGCTACAGTTCCATAATGTTTTTTTATATTTGTAAAACATGTCAATAGTTCCACTCTCTATACTGTTAATGTATGATTGTGATTGCAAATAGTTTTTAGGTTTGTTTTGGAGAATAATCTCAGCACTCTTGATAGGGGGAAAAGAGTTAGCTGGAGGATTGGGAAACCTTCAAGGGTTGAGGCTCTCTGTTGGAAATAAGATATGGTGCCTGTGTTATGAATAAAATTGCAGAGGAAGAGTTATTTCTTTAGATGGATATTCATGTGGTGTTGTTTCTTTCAATATGTATTTTCTTTACGTGAAATGTATATCTTGTTTCCATTCCAGTTTGTTGATTTATTTCATGTTTGTAACTAAATGTATAACAGTTTGGAATACATACATGCTATGCTCCGCCTGTTGTTTCAAACATTTATCAAGTTTTCTTCTAAAGTCACATGGAATTCATCTCGCTGGTGCTCCGCGCGATGGTTTGTTCTCTCTCGTCCTCTAACCACCCACTAAATATCTCCTGATTGCGAGATCGACAGCTATCTTTCCTATATTGGTTAAACCACGCCATTATTTTCCTCCTACAAGTGTTCTCTACTCAGGCCTTCAAATCCATTTCCAATGGTCCCTTCCCCTGATAGTCCCCACCTGCACCTCACATTACTCCACTTTGTCGTATTTTAGGAGTCCAGCCTCTTGACCATCTGTGATCGAATATTTTACGTGGAATTAATATGAATACAGGTGAGAGATCCCTCTCTCACTGCACAAGGCCGGAGGCGTAGTCTAAAGCAGTTCTTCTATTTCCTAGGAGAGATCCCCCTTCCCACCCAACCTTAGGGGCATGATCCTGGTCCTAACACCATCTTTGGCCTGCTATCTTGATTTGGTGCTTGTGCCTTCTTCTACTTCCAACTTGCTTGACAGGTTTCCAACTCTAGTTTTTTATGATGACAGTGAGGATGAAAATCCACCTCTGCCTGCTCATGTTCCTCCAGTTGCACCAACACCAATGCTTCCTCGATGGGTCCATTCAACATGTGAAGCAGTTGGTGATATTTCCAGTGATCCTAGAGATCAACGTCGAACATGTTCTCAGTTTCAGTGAGCCTCTTCTCTTTTGGCTCAAGTTTTTGAGAATCATGATCTAGAAAATTTTGTATAAGCTTTAGGAAATCTAGATTGGGATACAGCTATGGATGAATAATATCATTCCTTAATGGTGAACGATACTTGGGATGTTGTTCCTCTTCCAAAAGGAAGAAAAATTGTCAGATGTAAATGGATCTACAGAAGTAAGTATGCATCAGATGGGAGTCTTGAAAGACTTAAGGCAATGTTAGTTGCCAAAGGTTTTTCCCAAGTTGAAGGGATTGACTACAATGAAACCTTTGCTCCTGTAGCAAAAATGAACTCCATCCTCCTTGTTCTTTCCCTTGTAGCCTTACATAACTAGGAATTCCATCAAATGGATGTCAAGTATGCCTTCTTACATGGTGATTTACAGGAGGAAATTTACATGGAACAACCTCCTGGATATGTTCAGAATAACTCTAGCCTTGTCTGTTGCCTTAAGAAATCCTTATGTGGCCTTTTAAGCAAGCTCCTAGAGCTTGGTATGCCAAAACCTATAGCTTTCTCCTTCGCACTGGTTTTTCTAGATGCCATTCTGACCCCAATGTCTATACTAAGAAAGTAGGAAACCATATCATCATACTTGTTCTTTATTTTGACGATAGTATCCTTACTGGTAGTGACCCTACACTTTTAACCCATGTGAAATCTAGTCTTAAGAAAAAATTTGAAATGTCATACTTAGGAGATTTTTATTATTTTCTTGGTCTCCAAGTCTTGCAAACCAAAGAAGGAATCTTTCTTTCCCAGTCTAAGTATGGTTGTGACCTTCTTCATCGCTTCCAAATGGAAGATTGTACACCTACCCCTTCTCCCTTCCAATCTAGAGTCAAACTTTTTGCCACTTGTACTTCCCATGAAGTAGGTGTCACCTTTTATCGTTATCTTGTTGGTAGTCTCTTATACTTTACTCATTCCCATCATGACCTTTCCTTTTTCATTGGTAATTTTTCCCGTTATATGCAAACACCTCATGAAAGTCACTAGAAAGCAGCAAAAAGAATACTTCGATATATTCGAGGTACAATTCAGTTTGGGATTCATTACAGTACAGGGAGGAAACCTTTGTTGGTTGGTTTCACTGATTCAGATTGGGCTGGCGATCTCGATGATTGAAATTCTACTGTAGGTTATATTGTCAGTCTAGGATCTATACCTGTCACTTGGGCTTGTAAGAAATAACAAGCTATTTCTCTTTCTTCAACAGAAGCAGAATATCAAGCCGTAGTTAATTCCAGTCAAGAAGCTTTATGGCTTTGATAGATCCTATCAGAGTTTGTATTCGAGCAGCAGCAACCTACTCCACTTTGGTGTGATAATGAAAGTTCCATCAAGCTTGCTAAAGATCCAATTCTACATCAACACAACGAACACATTGAGCTACACATGCACTTCATCAGAAATCTTGTTCATGATCATGTTCTTGAAATGCTATATTTCCCTACAGATGATCAAGTTGCAGACATCTTCACCAAGTCTCTTACAGAAGCGAAGTTTTCTAAACTTTGATCTATGTTAAGAGTTCAGGAATTTGTCATTAAGGGGGGATAGGCTCTAATTCCTCCTTCCTTCTCCTAATAGTGTCACTTTTGTAAATCCTTCAATCCTATCCCAAGTTGTTCGTAAGGGGGGATGTTAGGATATTTAGACACTTAGGAGTTAGTTAAGATCAACTTGTGTAATATATCCGTTAGTTAAAGTGTTTTTATTTAGTATGCATTAGTATGCATTTGTAAATATTCTAATCCGATGGTCATGATATGTTCTAGACATAAAGTGATCCAACGGTTCAACTTCTCTTAGATCATACCTACCATTGTTCCGTGGCTTAACACCCGATTGGTCCATGATCTCTATTTAAAGACCATGGAGGGTCCTTGGCTAGTTGATTGATTATGAGAAGCTCATTTGTAACTTTATTTCTTTTGCATAATAAATTGCTCCAAGTATCTATTTGGCTGGGGCCATGGACTATTTCCCTCTCGAGGGTTTTAACCACGTGACAAACATTGGTGTATTGATATGTTATCTATTTGTGTGAAGTGGTTGCTCTAGGTGTTCAGTCTTTTGGGAGTAAACTGTGTACTCGAACAATTAGTCCATTATTTACTATAGTTAGTCATTGGCTCAAGAAAAAATATTTTGGTCATATAATAACTTATATTACTCACTTTTCCTGCTTTGGCCATGGGAGAATATGAGAATTGTATTTCATTTCAAAAACCATCAACTCTGGAAGCAGTTCTACTGGGTGCTTTGACTCTTGATGTAAATGTTTTTTCACTTGCAATTATTTGTTTACATTAAATTATTTAATCTACAGTGCTTCTCATTTTCTGCATTATATACTAATACAGTTCCTATGCAATGACATTGCAGAGTGAGACATGGATGGTTCTCAAATGTGTGATGATGTGCTTAGGAACATATCTTGCAACGATGTTGTATGCTGCCTTAGATTCTAGTATCTTAGCTATAATATTCCATGTTCTTGTACTTGTTTTTCTCTCTAGCATGTTATTCATCCTCTTGAATTGGTAGTTTTCTTTCCATTGTCCCTAAACAAAGATGAAAATAAAGTTGACTAAGTTGGAAAATAATGGATGGGAAACATGGTGTAATTTCTTGGAACACAATTCATTATCAAAGGAGTACTTTTGTTTATCGTAATAAGGGCAAGTGGCATTTTCTATTTACCATTTACTTTTAGTTATGTCGAGTTCTTTATATGGTGTCTTAATTTTCTACCTAAATTATTACCATACTGATGCCCCTTTATGCTTATATAAATAGATAAACTTTAGATGGATATGGAGATCAACTATTTTAGGGAAATATATTCCCAATAAAGTAGAATAAATTCATCTAACTATGAATGACAAGAAATATCCTAACTAGAACAATACAAAATTGAAAGAGAATTTCGCTGTAAGCTTTGAGACATTTTTGCTGTGATATTTCTGTCACCTTCTCTTTATCACTATAGTTTGACTCTAGCCTAATCAAATATACACGATTGTTTGAATTCATTTGGTTTGGAAAATGTTATTCATGCATTAATGTACTATCCATAGGTTCTGTATATTCATGCCAAATGGATGACTAGGACTCCATTCTCTCCAGGTCATCATGAAGCTTTTTCTTTTGACTATATGTGTCCTCAATTTAATAGATAAAACTTTGTTACCTTGTCTTATGGTCAATGTGTCCCTTCCCTGGTCATGAACTATTTAAGCCTTCCTAAGCCACAAGTTTCCAAAGAAATCTATGTAAGATCTGTTGGGTAGGTGTTATAACTTAATGGGTCATAGGCCGAGTACAGTCATTACACAGACGCGTAATAGTTATTTGTTGTATAGATTTCCATAGTTCCCAATTCATAGTAAAATTTTATATGAGCATTTGGATCCTTGAAGCAATATTGTGAACTACTTTGTGTAAAATACTATTAGATCACTTCAATAAATAAAGATGAAAGAATGGAATTTTATGTGACTTAAAACCACAAGAAAATGGTTGATAATTTTCATGGAATAGAAGAAAGAGAAGTTTGAAAATCTAATTAAATGTATTAAAGTTTAGCCACAATTTTGTGTAGATTATTATATTAAAACATAGCCTTTTTCTATAGTAACATTCCAGTAGACCAAAATATATATTGGAATTAAGGTTTGTTTCTTAGCAAGATAGGGTTCATTGGGTCCAGGCATGGCATGGATGCTTTAGGTGGGACACCTATCTACTCCCATTAACCTTCCCTTTTGGTTGTTGACATGGTGGCCTGTAAGCTTTCTACATATTGACAACATTTTTATTTTCTTCTTGTTATGGAAAAACTATCTTCTACTTCATCCATACGCATTCCCTTCCATAGTGGGCCTAATGGTTTCAAGAGAATTTTTTCATTATAGGAGGTCATAGGTTCAAATATGGAGGGAAGTAGGGTATGTATACCTCTATATACTTTAGCAGTTAAATCGTTGTGCAGAGGGGGTCCCTTGTCCCACAAACAAGGGAGTCTCATACACCAAATTGGTGTCTCGCTTGGTGCTGACCTAAAAACAGATTATTATTATTCTGTTATTTGAAATGACACCTTCCAGAAGGACACAACATTGTTTTCCCCAAGATTTATTTTCTCTAACACGACAGAGATTCCAGAGATGGATAAATATTATCCTCATTTGAACTAACACTCCTTAAGAATGTGATTGTATAATCCAAAGAGATCCCTTTGGAAAGGAAGGCTTCATGATGGGAAAAAATTATTATGGAAGAATATGATAGCACCCGTGATATTTGAATTCCTTGCAAGGAGATTAATGTATATACGAATGACTGAAGTAAAAATACTCTGATATGTAGATTCAATGGCCCATTGCCAACATCTTCAGCTCTCATAAATTGGATTGATACCAACTGGACTTCAACCTACAAAGTAAATTTATGTTCCAAAGATCTTTTATTGTTTATCTTAATTACCAAGAAGATCATAGAAATACCGTGGAGGATTATCGTGGTTCCGGGGTAGAGATGACTACTTCTTAGATCCATGGTTCCCTAAATTCAATAGAGCTTCAATGTGTCACCCCCCTATTTGCATATGGTGCTCACCTTATTTTTCAGAGCAATGTTGGGATGATTCTTAGGTCTTATAAGAATGAAGAGGGGGAATTGTCTGTATACTAAGCATTTTCTAGACAGATCCTTTCCCAATCATGATTCCTAGGCATGATTTGAGTAGTTCTGGGTGAGATTTCTTGATAAGGATGCATTTATAAGTATTTTCCTGAGCAATTTATGTAGAGGGAGAAATTTTGGGCACCTTAAACAAGTAGGTAACCCATCTCTTTTTAATATAATAAGTTATGGTCCAATATGTGGGCTAAAGGATCCGTTTTTTGGGCATTTATCAACAATAAATAAGGAATATGGGCATACTTCAAACCTTTCCTTAAACATGCAGCAACAGTAAATTGTGTTCTTGGAAATCCTGTGCACAAATTCAGTAATGAGAGGCATTGTTTCCTGTACCATCTTGGAAATAAGATAGAAATTTCAGTAGTATAAAGACTAAAGGATTCTCAGCCTGGGTCTTCTAGACATCTTGATTTGTTTTCTTAGTCCAATATTTTTTCATGGAAACAAAGAAATCCTTTAAATTTATTGGTGATGTTTGCCGGTAGAAATATGGATGGATCTAGGATGTTGAGGAACAATATAAGAACTAACCAACATTCCCACAACCCGTGGGAATTCGGCATACCAGTTCTTATTGAAATCACAATTTCAATGATCTGGGTAGCAAGGTTACGGGGAAGCCCCCCCCCCC
>LPNX010091184.1:3106-43232 GCA_001517045.1 Pseudotsuga menziesii
GAGGGGATGTATTAGGTAGTTTGGGGGGTTAGGAGCATATATAATAATAACACGTACATTTTTTGTTCACTTAAATGCGTACATGATATTTAACATTATAACTATGTTGTTTGGTTTGGTGATGATAAAATGAAAAGGTTGGGGGGATAAGGGATTAGAGATAGAACGATAGGCGGGTGTTAAAGTGTTAGAGGTACATAAATAGGGGGTATTAGGAGATTGGGGTTAAGTGGAGCAGGGGCGAAATGTAAGTATAGATGGGGTTAGTAAGGGTCAGAGAGAGAGGGGGGGATAGTAAGAGGTTAGAGGTAGAGATAGAGATGGAGTGTTTAAGGGGATAGAGGTAGAGACTGAAGAGGGTGTTAGGATATTTTGGGTAAGTGGAGCAAGGGGGGAAGAGAGTGAGACAATGGGTTCGTAAGGGTTAGCACAGGGGTTTCACTCGGTGAAATTTTTTCACATCTTGATCGTTCGCATGATAATAAAGAATATCCCTAATTTCACTAAATATTGGAAAATGCCTCCTGAAATTGTATTGTTGAACCCCCCTCCAAATGTACCCTTCCAATTATGAAATCCCTTAGTTTCACCATATATTTTAGGTGTCCTTTTTATCAACCCATTTTTAATACCCCCTTTATATCATATTATCAAGTTGTAACAAGAAGGATCCCTAATGCATCTTAGTATAAGCAAACATGATGCTAAATAAAACAATAGTAGAATTCTAATAATGATCCCACCAGGATTGTAAAGGTGACTGATCAATTTGTAGCATTGGATAATGGAAGACCCAACAAAATAGTAATGGGGAGTAAAATACAACCCAATAAAGAGATCAATGTAACAAAGAATGTAAAATACTGATATTCTACTAGTCAATGCAATTTGTAGAAAATATGATAATTGTAAATGTTTCACACCACAAACTCCCAATATACCAATTTTATATCATGTAAATACAAGTATAACCACAGAGAGATCATGTTTTCTATAAGTTTAAAAAATCAAATTCCATAAAATTGCAAAATTGAAACCCATTCATGGATGGACTTCCCTACCTTCCTATCAAAACAAACATCATTGATGTTTTAACTCAAATGAACATAGATAAAATCCTCTTACTTTCCAATAACACCATATGATCATGTGCGTAACTTGGATTAGATCATTCACAAGATGCAATGAATTTCCTCCACTTCCTCTACGTATATTTTTGCAATCAAGGGAATTAACAACATTTAGTTACATTTTCTTGGGTTATATCTTTTTTTTTACCTTTACAAGGAGAGTGAAAAATAGTCATCGTTAAGTTTCAAGCATGCAATAGTTATAAAGATACACTAATGGTGAACTTAAATGATACCATTTCATGATAGCGATAACACATAGGGTATGTAAATAAGGATTTAGATTTTCACCTATGTCCATGTCAGTTCTAATACAATATTAAGACAAATTCCTTGCATATAAGAATTGAAATTACAATTATGAGTGTGACAAATATAACTCAATCTACCAATTATTCCTACCTGGAAATGTGAAAATGTTAAAGAAGATTACAAAAAGTTGAAATAAATAATTAGTTAAGAAATATTGATCTAACTTTTCTCATTTCTAGTGAGCCAAGAAAGATTGATCTCACTTTTCTTGGTTGTCGTGGAGCAAGGTTTGATTGAATCTTAATACTCACCTAAACCTCAACCTAAACTATCATTCTAAAAAAAAATTAAATTTTAGCAATTTGGAGGTATAAATACAAACCATAATTTGGAGGTTATTCCTTAGCAAAATTTAGGACTGAAATGGATCCATCCCATTATTTGGAGGTATGTGTTTCAAGAAATTTTGCAATCGGTGCGGACACCGCTTGTTCCTCTACCATGTATGATGCAAGTGTAGAACAAAAGAAACACAATAGCATATACTTCCCCTAGATATTCAATTTGATCAACATGAAACTAAAATCATGCCTCAAATCTGAGTACTCTTTGTCTTCGTTCCAAAGTCCTTCTTGCGATCTTCGGTATCTACAAAAGAGATCAAAAGACAAAATAATAACATGAGAGCATCATGAAAAATAAATCTATGTTAGTTATCAAGGATTCTAACAACATTTAACTGATATTAACACACATTAAATATGGGAAAGGGGAATACTTTTGTATTAATGATAAAAGAGAATAAAGTTACAACCATAAATCCTTGATGTTTCTAGCTTTATCCTCTACAAAAGATCTACAATCCTTCACACTTACAGTAATCTCTTCACACATAATCACTCTATCTTGCCTCTAAACCAGATATCAGTCCAATAGCATAAGGGTTCTTTCTTTGGCCTCCCCTCACTCACTCCATGAAGGCTTCATTTATATGCCAAATTACATGAGATTCACTTAGGGAATGGATAAGAGGTGATCCCAACAGATGAGGAAGGCGAATGCCACCTCTCCATAGCTAATAGAAACCAAATCCATGGAGGATTTCACAAGGAAGCTTCTAGAATGTTATTTTTTTCATGTTTTAGGTCGATCGACACACCTTGCTCAAGGTGGATAATCGTCGATGATTTTTTCTCAACAAGGAAGAGTGTCGACAACGTCTATTTCCAAAAGACAAGTAGGATCCAGGGCACTTTGCTCCACTAGACATAGCATCAATGACGCTCTGTCATAATTGACAAACATCACCGGTCATCCTAGGGTTGGAAAAAAGTAATCAAAGGAATCTCAGGCTATGCTTTCAGAAGGGTCATCGGGAACTAGTGAACTTTTTAGGTGCAACAGAATTCCCCCCAAAGTATGAGGCTAGAAGGTAGTGATAGGTGAAATACTTTGATAGACATAAATCCAGTATCATAGGTAGAAATATATGAGCTTTACAATTGACATAAGACCAATAACTGTACTTGTATGACTCAACCATGGTTGTGTACCAATACATTGTATATCCATGATGATGACCACATCATGGCTACCAAGAATACACTGTAGATCCATGATCAACTGATGTAAGAGGAGGAACATGGCTATGGAACATACAAAGTAGATCCATGTTATCTGAACTCAAATACTTAACACAACCACTAGACATACACTGTGGATCCCTGTCAAGACTCCAAAATCCATCACAACCTGAGGATAGGAAATTCTGTTGATTATGCCTAACCACTCAGGGTCTTCATTCCAATCCCTAAGCTATACGATTCTAGACATGTGAATAGATGTCTTGACATCGAACATGGTAGAAACCACTTGATTACCAGTCATTGATGTTTTCTTTTAACAAGTGGGAGGGAAATCACCATTAATGTCAATGATCCCCAAGGTATCTAAGTACATTCTCCCAAGTGTGAACAGATGTTTTGAAGTCGAACACTTGATAGAATCTTCTAATCATAGGTCATTTATGAGAACCTACTTTTGAAAGCGAGGAAACCACGAGGAAACCTACCATTGAGGCATGAAAGCTTCAAGGTACTTGACTAGGTTTCTAAGTCGATGATGAGCTGAAGTCGATAGGAATAGACTCGTCGAAGGAGGCCCATGATGCTTCCCCCATCATCGACATGAAACATGGAACAAAAGTTGATTTTGAAGTAACGAGACAACCATGGAATTGACTCAGACATGGCCGACTTTAAAATACATGTTCACACTATCTTGCAGGTGCAAGGGGTATTTACACCATGGTAATATGGAAAGATCGAGAGCATGAAACAAAATATTTCTAGGATGTGAGTGATCCTACCACTATATATGCCCTTCTAAACTGTGAGTTACTCAAATACTTCAGGGTTCCAGGCATGAAATCCTATGTCCGTCTCTTGGCATATATCATTAATATGTGGGACCCCGATCAGTAGCACTTTGTGGTTGGGACCTATACATTGACCATCGACATTGAGGACATATAATTTCTGACTCAGTTGTCTCGAATAGGGAGACAAGTAGTTTTATCCAGCCCACGGAGTGGTGAGTTTTCCCTAGATGACTTGATTGAACGATACTGCACATTAGGGACACAGGCCCAATCCGGGAAGCTTGATATCAAACGGATAATGGACCATCCTTTGAGGATAGTAGTCTATACCATCGGGGAAGCTGCCGATACTAGATATTCTCACCTGACCACTAGGGAACATATGTTATATGCCCTAGAGTGTATGGAACCTACAGTATTCAACTAGTGCAAGGGAATGCTAGTTAGCCTGAAGGATCAGTTGAACAAGAGAAAACGGGGGCAGCTCAAATAGTTTGGCTATGGAGCTATGATATTATTTTTCATCCTATAGCAGGTACCCCATATGAGACCTTAGTTGGTTGTGGGTAGGTTGGACACTAAGGATCCTAGGATGATCAGATGGGTCCTTGTCATGACACGTCATGGTGGTTCCATAGTCATCTATGGATTAGTATTCTTTCACTGGTTGAGAAACCATTTACTCATGATTGAGGATTATGTCTACGAGGGAGCAGAATTCCATAAGGAGCTAGAGCTTCCATTACCTGAGGGAGAGGAGTGGGATGATCGAGGTAAGAAAACACACTATCAATTATGTTTTTAATTTTTCAATTTTATTGAATTTTTATATTGTAATGCTGAGATAAGTGAAAATTATTTGTGCAGACATTGGACCTACCTGTCCAGCTGGAGCATCGCCTATCGAGAGGCAAGTAGCAGTTAGAGACATGGTGATTCATCTCTCTGAGGCTAATGAGGAGCTTAGAGCTATTGAGGAGAACCTACAACGTTTGACCGTAGGGATTCCTGATGTCTCCACTGATGACCTACCTAGGCACTACCAACTTCATACTATAGGAGTCTCACGATGCTTTGCTAGGCTACTTCATAGAGTGGCTCAAGTCATTATGTGCTACCATGAGCAACACCATGATGAATAGTCTACAGAGAATTTCCACTTTTGTATATGTATTTACACTGAAAGCTTTGAAGCTTTAGATTTTTCCCTATATATGTATATTTTGAACTTATGATAGTCCTATACTTTTAGGGGCTTTGAAAGCTTGATGGTTCAGTCCATTTTTGTATCTCAGCTTCACGGTTATATATATATATGAAAACTTTATTTACATATGTGTGTGCAAAAAATGTGATATGTGAATCTTTTCCTGCCTATGAATTAAAATGCATGTTTTTTGATGTTATAATGAACTTTATTTATGATCAATGTACCAATCTAGGACAAAATGAGCCATGGAATCTACCACAGCATTCAAATGTCTCGGAATGTGTTGATACATGACTCAGTCAAAAGACCTTTATAAGAGCCTAACCCTTCAGAAAGTACGAAGGAGTAGAGGGTTCCAAATAGTGTCGACTTGATTTAGCTATTGAACAACTAGCTCCTAATCTAGGTAAAACCTAATGTCCCTTACATCATTAACTAGGGATTTTGTCAACAATCCAATCACCACGTGATACTCTGCGAGTTGTACAGTAGGAGGGACCTAAACAAACACCCACTGAAATCACCAGATCACCTGTAGGAGAGTACAGTACCCAAGATTCCAATGCAATATTTAGTGTGTAACGATTAGCACCATCCGCAAATCTAGTAAAAGTGGTCATCTGACCATTAAACAGAAGACATACATAACTAGGGTTTGCAAAAAATACATCTTATATCACACAAAAAAATAGACTTTCAAATCAAGACACATAGCAATCTATAAAAATTATTTACAAAGAGCATATGCTAGATGACCTAGACATAGTATCTTTTAAGGTAGATCCCATTGCAGGGCTCTCCCAAGGGTATCCCATCGTATTCCATTAACACATACGCACCTTTTTCCAAGACACGATTGATAATGTAAGGCTTGTGCCACATAGATTCAAATTTACCTGCTCCTACCTTATCATGTTTCTAGTCATATGTTATGACCATATCTCCTTCATTGAAAGAGTAGGGATGGACAGATGTGTCATACTATAATTTCATCCTTCATTTGTGTGCTTCATTAGCTAAAGCAACATCACAGTGAGTTTCATCAAGCTTATTTAAATATAGAAATTGTTCTTCATCTATGGTGGTATTAGGAAACAGTTCCACAGTGAGCTTTAGAGAAGGAATTTTGCATTCTATCGGGAGAGTATCCTCAATTCCGTACACCAATTGAAATGGTGTGAAACCAATAGAGGTCTTCATAGTAGTCTTGTAGGCCCAAATTGTAGAAAATAGTTGCAAATGCAAATTTGATTTGGCCTACCCTACCATTCATTGAAGCAAGGTTTTAAGACTTTGTTAATCTCTTCAACCTAGCCATTATCCAGAAGGTAGTAAGGCATAGAGTTATCATTTAGAAACCCTAATTTCACACTCAGTTCTGCCATCATTTTATTCTGGAAGTGTGACCCATGATCGGTTACAATGGCCCTGGGAACCTCAAACCTAGCGATGATATGGTTAAACAAGAACAACGTAGATGTTTTCTCATCTTTGGAATATGTGGGAATAGCCTCAGCCTATTTAGTAAAGTAGTCCACAGCCAAAATAATGTAGCCATGCCCCCCAGCTGATATAGGTCTATAATGCACGAAGTCTATGCCATTTTGAAAAAGGAATAACTGCTATTACAGCATGGAGCGGAGATGGATGGGTGTGCTTCTTAGTGGTAAATATTTGGTAAGGTGGGAATTTCTTGACAGTCTCAATACAGTCTTTGAATATTGAAAGTTAGAAATACCCTACACGCATGATATTCTAGGCAGTAGACAACCCAGAAAGGTGACTGCCACAAGCTCTAGAGTGGAAATCATTCAATACGATTTCATCTTCTTCATGGGTAAGACAACATCATAATATGGAATCAACACCATGAAGTTATAAGGTATCATTCAAGATGAGATAATACTTAGCCTGGTGGCGAATGGGACAGCATTCATCGCAAGTGGCATTGGGATGATATCATTGAGTTTGGAGATAGAGATAAAATATCCATACCAAGGATCATTCGTGCTAATGAGAAAAAAAAAATCATTTGGAAATAAATAGATGGGATCTTTTTCTTCAGTAACACGGGGAAGGTCACACATGAGCTTAGCAAAAACAAGTGAATTCTTTGAAGTGGTTTTAGCGAATTCCAACTCAAACTCCTAGAGGATAATGATCCGGCATGAGTATTTTCCCCCAAGTACCTTCTGAGTCAATACATAATACATGGGGTTGGAAACTACCTAAAATGTAGTTGTGCAGAGAAAAATGTAGTGACGAAAATTTTGGACCGTGATGATCATGGCCAGAGCTAGTTTCTCCACATGCAAGTACTGGGTTTCAGAGTCAAGAAGACTCTTACTAGCGTAGTATATCACATGTTCCTAGTCGTGTTCGTCTATCTAAACTAGGACCATACCTATGGTCAATAAGGATGCAGCCACATACAAAGAACAATCCCTTTTATAATCAGGTGGTTGCATAAGAGCATGTTTGATATTGTTAAATGCATGTTGCATGAGGTCATCCAAAATAAAATAAGTGTCCCTTTTTAAGAGTTGCATGAAACCATGTGTCTTTTCTGCATAGTTGCAAACGAAACGACATAAAAAAATTTCCTTCCCTTGTAAACTTTAGAGTTCTGTTACAGTAGTTGGAGCGGGTAGAGCCAGGATGGCTTCGATCTTTACAGGGTCAATACAAATTCCATCCTTGAATATGATAAAACCAAGAAATCAGCCAGTTTCAACACAGAAAACACATTTGTGGGGGTTCAAACGAATATTGAAATGATGACATCTAAGAAAAATAGCTCTCAAATGATCGACATGAAGGTCTCACTGCTTGGAATGAGCAGGCAGGTTGTCGAGATAGGGATACACAACGTGTTTGATATCGTGAAAAGCATATGACATGGCGCGTTGAACTGTAGCGCCAATATTTTTTAAACCAAACAGGAGTTTCTGGTAGGCAAAGGTCCCCCATGGGCATATAAAAGTTGTCTTATGTTGATCTAAAGGGAGAATTTTGATCTAATTATATCCGGAGAATCCATCCATGAATGAAAAGATGACACTTTCGACATAGTTATTGATAATTTGATCGATATAGGGGGTAGGGAAGTTGTCTTTTGGACAAGCCCGATTCAAATCCCTAAAATCGATACAAACCCTAATAGTACCCTTCTTTTTGTTCATGGGGACTATATTGAACACCCATTCAATCAAGGGCATAGGGTAAATAAATCCAGCCCTAAGAATTTTTTCAACTTCCTCCTTAATGGTTGTTTCTTTTCGAGGATGTACTTGGCATAATTTTTGGCAAACTGGCTTGGGACCAGGGTAGGTTTTGATCTCATGGACAACAATGGAGGGGTCAATCCCTGACATTTCTTCGTAATTCCAAGCAAAGACATATCTAAATTCCTTAAATAAGGTTGTATATAACTGAACCTATAAAGGTGATGAATTCTGGACTATCTAAATAATCTTTGAAACAACAGGTTTCACTAATATGTCGATCGGAATGTTTTTCGTAATATTGCATAAATTACCCTCAAATTCAACTCCATGAATGAGAGTTGGGGACTGAGGATCGTTGACGATATCAGATGAAACCCTGGATGCGAATTGCTCTTCTACCACATGGTAGGGGGGAGGAAAGAAGATCTATTGTGATTCTCTCTCCAAGGCATCTCTTCCAGTGACACAGTTTCCATGATGCATTCATTAGAGGGAAAATTATGGGAAAGATAATCTAGAGATGAGAGGGGGTTGTCTAGCCAATGTTGTAGGTGGTATGAATCTGAAGCCACCAACAAATGATCGTTGATGGTGGGGTCATCAGTGGTTTGAATGGAATTATAAACTTCCTCAAAAGGACTAAATGATGTTGATCCAGCAATGGATTTTCCTTTGTCGAAGATAGAGGTAGAGATCATATTTATGGATGCAGTTTATGAGGCAGAAGGATATTTGATAAAGGATAGACTCCCATGAGGGAAGATTCTTTAATGAGGCCTACACCGATGTTTTGATACTACGGGGTAGTCAGAAGTGGAATGTTGTTTTCATCATTCATAATAGAATCAGGTGCAATGAAGTCTAACTAATCTATCGTAACACTCCTTCCTTGGAATGAGAACTGGACAATTCAGAAAACAGATGAAGCTACAGCTTGCATAGCATAGAACCAGTTATGACCTAGGAGTAGGTTGTAATCTAAAGGAGTTTCAACAAATTCAATATGAATGGAAATTGATTTCCCCCCCAGTTCTACCTGGAGAGAGGGCAGTAATCCATATGGTTGAAATCCGCGACCATCAAAGGCCTTGAGTGTAGTAGGTGAACGATTAATATTAGGAGAACCAATGGCTCTCCAACAAGACAAGGACATGACCGAAGTCGAGTCTCCCTCATCCAAAATGGTACAACGGATATTATTTCCAATTACTTTGGTAGTTAACTAGAAATCCAACTAATGTGAGAGCCTAGTTTTAAAGTCATCCAGTTTAAAAGTGATGATGTTACTGTTCTCAAGATCCATGGCTCCAAGTGCTATTAGAAAACATTTTCATTGTGTGGGGTAAGTTTGGAGTACTTCTAGGGCCAACATAGTGCATGGTTCCTGAGCCAAATATTCTACAATGTTATAGTATTGGGTAGCACGTGCGTTCGGATTGATAATGGACTTACGAAGTGTACTCTTTGGTGGTCGAAAAATTGTGTCAAGCAAAGGTTTTTTGATGTGATGACCATTACTTGGAGGGGGGGTGGAAGCTGAAGGTTTTTCAGATGGAACCATCAGTTTTCTTCTCTAGAGGAGGCTCATAACTATTTTCCCTTGTATTTAGGTTAATCGTTTCACTTTACATCATTTTTACCTCATCAATGGATGAAGAAGGCCCATGCAAAGATTGATGATCAATCAATTGTTGTTGAGTAGGGAAAGGGTGTGTAAGAACTGCAAGGGTAGGTGAACTTTTCAAAAACTTGTTAACTTCCTCTCGATAAGGACATTCTTTTGTGCAATGATCACCTCCACAGATTAGGCAAGGGTACCTTACATTTCTCTTATTTTTTGAATCGACACCAGGATTTTGTGATTTATTACCTTCCTGTTGATTCTTGGATTTCTTCAATTTGTTTTTACCTTTCTTCTTTCCACCTGAAGATTCAGCGGACTAAACCGCATTTACCTTGGTGGAAGAAACAGGAGGGGGTACAATTTTGGGGGGTGGTGTTGGTTGAATTACGGGTGTGGCGGGTTGAGTTTGCTTCTTGGTGTTTTTTTTCCATCGTTTGGGTTTGAACTGAACCAAGGATGTGATCAACAGGTGGTTCAGTTGCAGGTCTTGATGGGTCCGATGTGAGATGAGGAGCATGCGAGAATAAATCATACAGAGTACCTGACTGGGAATAAACCAAGTCTAACTACTGAGCGCAGCTAATAGCTTGCTCCTCCGTAACGACACCTCCGATGGAAACATATCTAGAAATAGGGGGAAGTAAATATTTTGTGAACCAATCAGCAAGTAACTAGTCAAGAATAGGAGCCTTGATTAACCTACGTCTTCATCTCCATTCATGAATGTGATTGGAGATATGCTTTGAAGTAGTTTATTGAAGTGAGTTTAACAGGTCTGTACTTGTTTCATATCGGATTGGTAACTGAAAATGAGTAAGAAATTCCATTGCTAAAGCATTAAAATCCTAGAAAGAATGTTTTGGTAGCTCTATAT
This sequence comes from Pseudotsuga menziesii, assembly GCA_001517045.1. Lineage (NCBI taxonomy): Eukaryota > Viridiplantae > Streptophyta > Pinopsida > Pinales > Pinaceae > Pseudotsuga > Pseudotsuga menziesii. The sequence goes on from LPNX010091184.1 coordinate 13,804, forward strand.
ACCATTTTGTAGCAACACCAGTGAGGGTTCTCTGAAGTAATCGAAGATTGATTGAACCATCCATCAGAGAATTTGACGAACACATTAGGGTCTTCACCAGGTTTGTCATCAAACTTTGGTATATCCAAAGCTAACTTGACCGAATTAGCAGGCCAGGAGGGATCATGGTGTGAGGGATCATGGTGTATAGGATCATTAATCAATCTAGATAGATCTGGTAGATTTAATGTGTCCAAAAATGGCAATTGTTGATTGGGTTGCAAATATTGGTAATACTAGTATGGAATTTGCAGACCAGTAGGACCATATGTATATTGATAAACATGTATGGATGATGGCCCCGTGGCCAGTTGATTTGGTGATTGGTTACTAGAAGGGCTGCCAGATGATGGGTCACCCGAGGGAGGTGGGCCTCCGAGTGGTGGTGGTGGTGGCGGTGGTCCTCCAGGTGGGGGTCGTCCAGGTGATGGACCTCCGTAAGGTGGTCCGATAGGTGGTGGTCCTTTGGATGGTGGGCCTCCACTTGGTGGGCCTCCAAATGGTGGGCCTCCAAATGGTGGGCCTCTAGATGGTGCTCCTCTAGGTGGTGGGCCTCCAAGTGGTGGTACTCCAGATGGTGGTCCTCCAGGTGGTGGTCCTCCAGATGGTCCACCAATTCCTTCGGATCCTCCAAATCCTCCAAGTCCTCTAGGTCCTCCCGGTCCTCCCGGTCCTCTTGGGGGTCCTCCAGGTGGTGGGCCTTCGGGTGGACCATTGTATCCTCAAGTAGTATTTACAAAAGCTCCTTCGTAAGATGGTACATTAGACCACTTCAATTTTCCCCAAGGGACAAACGCATTTCTAGGGTAGGGAATTCTGGGATAGACTACCATAAACGGTGCAGGTTGATAGGCTTGATGAACCGTGGGTGGTTGATTCCCAGGATAACTATATCCCCAAGAAAGTGGAGTAACGAAAGTTTGGACCCACGAGGATCCTCCTTAGCCAGTAGGAGGTACAACCGTAGTGGTATTAGGAAGAGGAATGTTTACTGCTGGTGGTACCATTGGTAAGTTTTTCCCCATGTTATAAGTGGGTCCTCTGGTAGATGATGAAACTTATACTAGGGAATGCCTCCCAGGGATAGAAACTATCAGAGGAATCAAAATGAATGGGGAATTTTGACTGGGAGAGGGGGTTTGAACTAGATTCTGACTAGGAGTTGGAGTGTGAACTGGGTTCTGAGTAACCAAATTTTGGGTCGATGACTCTGAAAGAAGAGCTACTTGAGGTGGTGACAGGGCATGATACCCGGGTGGAGTTGTTCTTGAAGGAATGGGAAGAGGAGAAATGATTCTCCTCCTCGACTTCTGAAGTTTTTATAATTCTTCTGTGCATTGGTGCAAATTATCGATAAACTCATGGAAAAATTCTTCATTTGATGGAGCATTCTCTAGATATCTCCTTAAAGCAGAAAGTATAGATGGCTTCGGTTCAGTTGTAGTAGTTCCATAATCAGCAATAGACTGTCCTAGGGAGGTTCTCCAAAAAGGATCATTTGGACCATATTCTACTTCTATGGCTTCATTAGGTGGGTGATTGAATGTCCAGTTGGATTAGTTGGCTTGACCCTCCGTCGAAAAACGAAAGGGGGGTCAGTCACAGGTGGAAATTGGACCAAAGGCTTATCATAAATAGAGAAATATTACCTAGTTTCAGTAGATGAATTATTTTCTATACAAGCATCAGTCGAAGCTGGTCGCTCCATGGTTTCACCTTCATGTCCTTCCACGGAAGGATGAGAGTCTGGTTGTAAACCCTGCAATCTATGAGAAAACCTCACAAATTGCTCAGCCAGGGTGATGGCTGAAGTTTTCTACCCTAGGTCAAAAAAGAAGAAAGACAAACACAAACAAACCTATGCAAGCTAAGGTTACAAGCATACTTAAATGATAGGATGGGCTAAAGATAGCCGGCCTCTCGCTAGGATTGTTAAGTTGTCACAACTCATGATATACCGTAGGACCCAACAGTGAAACGTGACAAGGAGGATTGGGACCATATCCTTTCCTGAACACCCAATTACCTGGATGGGACATGCATAGTAGCTCCTCGAGTGATGTTCTCGATGTATTTCTCCAACAAGACGACCAAAGGGATTTTCTCAGATGGTTTGGGACTCCTACACTAATACATAATATCAAAATTGCGACGGTTTTTCGTTGCTATTTCCAAGTTTTTTTCTCTCAATTGCGACAATAACAGTTGCTATGTTTCGTGGCACTTATTTCATGGATATAACGACAAACTTTATAATCGTCAATATAGAGACGAAAATTGGCCGCCACGTGTCTTCTATATGATGGCCTTGAAATTGTTTTTTTTTTAATTCATTTTCTAAGTTTCGTCACTCTATCGACAAATTTGTCGTCCCTATAATGAAAAAAATATGGCAAAAAATTGTTAGGCAAAATTTTGTTTCCACACAAAATTGTGGAACACTTTCGATGCACGTTTGTCTCTCTATCAACGAATTCTGGAATTTGGATAGAATTTTCTTCCACGCATTCGTCACTCTATTGACAAAGTTATCGTCCCTATAACGATGAAAATATGGCCAAAACCTGTTAGGAAAAGTTGTGTTTCCTCGAAAAACCATGGAACACGTTCGACGAACGTTGGTCTCTCGATCGATGAATTCTAGAATTTGAACAGAAATTTCTTCCATGCAAAAACGTGGAAAACCAATCACTTTCAAAGAAATCCACAAGTTGAACGATAATGTTTCCACGAAACTTTGTCTCTCTAGCGATGATATTCTTGGAAAGCTGCCCCGGGTTTCAACAGTTTTGCAATACCTGCGATGAAAGTTTGTCGATATTGAGACGAAACTTGGAGGTTTTAAAAAAATTATAAAACCATGGAAAGGAACCTTCCTTTTCACGGTTTTGTATATTCAACAAGTGCTTGTGAAAAACTAAATACTATATTTTAAAGACAAAGAAATGGATAAATAATAACACAGGAAAGGTGATTTATAGAAAATAAATATATTGGTAAAGTAAGATATGGGAAAAAACATATTGAAGTAAAAGGGAAAAAAATAAATGGGAAGTTCAAGGAGGAGGTCAAAAAGTGTTAACTAACTCTAAAAAATAAGGCATAATGATTTAAAAACTGCCCAAAAGTACCCAAAGTGTCCCTAAGCACCCTAATTATTGCCTCAAAAACTGTTTTCCCATTAGGATGCACAAATTCATAATAATTGGCTAAAATACATAATTAGAGGCTAAAGTGGCACCTCTTAGAGCGGATTCTATGACAAGGTAGGAGGGTACATATATAAAAATACCATCGATAAAATACATTGTAAACACCACAAGGATTGTATAAACATTAATTAAATGATATTCTAAGCACTACTGAGAGCTGATTTCTATGATAAGGTAGGGGGGTACATCTATAAAAAATACCATCGATAAAAGACATAGGTACCACTAGGCTTGGATCAACTTATTGTGATTCAAAATTAGGTTAATCCCACTAGGGCTTGGAAGGATTCCCACAAAGCTTGGAAGAAGCCTGCAGAGGCCTGTATATACCCACAGAAGTTTAAAGAAGCCCACAAGTCAGAATTAAAGGAAGCCCATGTTCTGAAGATAAAGGGAGCCCGAGCTTTGAATATTGAAAAAGTCCCTAGGTGTAAATGAAGCCAGAGAAGGTCAAGCCCACAATTTTTGGAAGAGATGAAAATGAAAAATAGGTCATTCTTATGCAACCACCTCAAGCATGGCCAAAATCGGTCAAAGTTAGTACCAAATATGCCCGAAAGAAAAAAAAAGTCCCTTGAGCACATGATAGGAAAGAGACATGTTAATCAACAAAAAATTGACAACTTATTTCTATTATTTTACTATGCATGATCTCATATAACAAAAAATTCAACATAGATCACCTTTTCGCATTGATCAGAAGCAAATTGCATAGTTGAGCATGCAATTTGTAGTTTAGAAACCATTTCATAATTTCCTTGGAGACACTCCTCTTGAAATATCATCACTTGATCTACTACATGTGAAGAGCTACTAGTTATAATTCATCATACTACAAAAAACATAAGGTGCATTGAATTCGTCTTTATTGAAAAATAAATAAATAATAAAAATATAACTCAACCCCTAGGGAAAAAGAGTAGTTGTTCACCTGGAAAATTTGTGTAGGATCTTTGTAGTGCCAACTGGTGGTAAGTTGTTTTGGTGTTGCTCATTATTGGAAGAGGTGGATATGAAAAGTTGATCCTTCTCATGCAACCACGTCAAGCATGGCCAAAATTGGTCAAGTTAGTATCAAATATGCCCATAAGATAAAAATATTCCCCTAAGCACATGATGGGAAAGAGACATGTTAGTCAACAAAACATTGACAACTTATTTCTATTCTATTACTAGGAATGATCTCATGTAGCGAAAAATTCATCATAATTACTTTTTGGCACTGAGAAGTAGGTTGCATAGTTGAGCATGCAATTTGTAGTTTAGAAACCATATCATCATTTCCTTGGAGACACTCCTCATGTAATAACATCACTTTATCTTCTACCTTTGAAGATCCATACATATGAATTTATGGTCCACATATGTGCCATGCAAGAACTGAAATTTTATCATCACAGTAATCAGAACATGTAAAATAGTGCAACCAATAACCAGTGTTAATCATTTAAAGTGCCATTTAGCATATGATTTCCAGATTTGTGTATGTGATAGCATAGATAAAAAATACTAACTCAATAAAAATTTAGTGCCAAGCTAACCATAATGTTCTTATCATTCACTCGATCCTGTATGTAAGCTCTGAAATATAAAATCATCAAGTCCCTTACCATCACCCAGCTCTCAATAGCAATAATTAGTACTAAGTTAATCCAAAACAATACTTAGGAAAATAATGTCAGAATTATATCAATGTGCATTCATAGATGTAAGGTTCCATATCTTAGTAAAAAATCAGACTTACATTTACCCAGATTACTAATGCGAATAGGGCAGAAAACTAATCAAATCAATAAGATATATTTTACAAAATACACCACCATCTAAATAGTCTTAAATATTAACTTGTTTTCTGTTTTGAGTGTGCAGAGAAGGAAGCTAGGGCATACGAGGTATGCAATACATATTGCAGACCTATGTTTGATAAAGGAGAGGGCTTGGATTGCGGGAGCAGCAGGTCTGCATTTTTAGGGTTTTACACAGAAATTCTTTTTTTAGGGATTTATTTTTTGATGAAATAAAAGTTACAAAAATACATAAAAACTAAGTCTAAAACCTAAGAGAAACAAAAATAACCTAAGAATAATATTTACAGGTATACAAATCAGAAAATTTAGTTTTGAAAGATAGATGAACAATTAGGGTTTGAAAAATTAAAATTTCTTAACCTAGGGTTTCATCATGCTGAAATTATAGGAAGAAGGGCCGAAAAAAGCCTAATTTATTCTATGTGATTTTTCTTCTATTTTTCTACGTTACTAAGAAGCATTTTTTTTATGTAGAAGGTTGTCTCCTAGTTTGGATGATAGTCTAAAAGTAGTTATTTACTATTCATTGCATCTCTTGTATCTTAATAGAATGAAATATAATTTAAGGATAAATACAAACATATTAAGGATAAAGAACATGTTAAAACCCTTACCTTATCATTGTCCTTTCGCCAGATCCATTCACCCATACAACTTGAATGCAGTTGTCCACGAGATGCATTTTTATCACCAAGACCTGCATAAATCATCAAAGACATAATTTTTATATGAGTAAATAATATATAATCAGATAAACAATCATTTAAACCCTACTGCAATGTCCTATAGAAATCAATGAACCGTGAAATGTTAAATTTATGAACAATTTTTTAAGAAACAAACATTCATTTAAAAATTTACAACCATCTTTAATACATAGTAATAAAAGAGTATTTATAACTTATTGAGGTCCTTTTTGTTTCGAGAATAGTTTTATATTCCCTACTCAACAGGGCCAACCACGTGAAGGTGGAAGCTCATATTGCCCCTCCCCCCACTCACATCGCTCTCAATTCCCCATACCCAATAAATGATGTTGTTTACATAGAAAACACTTAAACATTCATGCATAAATAGGCTAGTCATCAAAACATATAAACATAAAAACATTGAATCATAATGAGGTAATTCATATAAACAATGTTTTAGACTAACAACATCGATATACATCCAAATACAAGTCATGAATTTATACATCTACTTTTTCTTTGATTTCTATTTTTTTGCATTGAAATAACTGACGATAATTGGGATATTATTATCATCATTTGGTGCATTATATACAAATCCATGTCCTCCTAGTGTTTTTGTTTCCATGCCCTCATGTATCATACTTCTTGTATGTCATTGAGTAGGGCGTGGAGGAAAATCTGAAGGGGCATGAACTGCAACAACAAAAATGGGCATATCGATATGTTGAAATATTATTGAAATTAATAGTTCATCATTTTGATTAAAATTACAATATTTTTCTTTACCTGTCTATGTAGTTGTGACAGCTGGTGTGTCAATTGTTTCTCTACTTTCTAATTCCTCTTGTGGTTCGCCCTCCTGAGCTTCATGGTCTTTGATCGAAAGAATAAAATTTATAAGTATACGCCAAGAAATAAATATCTATAATCACAGTAGAAAATTCTATTTCCAAAGCACACATACCAGAATAACCACTCTGCTTCCCACTATCGTGGCACATGCACACCCCAACATCAATTGGTACCTGTGGAGTACCGCTGGATTCAGTGTTGTGGCTGTACTGTTGCTTAAAAGAAAACATAAATATTTAATTATGGGTGATATAATAAAAATGGAATAGAATTTAATAGTATACTGCAATGATGTCCTTATTCATTTTATTTTCCCACATCTGCATCATTGGGGAGATTGGAGTCTGCCTCAAGCTTTTTCGATATTCAATGACACTTTTAAAACCATACTTGAAACCAAGCTTAAGGTATTCCTTGGTGGCAACATCTTGGAACGTATTTCCCTACAATGCATAACACATATAAAATTCCCTCTATCAAAAACAGATATTTGTTCGCTACTTTCAAATAAATATTCTCCACAGTTAATCATTTAATTCTTATGATTCGGGCTCTTAGTTTTCTATAGCCACCCTGGCCCAATCTATGTTTCTTGTGCTTTTCCACTCTAGCCTTGGTTGATTTAGAGGTGTCCGATAGCCTATTTTTGAAAATTTTGAAAAACGTTAGATATCAGAATTCTTGCTTAAAACAAAAAAGAAAAAACTAAATGAGCATATTTCACTAAAAAGTTGATATGTGTTGTACCTTGCTTTTCTAGGTCGTGGTTTTTTTCCTTATCTTTTTAGCAAGTTCTCCTTTGCATCCTCTATGAGTGCCTTCCACTCTTTCTTCGAAACCATGGGAGGGAGCTCATGCTTGAGGTCAAGTTGCAATTTATCCCTATATTGGGCCCTGGTATATTTTAAATTCTCGTCGGTTAACTTTGCAACCACTTTCTTGTTGAATGTATTGCTAAACAAGTTTACCATGTGGTCTATCAATACATCTCTCTTTTCTCTATCTTGGCTATTCCACCGTGTGTGAATGGTGGGGCCAAACAACTCCAATGCTTTTTCATTCGAATTCCTATAGAAAACATTGTTTCCTGTAGAAACATGTAATCCATTAATTTATAATAATTTCAGTGTATGTCCCTTTCAATTTCATGATTAAAATGAATAAATTAATTAATAAATAACTGCAATCTTTTGAATCTTTATCGGAACACAAGCGTCATCCACCAGAAAGGTGAAATCTAGTGATCCGGTGCTTTTAACTCGTGTTGCTCTAGGAAAATTTTCCTGGTCATCTATAGCAGGTTCATCTCCGGAGTCATGTGGAGTCCTAGGCTCCATCTCATCATGCTTTGGCATGTCATGCTAATCAAAATTGGTGCCCTCATCAATGGATTAGAGTCCAACCAGAGGAGTGTCAAAAAGCCTCATTGGTACATTGCTTTGTCAGTGTTGTTGATGCATTGGAGCATGACTACTACCTATACGTGTCTCGACAATTTATCTAGTCACGGGTTGTAAAAACTCCTACGAACGAAAAAACTTTACTTTATCAGATCACTCGAAAAAATAGAAAACATAATATCAGATATGAAATCATGTCATAGCTTAAAAAAATATGTGAAGATGCCACTTACCCCATAAGATTTTATTTGTTCTTCAGCTCTTCAATCCTTGTCCTAATCTCATGTGTCATGGGCCTTATTCAAGCCAAGGAAATAATTTATATGTTTTCCTTTTTCAGGGCCTTCTTTATAGTGTCGATAGGGTCTATGGAATAGTAAATTTCATCCTCAAGCTCCTCATCACCCAGATCAAGTGCACTGGACTAAATTGATCAAACAATAAAATTAATAAAAATAATTTTAACATCATTCAAACATTGTTATTGTAATGAAATTTAGTTACTATTAAGAACTAACACTTACCTGATGCAGTGTTATGGCCGGTGACTTCCCACAGTCACCCCCTACCGATCTACGTCTAGTGGGTGATTGTCCACGGTCACCCTAGATCATGGAATCAACAGGTGCCTTTCCACGGTCCCCACCCTGACATGATAAATCAATCAATAATTCACCATAAGCACAGAAAAATGCGAACGTCAACAGTGGAAATCGAATGCTAACAGAAAAAATTGAAACATTTAGTTATTATATTTAACACTTACCTTACGGGGCATAGAGCATGACCTTCCACTGTCACCCTGGACCATGGAAGCAGTAGGTGCCTTTCTACCGATGCCACCCTGGCACAATAAATCAATAAATAAACGTTATGAAAATAATCGTAACATAATAAAAAATGAGATATTGCAATAATATTTATTTTTACCTCAAAAGTAGAGGACACACGTTCTATTCCATGACGAACATGGGCAGCCCCTGGCATAGTATAATAAGCATGTTTTTCACATGGAAATCTTTTGGGGTTGGAGTTTCTAGTTATTGTAGTCATATTTAGTTACTATATTTAGTTGAGTCAATAATTGTAACATCAACAAAAATGAGATATTGCAATAATATTTACTTTTACCTCCAATACAAAAGATACATGTTCTGCTCCATGGCGATGAGCATACCTCTTCCACAGTCTAATAAGCATGCTATCATATGGAAATATTCACAATAAGCACGAAAAAAGTGAATGGTAACAATGGAAATTGAATGTTAACAGAAAAAATCTCAATATTTAGTAATTATATTTAACACTTACCTGATGGAGCATAGAGTGTGACCTTCCACGGTCACCCTGGACCATGGAAGTAGAGGACATGCGTTCTATTGCATGACGACCATGGGCATACCCCTGCCATAGTGTAATAAGCATGTTGTCACATGGAAATCCTCTAGGGTTGGAGTTTCTAGTTATTGTAGTCATATTTAGTTACTATATTTAGTTGAGTCAATAATTGTAACATACTCTACAAAATGTTTTAGACCCATAATAGAAAAAAATCACAAAAATATTGGAAAGTGTGCCATAATCCATGTAAAACTGACAATCAAATCAAAATTAAATGCGTCTTTAAAGGAGAAAGAGATCTCACTTTCAAGTTTCGACAGAATCAGTTCAAATTATAGCTCATAGAGGACTCTGTTCTAGACCATTAAATAGAATAAGATTACACAAGCTTGCACTCTATAGAATCTTTCAGACATATAATAAAATAAAATAACAAAAGCTTGTAATTTGTGCCATAATCGAGGTAAAACTAATTATTAAAGCAAAATTAAATGCTTAGAAGAAACATGTCTCATGTTCAAAGTTTTGACAGAACCGATTCAAATTATAGCTCCTACAGGACTCTGCACATTGTTTCAGACCATTAAATAGAATACAATTATAAAATCTTGCGAATTGTGCCATAATTCATAAAATTATACAAGAGCACGACTGGCTTGCAGTGCTCAACCCATATGTCTTTTCCCCAAATTTAAGGAGGAGCTTCAGACGCTCCAATAATAAAAAACCCTTACTAGATCCACCGATAATAGAAGCAATGGTAGCACAGCAAAAAAATTATAATTTCGGTATGACTGTACCAAATCCGTATTGGTTCAGAAATTTGACGTAGTTTTCCCAAATTCCTACACTTCTAGGGTTAATGGGATTAAAAAATTCATTGGGACCTTTGTTATCCTCTAAACTGCGGCCAGATTTCCTCCCCTGGGAACGTTGGTATCCTCTGGACTGCGGCTGAATTGTTTTGTCATCCTATGGACTGCGGCCAGATTGCCTCCATTGGGAACGTTGGTATCCTCTGGACTAGTATCCCCTGCTCCTCGATTTACCACTGCTCTGCTCATCAAATTACCAGTTCTCTGGATGCTGCTACTGAACTAGTGCGTGGTAGTGAACTTGTTCGTTGTTGTTTTTTTAATGAGCTAGTGCGCGAATGTTTTTAAATTCTACGTTTTTTGTTTGTTTATTTGAATATTTTATATTTTGTGTTTTGTTTTGTTTTTTTATTTTGCATATTTACCTTTTGTTTAGATTATTTTGGGTTTTTTTATTTGCATATTTTATATTTTGTTGCATTTTAAATTAATTATAGTTAAACAACTCTATGTTTTTAATTTAGTGTAGTTTAATTTAATTTAATTTAATTTAACTAGGATTTTGTCATAATTTGTATTGGTTGCATTGCTTATAGTGAGATCCTATACATAATTCCCTTCAAGGACGAACACGATGATGATGACGATGATCATGATGACAGTGAAGATGATGGTGATGACGACAACAACAACGATGATCATCATCATCATTATCCTCATCATCATCCTTGTCATCGTCATCACCATTGTCTAATTCGTCGTCTTCATCAATATCATTATCATCATCTTCATAATCATCATCATCGTTGTCGCCATCATTGTCATCATGATATTCTTCATTATCGTCATATTCCTTATCATCATCATCATAATCATCATCTTCATCATCAACATCTTCCTTATCACCATCATCATATTCATCATCATCATTCATCATCATCATCATCAACATATTCATCTTCATCATCAACATCATCGTCATCCAATTCATCAGCATCTCCATTATCATTATCATCATCATCATCATTATTTTCATCATCATCATCTTCATCATCATCATGATATTTGTCATCGTCATCTTCATCATCGCAAGTTTAGGGGGAGCTTAGTGAATGAAGATGTCTACATGATAGGGGGAGCAGCCAGTTAAGTGAAAAATTAAGGATTGCTCCTAAGACCCATTCCAAGGACTAATCTGATAATTCAATATGATCCAAGGAAGTAGTAAAAAAAATACAATGTATTGGGCCCTATGAAGCCTCATGTTCTTAGATTTGTGCACATGAAGAATCAAGACTTATGGACCTAGTCCAATGTCTTAAAAGAGGAATATCCAAACTGAGTAGTTTGGTAGTTCCATAAAGTGCATTCTTTATAGGAGTGAATAATCACTCATAACCATTCTATTATAATGTTGGCGAAGCTCATAACAATTTAGTGAATACCAAGGTAAATATCTTGTCATCACATCTTCATCATCATCATCTTCATCAACATATTCATCATCATCACCATCACCATCATGATCATCTTCATCATCATCATCATCATCATAATCATCCTAATCATCATCATGATAATCATGATAATCATGATCATCGTCTTCATCATCCTCATCCTAGTCATCATCATCATACTCATCATCCTCATCCTTGTCATCATCGTCCTCATCCTCGCCCTCATCATCGTCCTCATCCTCACCCTCATCATCATCATCATTGTTGCTGTCGTCATCACCACCACCATCATTGATCATCATCATCATCTTCATCATCATCATCATCATCATCATCGTCATCTCCCTCTTCCTAATCAACATCTTCATCATCGTCATCATCATCATTTTCATCATCACCCTCACCATCATCTTCATCATGTTAATCATCTTCATCACCACCACCATCATCATCATCATCTTCATCATCATCATAATCATCATCATTATCAACATCTTCATCATCATCATCATCATCATCATCATCATCCTCGTCATGCTCATCTTCATCCTCATAATCATGATCATGATCATGATCATCTTCATCATCATCATCATTTTTGTTAGCATCATCCTCATCCTATTCATCGTCATATCATCGTCGTCGTCGTCGTCATCATCATCATCGTCGTCATCATCATTTTTATCATCGTCGTCGTCATCATCATCGCCTTCATCCTCGTCATCATCATCGTCATCATCATGATCATCATTGTCATTGTCATCATCATCATCTCCCTCTTACTAATCAACATCTTCATCGTCATCATTTTCATCATCGCCCTAATCATCATCTTCATCATCTTCATCATCTTCATCACCACCACCACCATCATCATCATCTTCATCATCATCATTGAATGTTGATTTATGTTCATCTATGTCTCCTTCCCAAAGGTTTGAAAATGATCTTATTTAAGGAATTTTGCGGGAGTGCCTTCCAGGTTAACTGGTTAGCAAGTTTTTCCAGCATGGAGCCATCGGATGGAGAGTGGAGCCATCGGATCGACAACGGAAAGCGATTCCGTGGAGCGGAGATGCGAGGAAGGATTTAATTTTGAGATTTGTGGAGTCCGTTAAATGGGTCTAATGTTGGAGGGTCGAGATCGCCACAAGGTGAGATCAACATCCCTAAATCATTTCGTGAGGTGAACCTACTCGGAGGGAGAAACTTTTTCAAATCGCGAAAAGGGTTAATCAATGAGAAAATTGGATGGTTGAGATGAAGGCAGAGATAGATCTGCGGTCTCAAACAATTCCGCGGATTGAACTAGCACGGAGAAAGTTACGAATTCGATCCACAGAAAGTGGTAGGGGCTATGAAGATCTACGGTCGGAACAAGATGCTGGGTAGATCAATGGGTGAAAAGCATTCCATGATCAGAAGTTGCTCACTCGTTCAAATGAAAAAGGATTAGCAGAATGTTAAAGTTCTCAAGGTTGAGTGGTCCCGATGAAGGTATTTTGGAGATCGATGGTTGATATTGATCTCCCCAAATCAAGCTGTGCAGGTTGATAGTGTGGAATTTTGGGTATGAATATTTGGTGTATCGAGGGATTAGATCACAAAGATGAACAGATATATAGTACTGAGTGCATGGAGAAACACGAGGGTTATGCAACATAAAAAACTATAAAAAAATCTAAGTGGCGAAGACACCCTCACGTATGATCTTCCTTCCTGACATTTAATTGATTTCCCTGATGCCATTTGTGATACACCCATAGGATAAATCATCCATGTGGCAGCACCATCTCTCCCAAAACTAGATGCCCATCGTATGGCTGGCGTGTGAAATCAGAAAGATATCATGAAAATATAAGAAGTGGAACATCGAATTTGATTGCCACACGTAGCAGGGGAAATGCAGCGAAAGAATGGTTCTAGTATCATCGTCACAGGAGAGAAAGGGCCAGAACACATCTAGTCCATATGCCCTGAAGCATATGGTCGACCAGGCTACTCTACGATGAAATGTGCGAAAATGCGGACGGGTCATCCCCTTGTCTAGTTTTCCAATCCTATATAAACACCACCTTTCAGAGCCATTAAGGTGCATAGGATGAGCTAGTGTAGAAGAAAACTCGCAGTATCTTTCTGCCAAGAGATTCTGAGGATTTTAATATGTTTGCAATGGAAATCCAATTCAAGAAGCTTGTTAGTCTGGGTGTGTTGTTGGTTGGTGAGCTTGATTCCAAGCTCATCTATCACCCTGGTTTTTCACACCACGGAAGCACCAACCATCGGGGAGTAGTCATCCATTAGAGGAAATTTCAATTTACAATGGGCCTTCCAAAAATAATATAAATTCCATGTCATCATGTATTAGCCAATCAAAATGCTTTAAAATTCAAAAAGGGAGCACCTCTTAAACAATGTTTTAATATAAATTTGGGGATAGGTACATAAAAAAACAACTTTTTTTGTTCATATTTTCGACATATATCCCTGTGTTTTTACTCAATTTCGATCGGGAGAGCTTGTTAGATGTAGAATTAAATTCCAAATCCAACGAGTACCCACTCGGCATACATTTGATGGGCCCCGCTACCCCAAAAACAATAAATACCTGAAAAAACGTGATGATGACATCATCATCACGCTTTTTGAGGTATTTATTGTTTTTGGGGTAGCGGGGCCCATCAAATGTATGCCGAGTGGGTACTCATTGGATTCGGAATTTAATTCTACGTCCAATGAGCTCTCCCGATCGAATAAAAACACAGGGAGATATGTCGAAAATACAAACAAAAAAGTAGTTTTTTCTTTTCTTCCTCCAAAATTAATAAATATTATTTTATTATTTTAGCTATTAGTTTATTAATTTTCCTTAGGGGGCCCATTTTGAGTTGAAATTTCCTCTAATGATACACCACTTTGAGAGATGCACCTATTTTTTGTGGGAGTGAATGCTCGTACTGGAGCATCAAGGGCCCAAGTTCTTCATCATAGCTTCCATGCACCCTGTCCACGAACCTTTTCTGAGGTGGTGAAGAGTACTTGAATGACAAGCCACTGTAGAGGCTTGTTTCTGCTAGAAGCGAGGGGGAAGCTATGAAGAAATATGAGCACAGAAAGGATATATATAAAGTCATTTTCCATTTTGATCCCATGCAGAAAGGTTCCTTCGAGCACGAAATGAACACAAAGGGAAAGGACACATTGTTGACTCGACAGATGGAAAAGTGGTTGAGCCTAGTAAGAAATGAGCCACCAGAAGCATCTTGAGACATCGTTTTCACTACCCGCGAGTTCACAACGAGAAATTTCATGCTTCCATCCAGACCAAGCATCTGCATTTTCTCCATGATGTTTGTTTAAAGATATGTAAATCGTGGCAGAAGTACCACGCTCTAGTTGTTAATGTTTGATTATGACTGTAAACAGTTTCAGATCCTCTTTCAAGGATTAGCCTCGGGGTCTGAGACATTATAAAAAGGCTCCCCACCAGGGATCAAATTTGAAGGTCAAGGTCCCATTTCCTTTTGAAGCTTAATTTTCAGTGAATTAGCCACCAATTATCTTACTTCCTATTGAGTTACAAGTGGTTTCCATTTTCATACATTGACTTTCCCTAATCTTTATCATGATAATGGGGCTTGTGGTTGTTGTTGATATGTATATATTCAATTAGCATTACTCATTGTATATCACATGGATGTAAGGATGAAAAATAGAACCTGGGGATGCATAACAACAACCCTCATTTTCATAGATAAATTCATAAAAACCAAAAGCCAACGAAAATAATTCAGGGTTACACATTACAATTTACAATTCTCATAAGGAAAAGAAAATCACTTACTTGAGCCAACTGTAGTTGTGGAAGAAAGATAGCTAAGACACCACCCCATGAACAAGAGTGAACCGTCCCTCCAACAGCAACCATAACTACAAATTCCCAAGTTAGACCAAACCCTAAAATATCCAAGGTAAAAAACTCTTGAAGAAAAACTACAACAATAGAGTCTACCTCAAGTTGCCATGCCAAAATTGCCAAGGTTGCCATGAAAAAAACAATGAGACCACCCAACTATACAAATTCCACCCTTCCATGAGGAAAATTTTCAGAAAAGTGGTCAAAATTGGTCCCAGAAGCCTTAAGAGAATTGGCCCCAGCAGCCTTAGTCAAAATTGGTCCCAGCAGCCTTAAGAGAATGCCCGCCACAATTCATGGTTTGAGAAGTATTCCCGCACCATGGTACCATCCTATAGCTAGTTGGTTTGGATACCTATTCATGATTTGAGTTTTATTTAATCTTTCTTGAGGAGAAAGATACAGGCCTGCCAAAACAGGGTTTTTAACCAGCGGATGCAAAAATGGCTAAGTAGCCTCAAAAAGATGCCCGCCCTAAATTATGGGTTAGAGTAAATGCCCGCAGCACATGAGGGTCTTGTAGATTGGTATTCAGCCTACCTGAAAATGTATTCATATTTTCTTGGAAGTGGATGAAAAAATATTTATGGACCTGCCAAAAGGGTGTTTTAGGCAGATTAGACCAAATTGAGAAATTTGTCTAAGTATGGACTTGGTGTTAAATCTTCCCAATTGGCCTTAGGGAAATGCTTGTCATGCCTCATAGGATGATGTGAAAAATGTATTGAGAATGTGAGTCTCTATATTGTTGTATGGAGCATACAACCATGTCACTTGCCTCACCAATTACAACATATATTTAAGGAATAATTGGTCCCAACAACCTTAGTAAAAAATGGTCCCAGCAGCTTTAAGAGAATGCCCACCACAATTCATGGTTTGAGAAGAATTCCCACACCATGGTACCATCCTATAGCTAGTTGTCTTGGCTACCTATTCATGATTTTATTTTTCTTTAATCTTTCACGAGGAGAAAGATACAGGCCTGCCAAAACGGGGTTTTTCACTAGGTGGATGCAAAAATGGATAAGTAACCTCAGAAAGATACCCGCCCTAAATTATGGGTTAGAGTAAATGCCCACAACACATGGGGGTCTTGTAGATTGGTCTTCGGCCTACCTGAACATGTCTTCACATTGTCTTGGAAGTGGATGAAGAAAAAATTATGGACCTGCCAAAAGGGTGTTTTAGGAAGATTAGACCAAATTGAGAAATTTGTCTAATTATGGAATTGGTGTTAAATTTGCCCAAGTGGCCTTAAGGAAATGCCCACCATGCCTCATAGGATGATGTGAAAAATTTATTTAGAATGTGCATCTTTAGAGTGTTGTATGGAGCTTACAACAATGTCACTTGCCTCACCAAACTACAGCATATATTTAAGGAAGAATTGGTCCCAGCAGCCTTAAGAGAATGCCTGCCACAATTCATGGTTTGAGAATAATGCCCGCACAATCATACCGTCATATAGATAGTTGGTTTGGATACATATTCATGATTTGAGTTTTCTTTAATATTTCTTGAGGAGAAAGATACAGGCCTTCCAAAACAGGGTTTTTAGTGGTGAAAAACAAGAAATTCAAGGGGCAGTAGTTGATATCCAAAAGATGGATGCTGGGAATCCTATAAAACCTGATGTCATTATAAGAAGTGTGAGACAAGACAAAAAGAAAAAATCCCTAGATAATCGAAATGCAAAATGGTGAAAGAAACTTATGTTGCAATAAGCATTTCTAGTGATCTTGCCGTACTGAAAATTTATTCTATTGTGCTAACATTTATGTTACCAAATTTCGGAAATGTAACAAATGATGGAAGGAATATTAAATATTTAATTTTTGTTTTCAGTAATAAAATTACAGTTTTTTTTTTCTGTGTTTGCTTATATTTTGTAAATTTTTGTCTTTTTTAGGCCAGTTCTATAGGCATTACAGCTTTGGGTTATTCGCTGAAATTTGGTTGCATGAGTAGAATTGTATGACATTGTTCCAGAATTGGAATTTCAGTTTCATTAGATAATTAAACTTACATAAATACAGCAATACATAGCATCAAAATTCTCATAAAGAACTTGAGAGTTCTCAATCCATCATCCCCATAATATCCCTATAATATCAACAGTGCCAAGAAAACAACTAGGATCTACCTATGTCACCAAATCTACTGACATCTCATATCCACTAATCACTATCACTCTTTTAATTTCTTTACAAATTCAAATATATATGCCTGCAGTGCACAAGCTAAGTTTTCAATTTTGATAGTGTTAACTTTATGGCATGTTATGTACACTTATTGAAAAGTTAAATTCAAAATTACCATTCACATTAAATGCATAAAAAACATATACATTGCTGAGAAATACACACACACATATATAAATTTATGTATTAAAACTTGAAATGTATTTACATACACAACATATAGAAATAATGTTATTTTGTAGTTCTAGGCTGCTTGGGAGGTTTAGGATGCAAGTCCTCCTTTTCTAGAGAAGATAAATTTGTACATTCTAGTCTCTTGGCTTGTCTAGAAGCTTCTGGTTCTTTAGAAGCTGCAGCAGTTGCATGTTCTTATTTTCGTTCTAATTATTTCACTTTTGTTGCACATTTGTGCAAACTTTCTCTCAATCTATTGTTATCTTGGATGTACTTCTTTATCAATTCCACATTGTTCTTATTTTTCTCTTCATGTTCCTTTTCCTTTTGCTGAAGACGATCATTTGCACGTTTCAAATCAAACTGAACTTGGGTCAATTTTTTCCTGAGCTGCTCTATCTCTGTCTCCAACTCTTTTTCCCTCAATTTTGTATTATCTGGAGTATACACAATTGCTACTCGCTGAAGCATGTTGTTCTTCTGCAGAGTGGCAATTTGGGATTTTAGATCTTCTATCTCAGACTTACATCCCAAATGTTGTGATTCTCTATCCTCAAGTATTTTCAATATAAGCTCTTTAATCTCATCATCCCTCTCGGCTAGCTTGTTTTCCATTGTTTCTTTTATAGTTGACCATGTAGAGAGATCAGCTCCAGCATTCATTGTTGCACTAGCATCCATCAAGGACTTCTCTCAAATTCTTAAGAAGGCACGATAGCTTTGTAACCCCTTTTTGACTTATGCATGAGCTTGTATTGCATTGAAAGCTATGTCCAGTGCCTTCTCTCTATTTTGCAGGGAACTCTCATACCTTATTAAATCCTATTGGTTTGCTGACATATCATAAGTTTCACCAGAAATCAGATGCCTACTTTATCCCTTACCAATTTCAGATTCTTTTAAATTTCAACTCCTCTAGTCTGTAGTTGTACAGTAATTTTTTCAAGTTCAACTATTTTCCCTTTCAACTCTTCATCTTTCTTAGAAATTATGTTTTTCATGTTTTCCTCTTTTTTTCTATATTCATTTATCTCAAGTTGATGTTTATTGTAGTCTTCAGCAAGGTTGTTTTCAAAGTCAGCCTTCATTATTTCAATTATTATGTTTAACTTACTGACTTCAGCGGTAAGGATTTCCTCCCGGCCGATAACAATCCTTAGAGGGGGAATGTCCAAAACCTTCGGTTGATTTTTCAGCTCATCTTCCAGTCTCTTTATGGTATCTTCATCTTTCTTCTGAACAACCATATATTCTTCTCTCCATTTCTCATTTTCCTTTCTAAATTCATCCTGAATTTTCTCTAGTTCCTTATTCAAAGACTGAAGAACAAATACCTTTCCTGCTATTATCCTTCTCAAACTATCCATAGTCTTCACAAGGGGTCTTTGTAATCTTGCAATTTCCTGTAAACAGGGAAAATTTTTAGGAGGCTTCAAAAAATGGAATTTGGCAACTTTTTTTTTGGGAAAAAAGCATTCAAAAATGCCTCCTACCTTAAAGAGGTCCACCATTTGCAAATTTTTAATAGAATATTCCATAGTATCCACGTGTTCTGCTTCTAACCTTGCAATTACCTGTAAATAGTGAAAATTTTAACAAGGCTTCAAAAAAAGGAATTTGGCAACTATTTCTTTTTGAAAAATAGCATTGAAAAATAGCGCCTACCTTTAAGAGGTCCTGAATTTGCATATGCTTAATCCTATAGAGTTCTACGCTCTGTACTGCGGTAAGATACCAATAGGAAAAAAAATTCTATGAAATTCAACTTCTTCTTTGAAATGCAACATTTTATCGAATAGTACTTAAAAATAGCTTTACCATCAAAAAAGATTTTGGAGAGGAAGTTTTCTCAACTCAGGTGTATATATAACAAGTGGCATTTCTGCACGGGCATAAATATCATCATCACTATGCTCCTCTTGTTCATTAAACTCAACATCATGCATCTTGTTTACATTTATTTCTCTTCCTTCATGTAATCCAGCCATAATTGAGACAACATCAAATTCTTCAGGGTCACTTCCCATACCTTCCATACAGTACTCAAAAGGCTCTTCAGGGACTTGTACATTGTCCTTTGGAGATTGTTGAGGAAATTCTTGGTTAATTTTGTCCAGTTTCGGCCTCTTAATGTATGTATTTTTAAATATGCTTCCTTCTACAGTGCTAGGTTGATATAAGTCAATAATTTTTTGTAGTGTGCCAAGGTATCTGAACTTCACTCTCTTCATTTTTCTCTCCTGTATTGCAAAATGCAATTTTTTTCCAATAGATGAGGGACATCTATGGCCAGGTCTTCAACCCAATGAATCACCAACTTCATACAATCACCTGAAATATATTGCTTGTGGTGATTCATAATTGTCCTAAGTACAATTTGAATTAAGGTTTTGTACAATCCTGGTGGAAAATCTTGCATCTTTAAACCATTCTGGGCAACCTTAACCATTTTTTGACATATTTTGTTTTCCATCTCACCCTTTTCTACTTTGAGGGTTTTCTTGGTGGTCAACATTACTCCCCCCTCTATGTGGAATTTTCGCTGCATCTGACAACAAATCAAGGTCCAAACAAACCCTCCTCCCAAAAATAATCAATTCCTTGGACTCATCATCATAACTAGAAATGGAATTATCTATCTCTTCATTGTTGAAATTGAACTGATCGAAAAGAAAACGATGCACTCCTGCTTTGACCAAGACATTTAGCATACCTTCTGTCCAGTTGGTTCTGTCACTCCATGCCTCGATGCTGTCTCTGAATTTTCTGACAGTGAACCTCTCAACAACTTCAGAACCCCCTGTTTCAATTTATGGCATGGAAGATGAGGCTAGTGTTTCTATTTTGCGGGATGATAGCATGCTCAAAAAGGAAGAAGGGGATGCACGCAAATGCATGCACATGATACCAGCACGTTAACTATTACAAACTAAAATAAAAATTACAAATGTGTTCAAACGTTTCCAAACTATAATAAAAGTTACAAATGTGTTCTGACTTTTGCAAACTATAATAAAAATTACAAATGTGTTCTGACTTTTGCAAACTATAATAAAAATTACAAATGTGTTCTGACTTTTCCAAACTATAATAAAAATTACAAATGTGTTTGAAGTCAAGTATACACAACTTACATTTTCAATTTCAATATAGTTAACTTTCTAGCATGTTAAGGATACTTATTTTTATAGCATGTTAAGTACACTTATTGAAAATAAGAAAGTAAGAGTAAATAATAGAGTAAAAATTTGGCATTCTAACTATTCTGGAAAAAATAGAGTAAAAAATAGAGTAATAGAGTGAGTAATATAATAATAGAGTAATATTCTTCTATACATGTTTTGATGTACTCTCAGACCAAACCCTCCTATTAAATGTTTATAGTAAATTTTTTTGGAAATTGGATGGCTAGATATATTGAGAAGACTATCCTTGTGTTAATTTTATATAACCTAACCTCGTATGCTCACAGTCGACCTATGAAAGGTGCAATTTTAACCTTTTTTTATTGTTATGGACACTTGGTGTAAAATGCAATCCATAAGCATAAAAATGCAAGCTAGGAATGGCCAAATTTAAAAAAAATGACTGAAATTCTAAGTTTCATAAAAAACAGTGTGTAAATATTAAAAAATGGGATTAGGAAAATGCACGCCACAGTCCATACAATTGTCATAAGTTGAAACTAACACCATAGGGTTGAATATAGATATATTTTTGACAAAAGTCTCTTTTCATTTTTTAAAATTATGTTTCATTTGTCCAGAGTTAAATCGACAAAATGACAACTTTTGTGTTTTCAACCCAGTTATACCCAGATCACAAAAATGCTTGCCCAGCCCTAAGTATTGGGTATTTTTTAGTGATTTTAGTTGAAAATTGTATGTTTTACTATTTTCCACATTATTATACATTTATTTTTTCAATTTTGGTTTAGAAAGTGTATGTTGTGCAAAAACACTACTGTCTTGTATTTATGAAATATCCACCTACATGAATAAAAATGCAAGCCAAACCCTCCTATTAAATGTTTATAGTAAATGGTTTTGGAAATTGGATGGGTATATATATTTAGAAGACTATATTTGTGTTAATTTTATATAACCTAACCTCGTATGCTCACAGTCGACCTA
This sequence comes from Pseudotsuga menziesii, assembly GCA_001517045.1. Lineage (NCBI taxonomy): Eukaryota > Viridiplantae > Streptophyta > Pinopsida > Pinales > Pinaceae > Pseudotsuga > Pseudotsuga menziesii. The sequence goes on from LPNX010091184.1 coordinate 35,847, forward strand.
TGAAAGGTGCAATTTTAGCCTTTTTTTACTGTTATGGACACTTGGTGTAAAATGCAAGCTATGAATGCATAGCAGTGAAATTGAACATGAATGACTAAAATTGCAAGTATCTTGGACAAATTCAAAATTAATGACTGAAATTATAAGTTGTTACGTAAAAAACAGTGTGTAAATATTCAAAACTGGACTTAGGAAAATGCACGTCACAATCCGTACAATTGTCATACGTTGAAAATAACACCATGGGGTTGAAGCTAGATATATTTACATTTATTAATAAAATTTTACACTGTTAGGTGTAATCTATATGGTGAATTCTACTATTTAACGCATATGAATTAAGTATTTGTTTTATTCAATTATGTCTAGTATATTATTGTTCTGTTATAATTGGTTTTTCTTTTCGAATAATTTTTTCATTATATATGAAATTTGTAAATTTGAAAATATAATATACATTTCCTAGCATGTGGGTTATTGTGAAGATTCTTTTATACTGTCTTCAAACTGTCCGAAAAACCTCTTATTATAGCCTTCTAGATATGGTTGGATTCACCATACAACACTGTAGAGATCCACAATCTCAGAATATTTTTATCATCATCCTATGAGCTGTGGCGGGAAGTTCCCTAAGGCCAATTATGCAGATTTTACCAATAATTCCATACTTGGACAACTTTTTATCTTCTCCTTGGCTCAGTCTAATTTCCCTAAACCACATTTTCTAGGCTACTTGGACCAATATTCCCAAACTTAGCCAATTTCCTGATTTTAACTAATTTGCCATATTTCTCCAGAACATTTTCATAATGCAACAATGATTTCAACTTCATTTCACATCATCATCTATGCCATGCAATTCCATGCGGGAATCATCCTTAGTGTGGGAATCAACCTTAATACGGGCATCACTTATCCCCTTTAAAACACTTAGCCATTTTTTCTTTGCCTTTAGTATGCAAAATAACATTTTTCTTCTATTTTCGTAGAATGATATTTTCCTTATCTGGTCACCATAAGAAAAACCAAGATCATGGATAGATATCCATTTCAACAATGAATAGGACCATATCATCTGATGAATTTTATCATCAAAGGAACACTCGCTTTCGGTCATTTCGAAGTCGTCTCTCAAATTTTTTGTCTAACACTTAAGCAGTTCTCTTCAAACCCTAGGTCACCAAGGTAATTTCAATTTTCCTTCAAAATTTGGCAAGTGATATTCCCAATGGGTATTGTTCAACACGGTGAGTCCATAAAAACCACTTTCATCTTCTATAGCTTATTTCTCTCTCCTAGGCGGGCATTTTTTTGGAGCAGTGAAAATATGGCTAGGAGGAACTTTTGGCATATTGATATCTTCTTCCTGAAATACTTTTTGGTCAAGATAATTATATGGTTGGATGCACCATACAAGTTTCTAGAGATATACACTCTCATAACATTTTTATCATCAACCCATGAGCTGTGGCGGGCATTTCCCTAAGGCACGTTAGGAATATTTTACCAATAATTCATACTTGGACAATTTTTTATCTTCTCCTAGGCTTGGTTTAATTTCCCTAAACCACAGTTTTGGCAGGTCCATAAATTCTTCTTCAGTGTCTCTTTGGACAAACTGAGACCATGGTTGAGTAGAAAAAACAACAGCCTACAATATCCCCATGTGGTGCGGGCATTTTCTTCAACAAACCATTTGTGGCAGGCATCCTCTTAAGGCTACTTGGACCAATATTCCCACACTTGTCCAATTTCCTAATTTTCACTAATTTGTCGTATTTCTCTAGAACGATGTCATAATGAAACAATGATTTCAACTTCATGCCACATAGTCATCTATTCCATGCCATGCCATGCGGGCATCATCCTTAGTGCAGGAATCAACCTTAATGCGAGCATCACTTAGCCCCCTTACAACACTTGGCCATTTTTTCTATCTTTAGTGTGCAAAATAAGATTTTTCTTCTATTTTTCCAGGTTGGTATTTTCCTTATCTAGTCACCATAAGAAAAACCAAGAGCATGGCTAGATATCCATTTCAACAATGAACAGGACCATATCATCTGATGATTTTTATCATCAATGGAACACCCCCTTGTGAGCATTTCCAAGTGGTCTCTCAAACACTTTGTCTAACACTTAACCAGTTCTTTTTAAACCCTAGGTCACCAAGGTGATTTCATTTTTCTTTCAAACTTGGAAAGTGAGATTCCCAATGGGTATAGTTCAACAAGGTGAATCTAGAAAAAACACTTTCATCTTCTGTAGCTTCTTTCTCTCTCCTCGGTGAGCATTTTTCTAGAGCAGTGCAAATATGGATGAGAAGCAATTTTGGCAGATTGATATCTTCTTCCTGAAAGACTTTTTGGTCAGGCTAATTATATGGTTGGATGAACCATACAAGTCTCTAGATATCTACACTCTCATAATATTTTTATCATCATCCTATGAGTTGTGCCAGGCATTTCCCTAAGGCCGGTTAGGCATATTTTACCAATAATTCCATACTTGGAGAATTTTTTATCTTCTCCTAGGCTTTCTCTAATTTCCCTAAACCACAGTTTTGGCAGGTCCATAAATTCTTCTTCAGAGTCTCTTTGGAAAAACTAAGACCATGGTTGAGTAGAAAAAACAACAGCCTACAATACCCCCATGTGGTGCAGGAATTTTCTTCAACCAACCATTTGTGGTAGGCATCCTCTTAAGGATACTTGGACCAATATTCCCGCACTTGGCCAATTTCCTAATTTTCGCTAATTTTCTGCATTCCTCCATAACGATGTCATAATTCAACAATGATTTCAAATTCATGCCACACCGTCATATATGCCATGCCATGCCATGTGTGCATCATCCTTAGTGTGGGCATCAACATTAATGCAGGCATCACTTATCCCCTTTACAACACTTGCCCATTTTTTCTGTCTTTAGTGTGCAAAATAAGATTTTTCTTCTATTCTGCTAGGTTGAAATTTTCCTTATCTGGTCACCACAAGAAAAACTAAGAGCATGGCTAGATATCCATTTCAACAATGAACGGGACCATATCATCTGATGATTTTTATCATCAATGGAACACCCCCTTGCGAGAATTTCCAAGTGGTCTCTCAAACACTTTGTCTAACACAACCTCTCTTCAAACCCTAGGTCACCAAGGTGATTTCATTTTTCCTTCAAACTTAGCAAGTGAGATTCCCAATGGTATAGTTCAACAAGGTGAATCCAGGAAAATCACTTTCATCTTCTGTAGCTTCTTTCTCTCTCCTCGGCAGGCATTTTTCTAGAGCAGTGCAAATATGTCTAAGAGGCACTTTTGGTAGATTGATATCTTCTTCCTAAAATACTTTTTGGTCAGGCTAATTATATGGTTCGATGCACCATACAAGTCTCTAGAGATCTACACTCTCATAATATTTTTATCATCATCCTATGAGATGTGGCGGGCATTTCCCTAAGGCCAGTTAGGCATATTTTACCAATAATTCCATACTTGGACAATTTTTTATCTTCTCCTAGGCTTTGTCTAATTTCCCTAAACCTCAGTTTTTGCAGGTCCATAAATTGTTCTTCAGGGTCTCTTTGGAAAAACTAAGACCATGGTTGAGTAGAAAAAACAACAGCATACAATATCCCCATGTGGTGCAGGCATTTTCTTCAACAAACCATTTATGGTGGGCATCCTCTTAAGGATACTTGGACCAATATTCCCACACTTAGCCAATTTCCTGATTTTCACTAATTTGTCGTATATCTCCAAAACGATGTCATAATGCAACAATGATTTCAACTTCATGCCACATCATCATATATGCCATGCATGCATCATCCTTAGTGCGGACATCAACCTTAATGTGGGAATCACTTAGCCCCTTTACAACACTTAGCCATTTTTTCTGTCTTTAGTATGCAAAATAAGATTTTTCTTCTATTTTACGAGGTTGATATTTTCCTTATCTGGTCACCATAAGAAAAAACAAGAGCATGGCTAGATATTCATTTCAACAATGAACAATACCATATCATATGATGATTTTTATCATCAATGGAACACCCCCTTGCGAGCATTTCCAAGTGGTCTCTCAAACTCTTTGTCTAACACTTAACCAATTCTCTTCAAACCCTAGGTCACCAAGGTCATTTCATTTTTCCTTCAAACTTTGCAAGTGAGATTCCCAATGGGTAGAGGCCAACAAGGTGAATCCATCAAGACCAATTTCATCTTCTGGAGCTTCTTTCTCTCTCCTCAACAAGCATTTTTCTGGAGCAGTGCAAATATGGTTGAGAGGCACTTTTGGCAGATTGATATATTCTTCCTGAAAGACTTTTAGGTCAGGTTAATTATATGGTTGGATGCACCATACAAGAATATAGAGATCTACACTCTCATAATATTTTTATCATCATCCTATGAGCTATGGCGGGCATTTCCCTAAGGCCAGTTAGGCAGATTTTACCAATAATTCCATACTTGGACAATTTTTTTATCTTCTCCTAGTCTTGGTCTAATTTCCCTAAACAACAGTTTTTGCAGTTTTTGCAGTTTTTGCATGTTTTGCATGTTTTTGCAGGTCTAATTTCCCTAAACCACAGTTTTTTCATGTTGGGTGTGCATTTGAGTAAAGCAATCCAAAATTGACTTGCTTCAATAAAATCCACGCACATACCTGATTTCATTTTCCCATACCTCAACCTATCATACACATGCGGAATGTATTGAGTGTAAAATATGTCATATAATCATATAAACCTATAAATGGCAATTTTTGCTTTTCCCTACCTGTCATATTCTGAACTTTCAACCGAGTGTCAAATACGTCACTTAACAAACCATCAAATTCTCTAATTTGATGAACCTGAATCGACTCGAATTATGACGACATTGAGAATGATTGCATCACCAATACGTGAACTTAGCATTTCATCATTATTAACCTTTTTCTCCCACCTTTCAATTATTCCAAGGGTCAACATTGTACACATATCTAGATTTGGCTTGACCCCATGGATTCCTTCCTAGGAGTTGCAGTCAATTACCAATCATGTTGATTCTTATGTAAGATTGATAAATATGGGCCACTGTTATCAGTAGGTGATGCAATATTCAATCCATTCTCTATGTTCATTAATTTTTGTCCAATATGGATGTAGATGTGCAAAAATTTGAGTTCGCTGATAGTATGAGTGAAATGGGTAGAATCGAAACGAATTGGAGACAGTCTCATCCGAGTTTGATAGCTTTCATTGGTAGTTCCATTCCATATTATTGTTTTTATGTTCATTTGACATTCCTTTCCCATCACTCAGTGAAGTCTTTCCTACACTGACTCAGCACTCTGTCCCTCTTCAACAACCCAAGCATTCCCTCTCGGTGGCATAGCAGGATTAATTTCTTCAATTCCAGCTTTTAATTTGTCCACATCAGATGTGTATTGCATGTTGTTTTCCACTGAGCCATATTTGTATGTGGCATTTCTCTCTTCCTTACCATTTTCTTCTTTCATTGGTATTTCCCTTTTCTCCTTAGATACCTCTCACGCACTATGCATATCTATTATAATTCTTATTTACTTGCATCTCCCATCCAAATAACTGGAATGCAACTTCCTCTTCTACTCCCTTTCTACCCGTGGTGTTGAAACATGTCCACTTCATCCATGTTCCCCCCCCTGTGTTGCACTGCCATTTTTTCCTTGTTCCACAATAGTTGGTATCTTCGTTTTAATCCAGGAAAGTATAGCAAAGGATGGGTTGGCTCGTGGGTGAATCGACATTTTATTTTCACTCAAATGAAATCCACTTGTAACATGGTCAATCCGCCCTTAAGGTCTATAAATAGAATTTAATAGGTAATAGGGACAGTTATTATTGAAGGAGTTGTTTGATGTTACTGATTCAACTGTAAACTATTCCTCTGCTCTGTAATGAAATCATAATATAATAAAAAATGCTCTTGGGCCCCTTTTAAAACTTTCTTGAGTATCAATCTGGTTATATGTTTGCATTATCTCTGTTTTTTTCGTCGGAATGTATTATATATGTTATGTTCTCATTTATTAATTTATGCAAGGAACGATGATGATTTATATTATAATAAAAAAGAAACAGACGATACAAACTTGCAGAGCCATGAGATTGGTTTCCAAACTATGATGCTCTTCAACAAGAAACCAACATTTACAGTTGTTTTATTCTCCTTTCAAATGTTGGATGCATTGTTATTTTACGTTAGAAGTTTAATTTATGTCTGAAACTAAAACTATACTAGTCTAATTAGGTTTTTGTATGCAAACTTCCAAATTTCATACCTACAATGTACTTCGATTGGAATTGGTGTGCATTTTTAGTTCTGGCCATGAAAAATTGGAAAATACTATCAATTGTTGTTTTGGATGACTTGGATTTTACTGTAAATCTTACAATTTACAGAAATGAGTACAAGAGTTTGTAGCAAAGGTTGGTATGTCTATGTTATAGTGCAATTTATTCAATATAGCATGAAATGATGATCTGTCAATTCATTTGTAGAATATATTTCATATGTCAATTCATTTGTAGAATATATTACGATAAATATATTTCATCATTTGTAGTTTCATACACACTTCTCAGTATGGGTTGCACATTAAACTCTCTTAGATATAGGAAAAATGCACATATGAATTACACATTACACTTGTATTACACATTAGAAACACATTAACTATATCGAAATATATGCATTTTCAAGAAATACTGAAAATTTATATTACAACAATATTAGTATGTACATAGACATCAAATGTACACCATATTATTTTAGAAATCTAGGTTGTTTGGAAGTTGGGAGGTTTTTGCAAATCCTCCTTTTTAGAATAAGAAAAATTGCTATAGCTTCTCTTGCCTTTTCCAGAACCCTCCAGTTTTACAGAAGCTTCATCGGCCATATGTTTTAATTGTTTTTCTTGCTCTTTCACTTTGTTTGCAAGATTTATCACTTTTGTATGCAATATATCTTTTTCTTCTAGGAATTTCTTCAACATCTATACATTAATATTTTTCTGATTTGAGTTCTCATCTTCCTTTCTTTTAATATCATCATCTATCCACTTCAGGTCATATTGAACTACACTTAATTTTCTCTTGACCTATTGTACCTCCTTCTCGAGCTCTTGTGCCCTCAAATCGCTATCCGATGCAGTATACAAAATTGCTTCTACCACAGGTTTATTCTGCAAATCTTTAATTTGGGATTTCAAATCTTGTATCTCACTATCACATCCCAAATGTAGTGCTTTTCCCTTCTACAATAGTTTTTGGTGAAGGTCTCTAATTTCGGCCTCCTTCTCCTCTATCTTCTTCTTCAATGTTGGATCTGATGAGCCAAATGTAAACTCTACAACATTAATT